>JAQHUG010000227.1:1812364-1824465 GCA_028555095.1 Dicrostonyx torquatus | reverse complement strand
GCTGTTTATCAGGTAAAACTACAGTATAGAATCTGCCTGGAGAGCTGGGTCTGAGCTTGACTGTACTGGCTTTCAACTTAACAGGTAAGTCTTATACTCATAATAAGACAGAAAGAAGGAAAAAAAAGTGCTTGCAATAGAAGGTTAAAGGCAGAACTGACAACAGTAGATAACAGTTTAATATATTTTAAATCAGAGTTGGATTAAATATACCATATTTTTGTAAGAGACTTAAAAGTACATACCAGTTTAAAACATGAGACATTGTTTTGTTAGTCTGGAATGAGAAGAAAGTCTGCTTGCATAAGTGGATGAGGGAGGGAGTGGGCAGGGCTTGTCTTTTAAAGGGACAGGCCAGACCATTACACCCCTCCCTCTCTTTCCCAAGCGTTGGGATTAAACATATATACCACCACCACCTGGCTAATTCTTCAAGAATTTTTATAGGTTGAATTTCCCACCTCCAAAACAAGCAAGCATGGCCTGTTAATTCTGATAAGAATGTACAAGCTGGGTTTATTCTTTCAAAAAACACCTCCCGTGTCCTAGGCAGTAAGGACTCATAGAAAAGATCTTTTTCACTGAGCTTGTACCTCGCAGTGAAAAATACAGAACTCTGTCTATGGACATGGACTGTATCTTCCCTAGTCCAATAAGATACCACTAATTCACGTGGCCTTTGAACACTTGTCAGATAGTTGGCATGACTGGAGAATAAAATGCCTAATTTTACTTTAATTAGTTTCAGTAGTTCCTCATGCATCATCCCCTAACAGTTTTGAGTACTCCCCACTTGTCTCCAAAGTCAAACTGTTACAAACTACAGTCTAATTCGCAAATGAAGATGAAGTCTCTGTTTTTCTGTTTGTTATTATTATGTATAATGGACCAGCAAGGCATTCCTGAAGAGAAGAGCTCTGCTGCCAGCGGAGCTGCGAGTGCTGGTAGAAGAGAACCCGAGAACCAGCTGAAGAGCTGAGCCAGGAAACTAATCTCGGAGAGCTGGGAAATGTGCACAAGTGCACTGACTGAACTTTCAGTGATGTGGAGGATCTGTCTAAAAGTAATTTAACCTTTGGTAATTCACGGTGAGGAGTAGCAAAGGAACATTATCTTCTAATGAATCCCCACGTAGAAATGGAAAAGCTAGCTGGTACCTTTTAGCTAGATTGCAGGTATATGGAAACGATTATAGAAAGCCAAGCAAATGAGGCAGTAACTGTGACATCCCAACTCCCCACAGCACCGCAAGAAAGGCGACAGGGAAGTGTCATTACAGCCACATTGCTTGTGTTCTTTTCCTCCTGATGATGTCACACGGGATGCTCATAGTAAACATAGGAGACAAGTCCGCAAGGAGAAGTGTTCCATTTTGAGTGTGAATTTATTAGTGACCAAAACGTGCACTCAGGTGCACATTCGCAAGCTGTTGAATCACCTGACACTCGCATTGTCTCTGTTTACCTTACTTCATGTGAAGACATAATTTGAAATCAACGTGGTTAAATGATGCATGCTAACCATGAGAAACAAAACCCAAACAGACGCATAAGTAGTGCAAACCCTCTATAACTGCCTCTGGCATTAATAGGTCATGAGAGAGCTTCCGGGGAACACAGTAGCGTTTCCGAGAAAGTGAGCCAGGACATCTGATCTCCAAATACTGGCAGACTGTTCTGTGTTGAGCACCTAAATGCATCGCAGCATAATTAGAACTCTTTAGAGTTTAAGGAACAGTCAGTCTCCCAATTCTTCCTGATTTCGTGTTTAATTTGCCTCAGGAGCCCAAGAGCTTCCTCAGAGCCTATGTAAATAGAGGCAGCCATGCCCATGAAGGAGTGTAAATATCCCTGCAAGGTAAAGTAATGTTGCAACAAGCTGCTGAGATATTTACCACCTGGTTGAAGCTCCGTGTTTGAGGAAGGGTACTCTGTGGGGAGATCATTTTGCATCTTGTAATCATCTAATAATATCTGTCTGTTCCTCAACATGCTCTCACTTCTGTTATTTCTAAACTTAAATAATTTGGGGGTTTATGGCTGAACATTATAAACTTGTATTTTCCCTTTACACATTTTCATGTAAGCACCATTTCAGTCCAGCCCAAATATAAGCCAACAGTGAAACCGATTAACAAAGTGCTTCTCATTGATACAATAGAATATTATAAAATTATGAACGTGAAACTTTGCTAGACACTAGCTAGTGAATAGTCCTAATGGAATGTATATCAAATAAATATAAAATTATATATATATAATATCTATATTTCATAAAGTTGAAAACAAAGAAATTTCCAAAGCTGCTAGTTAGAATTATGATAACAGTGAAATGAAGCACAAGTAGATGTTTCAAGTCCTGGGAGTGTTTTATATTGTGATCTAGATTTACATTGGCATGTGCAGCTTAGAACAATAACTGGAACCACTTTCTGTTGGCGTTTGCAGTACAAGGCTTGCTATCACACTAGATGTAAAGCGCCCACTGAAGAAAGCTGCTTTATACTTCCTTTTATTACCAAAGAAAAAACCAAAATTTTATGTTTCTATAGTTTTACTAAAGCTTAAACTAAAGCAAATAAAAAAGTTATTTCACAATTTATTTATTTATTTTTTAATATGTAATGTAAAATTAAATAAATCATAAGCCCATTGGTTGATGACTTATTTAATAATTACAATTATTCAAGCATGGAACCAGAATCTAAATTTAAAATGAATCCAAAACAACTATGTGCCTTCAACAGTCAAAAGGACCACTGAGAGATCTCTTCTTATAGATGGTTCCAATGATAATCGAATCAAAGGCTAGACACACTACTTATAGTGCACATGGCCTCTGCTCTTACATTTGGGTGAATAAATCGATTTTTATATAAAGGGCATTCAGAATTCTAGACGAGTAAAACATTAAGTTAGCACTGCTTTTTGTAGTTTAGTGCACATGGATGACTACCTTAGTGATATGGATCAATTACCCCTCAACTGAAATGCTTGGTTCTGTGTTTCCGATGTCAGATGTTTCCCAGCCTTCGCAATATTTGCACATACGTAATTAGATACCTTTGAGAAAGGCTCAGTGTCTTAACATCAGAGTCACCTGTTTCATATGCGCCTTGTCAAACAGCCCCAAGGCATTTTTATACAATACTTTCAGTGCAATTTCATTTTGATCATGACCCATTAAATGTCAAGTGGGCACGTCTCTGCTGAGGTCCTGGAATACCATTACTCAAGAAGTTTCAGACTTTGGAGCTTTTCAGATTTCAGATTGGCAGGGAAGAGAGATTCTCATGCAAAATTTAATTCAAATTAATGATTAAAAATAACAATGTTATAAAATGAGAAAGTGCTCTTATGTTGACTTTGGCATAGACATTTAAATGAGATTGGCCATTTTGGTTTTCTATGACAAAGAGTTCCTCTTATGTTTTTTTGTTAACTTGCTGGTGTTGCTGTGAACTCTTGGACACTGCCATTTATTTCCTAGATACAGGATTTAGCAATGGTGCTTGGATATCACTGGCTTTGAATGCTGAGTTTTGTAAATGTTTCTGTCTTTTGTTAAAGTGGTAGGTACTGTTTTGGCCTCCTCGACATAGTCCCAGTGACTGAGTCATGTGATGTTTTTATTCCTAATACAATGACAATGTAAAGAAATAAAAACCATAAGAGTTTCTCACTCAGAGATTAAATGAGGGGGAAAATAAATGAGACAAATATTAATAACTAAAACCAAGGCAGAATTCACAAGTGACAAATGAACGTGTTTTGCTGTCACAGTGCTAAGGCAAAGATCAGCGTCCTCCATGAACTCATGATTCTCCATTTTTGTTGAATTGATGAACCTGGGTTTTTCAGTACAGAAATTATTTTAAAATAAGATTCTCAACCCGAGCAATGCAATCAAACAAAATCAAAGTGACAAAATCAAATCTGTGTTGTATGAAACTTACAAGTGAAGCCAACTTTAATTGTTCTCTTTTAACTGTATTTTTTAGCTCTTGCCCTTAGTTTCTTGATTTAGCTGTTGTCCTTGCAGTAGAAATCAAATTTAAATATGCGAGAGATAGAAAAAGAGTTTTCTGAAAGATAAAAAATGATTCAGAGAAACTTCTCCAGGCTACTTATTGGCTTAAAAGTTCAAGGAGGGTGAAAAGGAAAGAAAAAGAAAGAGAGTGTGCTTCATAAACTCAGATCTGCAAGCATAACTATCATCTTTAACTCCCACTGCCTATGCTGTGGTGGCACTGGAGTGAGCTCTATAATTCCAAGGTAGAACCTCTGCTGTCCTTAGTGTGCTGCACCACCAAGTCCATTAAAGTTTACCCTGCTTGCTGGAGGCTCAGAGTCCTGGAAGGAGTATCACAACAGAGTCGAACTACACAGTGTTTGATGATAGACAGAAAGAAAGAGCCTTGCTCCTTGTGCACTCGTAAGAACACTGTCTGCCACCAAATTAATTAACCCTGAAAGGGGAGAGACATACTAAAACTAACTTGGAAAGACATGATATGCACTTGAAAGTAAAATGTGTCATTTTGATAATTGCTTTGTTTTCTTTCTTTTCTTTTCTGTCTTTCTTTCTTTTTATTTAGTCTTTTCTTTAAATTTGTTATTGGTCTAAGAGCTACTGGACAATAGAAGCAGCATCTCACCACTGACATTCCTAGCACATCCATGAATGTTTAAATTTTTCTGCACAATGAAGCCAGTGAATATTTGAGGAGTGAACAAAGGAGTGAATGTCATCCCTGAGCCAGCAGAAATCAGGACCAACACTCAGGGCAGCTTGTCAAGCCATTAAAAAGCATCCCCTCCTCCTGTGGGGGTGGGGGAGAACTGTGGATGGAATGTAAATGAAATTTTAAAAAATGAATTAAAATGAAAATAGTCCCATACTTGAATCTGGACCAAAACAGCATTTGATTTGGCCTTAGGGATCAATACAAAAAGACAAACATTGCAAAATATGACCAAAGAAAATAAACAGAAGTGTCACAAAAGAGAATAGAAATAATCAGTCCACATGTGAAAATTAACTGTTCTTAAATTATAAAATAAAGCCACACATTGTTTAAAGTTTCTAAAGCCCAGAGTCCACATGGAGACTCTGTGTTTATGATGTCTGTCCACTTATCTAATACTCATTTTGTTGACAGTTAATCTAAGGTATCATTCTAATCTCAACCAAGAATTATAGAAATTGAATTAATTATAATAGGTCATAATTTCCATCATGTTTAGAAAAGTAAATACGTATAAATTTTTTCTGGAATACCATTTGGAAAAATTCCTAAAATCATTAAAGAACTTCACTCTTTCCGCAACTACCTTCTCTGTGAAATTTATGATTAAAAATATGCAAAGATGTTCCTCAGGTTTTATTCACAGAATTTATATTTTAGTGTTCATGGTTAAAGTTATAAACCAATTAATTTAAGAGTTGAAAATACTAATATTATGCAATTCATTAAATACACCCAGCGTGGAATGCCATTATATATGGTCGCATGGTATTTTTCACAATATAATACTTTATATAATGGTTTGAGTAAAAAGTCCCCAGAATACAACTTTAATATACAATATTAATGTTGCATGATAACATGCATATGGCCACATAATCAAAAGTTACTAGAAAATATAAGAAATATTGAATGTTGGCCCTTTACAAATAAGGAGACTTAAGCTGCTGGGTATCTTCCAGCTTCACTCCGTCTCTCAAACACGATATCTCAAGTGGATTTCCTAACGTTTTCTGGCATCACAACCTGCTGAAGGTGTGGCCTCTTCTGCTCTGTCCTTCATAGAGAGATGGTCCTGAAGTGCTATCTTTCCAAGACGCAAAGCAGGCCATGTTTACATCTGTCCCAGTTCTGTCTCTGCTGTTTCCCATGCCTGAGCTGTGCCTCGTACTGTTCACTGACTTTTCTAGTGACAAATGCCTGCCTCACCTGGTCCCTATGATTGGCAGTTGAACTGTGTGACACCTTGGCCCTCCCTTCATCACTAACACAGCCTCACCATGCTGATGACAAGAAGTGCTCTCATCTATTCAGAGCTCCACTGAGGCCACCATACCTGAGACCAACTGTTGTGCATATGACACATTTTTCAGGTTGTCCCAGCCCCCTGTAAGACCAAAACAATGGGTGAAGGTGTTTTAAAATATTAAAAGGCTCCTAAAAATCACAGTTGCTGTGATGAAATTGAAACTTGAATAAGAGACATCTTTCTCTCTGCGTAAGTTATTGTTAATTAAAGTACTGTGTTCCATGAGCCTTTTAAGAGTAGTGAAAGGACTCAAACTCAGGATTCAGCACACCTAGGTTAGTATCTCAGCCATGCCGTTTGCTACTTAAATACTCAGTTTTCAATTAACTTAATCAGGTGTCTCCATTTCCCCACTATTAATACAAACATAATTAATTATCATTTAATCCTCAATTTGCTGTGAAGATAACAGGAATTATTACAGCAAAGAGCTAAAATAATACCTGGGATACAGCGAGAACTATATGTCTACTCTGGAGACAGAATCATACAATATAGTTCAATGTGATTATCTTCGGAGGAACCAGGGAGCACAGAACCTCTCTGTATAAAATCAGATATATGGTACAACAAACAAGTGAGATGCTTAGGACAGCCTGGATCCTTTGGAAGCAGCTTTCAGAAAGAGTAGACAGCCATTCAGGTGGGCTACATAGTAAATGAGCGTATTTTCCTGATCGACAATACAGTCTCAACTATGACAAAACAGATGCCTTCTCCATAATTGCTCCTCGAAGCCAGGATGTAGAAGACGGGCATATTTGGAGCTGTAGCTCCATGATGAGAAAGGAGAGCATCAAAAATGATGAATCACTTCTGTTTATCTTTCAAGTACTGCTTCTTTAAAACAAAGAGCTATTATCAAGACTAATTCCTTCTTCCTCTGAGGTCCCCTTTCCCACTCCCTGTCCCATTACATGTGAGTGATTTGCTTCTCCATTGCTGCCTTTCATTAGCTCTGTCATCTTTTCATTCCGTTTGTTTTGCTCAGCACCCACTGCAACATCCTGAAGACTCGGTAATTTAAAGAGATGTCACATCATTTCTGGTGCATGTTTTACCTGATGACATTAAATCAATCACAAAATCTTCCTAGCTCCATCCTGTTCACACTGCTCATAATCCGCTAGAGAGAACTCATTAGAATAGTGATGGTGATTATGAAAACCCGTATCTACAAAGTTTAATATTTCTTGTAAATTATACCACATTGCTTATTTTTTTTTAAATGAGAAGAAAACTGCCTTGCGTGCTAGTTTCGTCACAGTGAAGAAACACCAACAAGAGCAAGTTCAATGAAGGGGTGTTTTCCTGTGCTTCATGGACTGAGAAGTTTCAAGATCAGAAGGGTATATCAGGGCAGAGCAACCACCTCCCCGTGGCCAGGAAGTAGAGAAACAACAGCTATACTATAGGCTATTTCTTTCCATTTCATTCCAGCTGAACTCTTAGCCAACAGGGTTGTGGTGCCCTGCCCCAGAGTAGGTCTCACTCACAGTTAACCAGTCTAGAAAAACCTCACCAACACACCCAGAGGTTGGAATTGCTTATCTCCTAGGTATTTATCAATCTAGTGAAGCTGATAACTAAAATTAATTATCAAAGTGTTTTAATACCATGTTTTTTTTTCCTTTGGAATATAGCCTTAGAAACATATTATGAAAGTGGAAGGGAGGGTTTTTGGGGGAGGAAGGGCATCATCAGGTAGAGTGGAGGCAGGAGAGGGTAATAGGAACTGAATATAATGGTATGTGATATTGTAATAAAACTAAGGTAATCCTTAAAAGAAGGAAACACATTAACTCAGTGAAGAATTAGAAAGGATCTTGACCTTAAGCCTCACAGTCATCCAGATCTTTCAAGACGAGGCATTTTTATAGAAGGTTTTGTAATTGACCAGAGCTGGCCTCACAAGCTTTCCTCGGTGTGTGTGTGTGTGTGTGTGTGTGTGTGTGTGTGTGTGTGTGTGTGTGTGTGTGCGCGCGCGCGCATACTATTCTTCTGGGCTGCTTAGGAATTTGCTAGAATAATAAAATACCTTTCTAGTCCATCTAAAGAAGCCTGCATCTTCTGCTGGGATTCCTGGAATAGTTCCTCTTGACCTCATGAGATGCTCTGCAGACGTGCTAAGGGTGCACGGCAATGCAAGCAAACACTACAAAGTCACTGCGGCTACTTGAAGACACAGATCGATGCCACACCAGGGCTTCACTTTTCCAGCCTTTACCATAGACTCAGTTACCCTGAGGTTCCAGAAAGGAATCAGAAATACGCTCAACATGTTTTCACAAGCAAGCATACAAGCAAAGAAATACCACTCATTTCTTAATCCACAAAATTTCATAGGTGATAAGTATATAACAGTGGACAGGAGCACAAGTTATATTTAAACAGTCAGTCAACTTCCTTGACTAAGAAATGTGTGTGCACATGTAATGTTCTTGAATGCTGATGACCATATAAGCACAAAGGGCAGCATTATTGAGGCCTTAAAATGAAGGTTCCTGCCAACTTAGATCAAGTGACCATCTATAAGGAGGTTCTTCATTTGAAACAGACTGTAAAAGAGCAAGGACTTCACATAAATTCAGGTTTGTTTTCTTTAAGTTTGTTTTCAGCCTCATGCAAGATGTGAGTTTCAAGATGTGGTGTAGACTTAGTTACACTTGAGAGTCTGAAAATGCAGTTCATGGAGCCTCTAACCTATGACATGATAGGGAAAGTCTCCCAGTAGCACAGTTACAGGGTTAGGTTTTAATTTATAAGAAGAATGACTGTATGTTTCATTTAAATTTTTCTAACAGGCAGATATTCTAGACCTCAGTTCCTGACACTGTCTTTCAATCCCAATAAATTTCCATAACCTTTACTTTGTAGTAAAGAGATTTGCTTCGTTTCTCCCTACACATTTTTTAAACTATTATGTTGCCTTCTGCTTTGAATATCTGTTTTTCCACACTTTATTCTCAGTCCCTGGAAAGATAACAAAAATGCCAGCAGCTAGTACGCTATACTTGCCAGCAAATGGCTTTAAAAATATTTTTCTTATAAAAGTTGTCTGGGATTCTGGGATTAATTCAACACCTCTTTTTCCTTTATTTAGAATATAGATGTTGAAGAATATAAAAAATTATATTAAAAACAGAAATCAGTTTTGTGTTGCTGACAACATACTATATCTGAAATACAGTCACACCTACAAAGACACTGGGGAGAAGTTCTCACACACCATTCTTGAAAGCATTTTGAACAGTGGCTTTACTGGTAATGTTTAATTCTCTTTCAATATGCAGATATTAAAAAGAAACTTTTAGACAAATTAAATATTTAAATTTATGAATTGAAGTTGCAGCCCAGTTGTGTTTGCCTAGCATGTATGAGGAGGATAAGTTCTGAGGTAGAATATTTGTGTAGCATGTATAAGGTCCAGCCCAGTGATAGAGGATTTGACTAGCATGCATAAGGGTCAAAGTTTGATCCACAGTACCAGGAAAAATAAAACTGCCCATTGGAATAAAGAGACAGGAGGTCTGACAGCTCGCAGGTGCACAAGAAGTTGAGGACTTTCACTGCAGATGTGGGCTGCCATGACCACAGAAGATGAAAATGAAGAATAGAAATGACCTGGTTGGTCACAGTGCCACAGTTTCCCTATTGGAAGATGGTTTGGTCAGTTCCTAGCCTCTGATTGGATGAAGTCCAACTGCTGGATACAAAATACACTGTTAATTTAAACTCCTCCTTCATTTATCTATGAGTTTCTGTTTGTTATATAGGTATCAGGCATGCTCAGCATATATTTATATACATAGAGAAACACACACACAAAGACATATTGTATAATCAACCTTTTCACATATGTCTGTATATGTGGCATGCATATGGCATATGTGTGTGCATGCATGTGTGCATGCACAAGTGAGCATATACATTTGTGGGGCCAGACACTGACTTCAGAACCATCATGGATCACTGTCTGCTCTACATGTTGAATTAGGTTCACTCAGTTGACCCCCAAATTGAATAATCGATCCATCCTAGCCAACTAGCTTACCCCAGGTCATCCTTGTCTCCACATTTTATGCACTAGAATTACAGGTGCTCTACTAAGTTCATTTGGTATGTGCATGGATGCTGAGGATCCAAATTCTAGCCTTCACATTTGTTTAGCAAGAACTTACCCACTGAGCCATCTCCCCACTCCTATAATTGACTAATTGTTCGTAGGTTGAAAACTGCACTTTTCCTCTCCTTTCGTTTAGCCTCCATAGGAAAATGAACAAGTTCGAAATAACTTTTTCACAATTTCTCTCAATCTTTACAATAGTCCTGTGAATGAATATCATTATCTTTGTTTGGAGAGTTCTTAAATTTACATTGAATTTTATGGCATACGCAGTCGGATGTTTTGACACATGTGTGCATTGTAGAAAGAGTAAATTGAGCAATTGAACACTTCTGTTCCCTTACAGATGTCTTTGGACTTGGATTTTTTTTTGAGACTTCTACATTGGAGCTTTTGTCATAAATTTTAGCCTGATATTCTTCTGTACAAATAACATGATTGATATTCAGAAATATCCATCACAGAACGTGAAGAAGACAAGGCAAGTCTAACCTAGACCACTCATCTCCACAGGCTTGCTCCTTCTTCCAGAAGCTGCAATTCCTTGCTTTTTTCAATGCATTCCCTGCCAGTCCCTTCTGAGATTGTCACTTTGTCCAAAGTGACATCTCAGTAGCATTGCTGTCCTTCCATCTTTACCAGAACCCAGGCGCACCCATGAATCACACAGCTCTGAATTTCAGCTGTATTTCATAGTAGAAAAGAGCAAAATACAAAAGGCAGGCTCCACTGCCTAAAAAACGTCTCTGAAACTTCCAGAATTGGAGGTATACTACTTGTCGGATGAGAATTATGGACCTACTCCCATTATTTTTGTGAGGCTTTATAGGCACTTTACTAGAAAACCCTAAATAATTGAGGAACACCTTGTTAATTCTATATTAAAGGAGCTATGAAAAAATAACTTTAAGTATATATTATCTTATATTTTATTTAAGAGCAATAAGACATTTAAGTCAACTAGGGAGAAATAGCTACTTCAAATTCATGCTGTTTTGAATAAAACTATATCAATTTAACAAGAGTTCATTGCACAAAGAAATGCAGTTATTACATTGTTGCATGCATTATGGGAAAGTGTATGAAATTATGATTGCGCCAGCCAAATTTTCATCTTTGTGTCAAGGGTTCTACACCAATTTCTGTCCTCATTTGATCAGTTTGGAGAGCGTTTTCTCTACTAACTACGCATTTTCACTTTCTCTGTAGACCATTAGCCCTATGACTCTTAAACCAGTCCAATTCGTGCACAAACTGAGTGGGTTGAATCCCACAGTCCATAAAGCAAGCTAACAACACCTGCAAGAACTCATTGCAATTCCGTTGCCAATAGCAGTGTTTCGAAGCTCCCCAACCTGAGCGTCTGCACTCCCTATCTTCACCTGATATCTTAAATCAGAGCAGTGCCTGATTTGACCTTCTCCTTGACTTTAAGTGGCATATATCCCTAATTCCATCTTGTCCTGCATTGTCACAGTGTGGATCTTCCCACTCAAATATCGCTCACTGTTCACTCCTCTCTTCCTAAGTGATCAGCTCTCCTTCCATATCCGGTCCCTCTCCAGGAACAGAGCTATCTGTGGTTTAGATTAGGGCAATAAAGTAAAATATTGAAGCTCCACAAGAAGTTCTTCCACACGGGCCTCATGTGTTCCTACTGTTTTATATTGGTAGCAAGAGTACAACAGATCAATTGTTGGTCATTTAGGGAGCATTTAGAAGACTCCACAGCCCTGTGTATTCTGTAGATTTTAGATATTTGCCTCAGTTTAAACACAGAATGTATGCAACTGTTGTTTTTTTTTCACAAGGAAAAAACAGCATTTTTAAAATCTAGTGTCTAGGTGTATGTGAACATCCCACTTCTGGTGAAGGTATGGGCAGGCATATGCAGTGGTTGATAGCAAATTTGAATGAGA
>JAQHUG010000227.1:1795019-1806482 GCA_028555095.1 Dicrostonyx torquatus | reverse complement strand
TAATAATGATATTTATTTTTATTTTACTTTTGTTTTCAGTATTCAAAGCCAGTGCCTCACCCTTGCTAGACAACTGCTATACTTTGAAACGACTTTGCCAGTCAAAGGAGCATATTTAGGTGTCAGTCTCACTTGGTCCTTTCTCCATCTCAGCATGTCCCTAGTTATCCAACCCACTCTTGTTTAGAAGTTAATGCATTCATTTCTGCCTCATGTTTCCCACAATTTCTTTGTATAAACAAAATATTTGTATGCTTTCTTATTTTGACAATGAATAACATGCACTAGATAATATTTCATAGTTGACTTGTAGGTATTTTTATTAAAAGACAAATATCTAACTTCCCTATGTCATAGTTACTATTCTATTGCTGAAAAAACAAACAAACAAAAGAACAAAACAAAACAATAGCAACAAATACACTATGACAACAGTGACTCTTATTTTTAAAAAAAAAGCATTCAGTTGGGGCCTTTCTTAAAGTTTTGGAAATTAGATTTATGATTATCACATCAGGAATCATGGCAGAAGGCATGGCAGACTTAGTGTGGAAGAAGAAGCTGAAAGCTATATCCTTATCAAGAGGCAGAGGGGCAGCCTGTGATTGGTGTGGGTTTATAAAGCCTCAAAGCCCACCTGCAGTGATGCACTTCCCTCTAACAAGGCCATGCCTCCTAATTCTTTCAAATAGTGCCATTCCCTGGTGACTGAGAATTCAAATTTACGAGCCTATCAGGACGACTCAAACCACCACACCTTATAACAGATGGTAGCTTAGTAAACTGGAGATGCCTGCATAGAGTTGGAAACCAGAAGGACTCAAATCTGAATCCAGATTTAGCTGAGGGGAAACTATGCTGTCTTATGAAACTGAAATTTCTAAAATTGTGGTTTCTTGTCTATAAACTAGAAATATTAGTGTCCAGGTTTCCTCACGAATTAAATGAAGACAACATGGAAGGTGCTTAAGGTAGCGTGCACCATTGGGTGGGTTCTCAAGAAGTCTCCAAAGCCATGGCAACATAGAGGGTGTTAGCATGACAGCTATGACTTTACAGTTAACTAAGTGAAGACTCCCATTTTTTTTGTATTATGATAGTAGAATTGACTGATTAGCGAATTATATGAAAGCTGCTAATGTTCTTACTTTTAATTTGGAAAGAAGCCTCTGTGTGTCAGATAGAGATTGCAATAAAATGCATGTAGCTGAAAAGTCTCAACTATTCTTTTATTCATTTTAGACTTTTCTAGTTTTCTCACAAGATTTCTAAAACCTCTCTTTGCACAGCTCATATGACAGCTGTGGCAAGTGAGTTTGTACAAGACTAGATCACTGGAGTTAATAAAACTTTTATACCAGAAAAGTTATTGGAGAAACATGTTTGTTCCTCTAACAGCAAGTACACTTCTAGAATATTTTTCCAATAAGCTTGGGTAGTTAAATATGAATTTAAAGTGGGTAAATCTTATGCAAACTGATCATAATTGCTTTGATACATTTTATCCTGATAGTTCTTTGACATTTATTAAAATGGTTATGCATATGACAGATGATGGGAGAAAAAACACAAAAGAGAAATTTCTTTCTGCAAGAATATTTCAGTCTAATCATAGCTCAGAAATCACTTGAGTCAGTGAAACACAGTATGATAACAAAATTTCATGCCTTGGATCTTCTGAAACACAGCCAGAGTCTGCTTGGACCATTCATAATTCATTGTGGACATTCAGAATACATTTAAACTTCATTGTAATGAATTAGCATATTTCTCCATTCCCCCTTTACTCTGTGTATTGATTAACTGTGGGATAGCAAACAGTGTCATAAATGGAGACAACGACAGTGAGCATCCTCACTTGAGTGAGCCTACATTGAGAGTAGGCCGAAATTTATAAATCAATAAAATCAAATAATTTGGGTGGTGGTAAATGTTATGAGCAAAGTTAATGGACGGAAGAAATGGAAAAGTCTGATATACTGTCAAGATTAGGTTAAGAAATCCTTTCAAAAAAGTGGAATATCTAAAAACTTAATTGAAAAATTAAGGGCAAGAACTATATGGGAATCTAGAGAAAAGGAATTTTGGCTGAAAATTCAGAAGAACAGAACAGAGGTGACAGAGACCAATGAATGAGTAGAGAGGATGGTGAAGGTTATTTTCCTAGCTATAGCATTTGGGGATGATTTAGGGAAGATAAATGTCAGGCCTGGTTCAGAATGTTAGATGGGTATGTTTGGCCACAGCGCTGACACAGGCTATAAGGAATCAAGGAATCATCAAAGCAGCAGGTAATACATTCTTTCATGGGGGCAGACATAGAAAAGCACCGAGCTGTCAATTTTGTGGAGATGTTTTGAATGCAGAACCTACAGAAAAGATGTATGGGGTGCACAGAAAGAGGATGGGTGGAAATTTCCATGAAAATCATGCTTCGGGTTTCTAATGTCATTAACAGTCCCAGTGTGGAAGTTATACTCACATTCTACATGAAGAAGCTGTATTCCCTTTCTGGAAAGAAATCACAGAAATGCAATGGATGAAACAAGATGCTCCCCACAGGTTGGTGTGGCTTGGCATCCCCGTTGCTTTGAGCGGTCCCTTGTTTAGGGGGTCAGCGCTGATGCTGTTTCCTCGTGTAGATGGAAATACCCAGAGTTCGATAAATATTTATTGAGAAAAGAAGCCAAGGATGGCTCCAGCCTCTAGGAAATGCATTCGACCTCTGAACTTGTTCACTCTGAGCTGACCTGGCCGCTTTCGAACTATGCTTCATCCCATAGCACTTCAAAGATGATATCTTGATGAGCTATGTATATCGGACTTTATCTGTGACCTAAGAAGCACCATGCTGGAAACGGCAGTGGCCTTGTCCACTAATGAGTTTTGTCCACTGTCCTTAAGAAGAAAGTACTTTCCTCAATTATAAAATAGGACGACAGACCCTGATGCCCAATAGATCTCCTAGAGTATAAAAAAATTAGACTTCCTTCTGCCAAGAGGAAGAAATAATGGACACATAATGAAATGTTGCTTCTTATTTCTAGTTGCATAGTTTTCTTGTCTTTCTTTCAGTTTCTAAAAACCAGTGTACATTCATTTATTAGTAGAGATGTCTGGTATTTCTGCTTAGTATTGTTTTGTCTTCTCCGACTGAAACATCGTGTTTATTTTTGGCCATCCCCACCCCCAGGATGTCAGTTGCTTAGATTTATCCAGTTTCCAAGAAAATTATTAAGGCTGACTTGGCGAAAAAATTTATGTTGGCTTGGCCCCTACTTCACTGCCATATACATTTTAAATGACTCAAAAGGAATTATCTGTATTAATAAAAATGAATTATTAATTGTATCTTAACATTTAATAGTTCAGGATTGATTTCTTATGCTTTATTTTTAGAAAGAGGTGCCTCATTATAATTACAATGGGCACACTGGATACACCATTCTGTTTCCAAGCCTCCTTTTGGTGGAAGTCTTACCACAGAAACAAAACAAGGGGCAATAGATTAAGCAGAGAAGGGGTCCATGCATCTGAACAATTCATGTGGGTTCTTAAAGAAGTAAAAAGCGAATTAGATTTTGTCTCACAGACACTGGCAACACACACAGCCTGTAAAGACTGTCAAGGCTGATGCTTGTTTGTATATGGGCCCTATCTATTCACTAAAATTTATAAGGAAGCATGCATCCATGAGGCTTTGGGGCAGGAATCACTAGAGATTTGTCAGTGTCAGTTTTCCAGGCATGAATTTAGGTACTTTGACACAGTTGAACCCAGCAATGTTTCAGGAAAATGCAATAGAAAAAGCATTGGCCCTGGGGTGAGGGATAATAAGCCAAATAGTCTGAGAAGTGGGAAGGCACAACAGCTTTCTGAGCTGATGAGAAACACTAATGAGGTTCAGCCAGGTAAATATCTTCAACTTGCAAATCTGAAGTTGACTTTTAACATTATTGTGCTCAGCAATGCTGAGTGAGATCTGTTGATGGCAAAAAGCAGTCATCTATGAAGCAATGATTCTATGTATATCCATGACTACTTTCTTCTTTCAGCATTAAGCCAGGAAGATGCTGTACTGTATTCAGGACCAACATGAAATTGCAGCCACATCTGACTTTGCAGTTGTGGTCTTTGCCATTTAGATTGCAAAGGACTTTGAACATTTGTTTTTTTTTTTTTAATCCCTAAACCATCTAAGATATTAAGAGGTATTATTTACTTACTTAGTTAGTTATTTACTTATCAAGTGATTTCCTGCATATTTAAAAGATGGGGTTTTGCTATGTTGCCCATGCTGGGCTCTGTCCCAGCTTTCCAGGTATTGTTCTATCTAATTCCTTTTCAAGGACTGTAGGCACACACCATTGTATCCAGCTCAATCTGGTTTTATTATGAGAAGACTAATTATAGAGATTAAGTAACTTATATAAGGCTCCATGAACAGTCAGTAGCTCTGCCAGCTCAACTATATAAAAAAATATTGAGTAAAATGAATTGTTTGTATTTATCCCCAAAACTTGATAACTCTGGTTCCAGGACATGCCATTCTAAATACAGTTTCAGGGAAGACCTAAATGAAAGTGATACAGTTCCTAGCCAGTAAAACAAAATGAGAAAATGAGAAATTTCAAGATCTGCAGAGATTCTTAACTGATAATCCAGGACCAAAAGTCAAATAGATTTTCCATGGGCTAGCAGGCTAACCATTTACTAGAAGTACCAATTTGTCCCATCTTCAATTATCTTTACAATTTAAGTGATAGAAACCACTCAGCACCTATACTCATTAAGTGCATCAGCCATTTTTCAAATATTTAATTCGACTTTTATGTAATTATTTATTTTCTGTGTACCTCTGGGGAGGGTGCTAAAGTTGGGTGTTGAGGTCAGGGGGACAATTTGTGAGAGTTGGTTCTCTACTTCCACCATGCGAGTACTGGACATTGAAGTCAGGTCAATAGGCTTAGTGGTAAGCATCTACCTTCTGAGTCATCGAGCTGGCTCATGAGAAACTATGTGAGTTTTGATCCTGGACAGTAAGTTAAGAAGGTCTGCTGATTCTGAGATTATTTATAGTTGGGCAGGTTAGTATTTCTGGAACCCAGAAAACCGACCTCAATTTATGAGAATAAGAAGACAAAGTAAGGGGTTCATCTTTAATTCATATGAGAAAGTCTGGTAACACAGCAGGAGTAACACTGGGAAAGAATCTAGTTGAGAATAGATCTGAGCCGTCTTGGGATTTTACCTTCCATGAATCACGTCTGGCTCTGAGAACATGATGTTCCTCTGATACCTTCAAGATGGACCATGCTCTGAAAAGGGAAGGGAACAGCTTTGAGAAATAGGAGACTATGTAGAGAACTTGTTGTCAAGTGCTATAGAAAAGAGGAAGATGTGGATAGTCTAGCTTTTGAGTGATGATCAGGAACACTTATCTTCATGGTTTCCTTCTCAGCTTGCCAAGACTTTTTCCAAGTTTGAAAACTAAGATTGGTAGATAACTCCCAATTTTCTCTCAGGAAAAGAACTGTTTTTTTTCATAATTCTCCTGAAAAGCATTCATCATCTTATGAACCACAGCTGGCTATGCATACATTTTCTCACCAGGATGTGATTTCAAATTCTGTAACCTGATTTGTTAAGGTTGGTGTCAATCACAAAACATTGCACTAGTTATAGCCCTGCTTTTACTGTGAAGTTACAGTGAAGACCTATTATTTTAAGTCAGCTAAAAACCCCAACACCCTGACAGTTCTATATAAACATTGGTGAAGCTAGGCCAACACTAACAACAAAGAAGAGCTAATTCTCATTATTAACACATTTAACATATATCATAATGTCCATGAGCAGTAACAACCTTATCAATAAATAACAAATCTATATTCAATCTAAAATCAAAATCTATTAAAAAAATCTATAAGCAAATCAGTGGTTAGGAAAGGGAAGTGTTCCATTAGAGAATGTGTTCATAACTGAAGGCTCCAAACTCAAGGCAAAAGAGAGTAAGTTTTCCCCTTTCCTAACTTCCTCTGAAAAGGCTTGTCCAAGAGAGATCACTCCACTAAAAATATAGCCATGACTCCTTTTCTATTTTCCTCTGGAGTTTTAGTGCTACTCACCCAAAACATGTAAGACAAAATGCAGGTACATGCCAGTCACGTGGTAACACATGAGGCAAGTAGAAACTTGGAGAGCACCTGTCACCCACACAGCACGACAGCTAGCGTGCTCAGAAGCAATGAGACTCAACCCAGTCCACTGTGTTTACTGGAAACAGAGACCGACTCGATGTGAGTGCAACGTGGATTAACATAATCAGTGTTGCGGGTTAATTAAATTCTTCCACATCACATGTAAGTATAATGTGTTAATAAAAAAGTAATCGCACCTCCATTGTTTCTGCAGGTTCAGCTTAATTACATGGCAGTTAGAACTCTCTCTCTCTCTCTTTATTCATACTCAGCAAGGACTCCCTTTACCATCTGCTGATATTTAATTAATGTACATTAAATACCCCGCTCTATTATTAAATGTAATTTAACAACTTACTCTGTGCTCTAAATTCAGGGCAACATGAATGGGAGCAGTAATGAAGGGAAACAGAATATACTCCCCTTATTAAAATATTACATACACATGTATCTGCACATCACTCCATTCGGTGCCAATTCAGAAAGATATTTCTCACCTCTTAAGTGTGGAGTGATTCCTGGAATCTTTGTGATTTACTGGAAGCCAAGAAAGAATTTTGGTTAGTTAAATTAGCTGATTGGAATGAAGCTCTCTGCTTAACCTTTTTAAAAAGCCTGATACCTTGAAAAATTGATAATTGATTAGAAGAAAAAGAGTATGGACTTTTTTTCTCATTTGCCATTTCAAAAAATTCCTAGTACTTAGAAGTTATCATATATAAATTCCAAAAGTAAAGGAGAATGGGGTATAAGGAACAAAGATTCCTGGTTATGGAATCCAGGTAGCATCAATTTTTCCAGTTTAATTTGTGTGGACTTTGTTTTGCCATCTGATAATTGTTGAATCTGCAGGGCTAGGCATTTGTGAGTGAGAAAGCAGACTCAGGGACTGGCATGCCCAGGGGGCTCAACTCTAGTGAGTTATCCCAGTGACAAAATACCCAAGAAATCCAACTTAAAGGAGGGGAGATTAGCTTTGGCTTGTAGACTGTTCCATCATCATTTGGCTCTGTGGTTTCTAGAGCTGGAGGGAAACAGAAAATCGAAGCCAGAAGGTATCATGAGAAAAGCCACTCACCTGTGGCAGCCAGAGCGGTTAAAGGAATCAGACAGAAGAATGCCTAATTATACAGCACAAAGAGAACTACAAATTAGATCCCTGTAGCCTACTCACCCAACTAAGCGCCACCTTCTGCTTCCTATCACATCCCAGCCACCAGTCTTACGAATCTGCTCATAGATAAACACATTGATGAAGTTAGAGCCCTCGCCATATACAGGTTTCCTTAAAGCCCCAGCTCAGAGCAGCCTTTCTGAAACTGGAAGAAAGGCCCCAGTCAATAAACTTTTAGAGGAAATTTAATATTCCACTCATAACAATTTCATTGCTAGCTATAGAATGACCAAAAACAACTTTATGCCAATGATCAAAGTAAGGTGGCTTAACCAGATTGCTTTGCTACCCTTTTTGAGTTCAAGCAATAAAGAAATAATGTGTTATTTAAAGACAAATTTAAAGACAATTATAAGACAAATTAACAATCTACCCTCATTACTAAGAAATAACAACTTCCGTGATTGAATACTTTTTCCCAAGGGGTAAATTGTTTCTCTCAAAGACCTCAGACTTTATCACTTAATATTATTATCACATTTTACAACACCATGCCATTGAATCTCAACTCTTTTCTCCCATTCACATTCTCTGTCTCTGCATAAAGATATTAATAGATACATAATATATATTTACACATACATATGAGTTGTTTCTATGTTATTTAATATGTATGTATGCATATGTATGATATAAATATTTCAATAGTATACCTCCATTTAGATTTATAAAATCTGTAGCATATGTGAGACAGCCAACGTCACACAGATTCCTGAGATTTTGAATACTTTCTATGTAATGAGCTTTGAGATTGGAAGTTTGGAGAAAGCAGTGTCTCAGAAATCCTCCACTCTCAAATGAATGTCTCTCAAAACTTGTGGAACAAAACGCCAGCTTTGTCTGACTACAACATCCATTCTGAACCAATAATATATGGCAGAACGTAAATTATAAATTATGAACATTGCTCCAAAATTCCAGGGCTGGCCAGGCAAAACACAACAGGTTTTTGATTTTGATCACAGCATTAAGTAGTAATAAAATCTACAAAATACTGGAGGCAGGCATGTATCAGAGATTTCCCTGTGAGTCCGAGAAAACCCTAAGATTAGATTACAGAATGCCGTTGAGGAATGAGACTAGAGGCACTAACTACCGCTCCGTCACGCTAGTACGAGGAAGCTGGATCTGGTGACCAAACTCTTTGCCTCCTACTTTCCTTATGCTTTCTTCCCTTGGTTACTGTGTTGGAAAGTGGTGTAGCACAGAGAACAGCAATGCATATTTCACATGTGGAAAGGCTGCTTCCTTGTATCTATTTTTTTTAACTTAGGTTGATAAACAGTGGGTGAACTGTGGGTCTGAGACAGGCCTCAGGTACCAAACCCAGTGCCCTTTCTATGTTTTTGAGCTCAGATATCTGTTTCTGAATGACATATAAATCAGACTCCTCCTTCTCCATCTAAATTACCCATATCAACTCAGTTCTGTCTACTGAGGTTTCTTTTTTTTTTTTTTTTTTTTTTTTTTGGTTTTTCGAGACAGGATTTCTCTGTGGCTTTGGAGCCTGTCCTGGAACTAGCTCTTGTAGACCAGGCTGGTCTCGAACTCACAAAGATCCGCCTGCCTCTGCCTCCCGAGTGCTGGGATTAAAGGCGTGTGCCACCACCGCCCGGCTCTGCTGAGGTTTCTTTAAGCAAAGAGCTGTGTGTGTGTGTGTGTGTGTGTGTGTGTGTGTGTGTGTGTGTGTACATGTGGTTATGCAGGTTGTATATCTTTTGTCCAACATAATTAGGACCAGAAGTACTGTAGACTTTGCTTTGTGGTTATTATCAGATAATATTTGTATATACGTACTGGTAAAGCTTGAGGATGGAATTCAAGACAAGATACAAAATTCTTTATGATTCATGTGCATCATATATATATATATATATATATATATATGTAGTCTAAAGATAATATTTCATTGTATTTTCATAATGTTTTGTGTTAGATAAGTTCCTTTTAGTAGAACTTTTCTGCATGGCATCCTGTCCTCTTCAGAATTTTTGGACCATTTTCAGACTCAGAATTTTGAATTTTAAGATTAAGAGCATTCAAGCTCTCTGTCTCTCTCTCTCTCTCTCTCTCTCTCTCTCTCTCTTTCTGTTTTGTGTGTGTGTTTTCAAACATCTTGTTGATGTCGGAGAATGTAGTAGTAAACTCATAAAAACTCATAAAAGATGTGGCAGGGGAAATCATTAAACTCAAAATTAATTTTGTGGTGAGTATACTGAGGGGAGATTGGAGAACAGATACTTCATTAACACATAGCCTAAAACTGAATTAAATCTCAGGTCAAAAAATAGACTCTCTTATAAAGCAGATGTAAACTAAGAGCTTGTGGAGGAGTAGAAATCATTCAAGTCAAAAGTTCAGAAAAACAAACCAACTAACTAATGAACAAAAATTTGTATGGTTGTTCTTGAGCCAAAATATGTGGTCGACTTTAAGGACTAAAATGAAAAACAATTGGAGCCTGGAGCTAGAGTCCAAGAGAGATGTTTAGATTCCCTGCCAAGGCTTTGTGACTGTGGAGATTTGAAGGGTAGTCTTGTACAAGTCACAGTGAGATATGGTCCCTGTCAATATTAGGTGGGAAGGAAAGCTATGGGTGAGCCCTGGGGTTGGCTTGGTCTTCAGTCCAGTTCAACATTTCTCATTGATTCCACTCTCTTCAATGATAGCAATGACCCCTACAATGTCCTGTGTCAAAGATCATGGCCTTTGTGGGGAGAAGCCTGATATGCTGCCTCCTTTTAGGCCTTCCATTGGTCTTCGTGTCAGTAAATATAAATTAATGTTTGTTAACCTAAAATCATTTTACTAGAATCTGTGCTTTATAGGTATTACAGGAAAAGTTCATTGTCATTAGATTGTCTGGAATGGTCAAAATTAAAAAACAGTTATCTTAATTTCTACCTCTGATAGTCTCTGCAAGCTTCAAATAGTGTCTCACTATCTACTTAGGAGGGGTTAAAAGTATACCTTCAGATTTATCAGGGCCTGTTTCTAGAACCACTCCTTTCTCTCATCCTCAGTAAAATCAAAAGTCCTTTAGGATAAGTAATTTAAAATGCATGAATGCCTGAAAGTTTCAGTTGCCATTGCAGAAACGGCAAGAAGAAAATGTTCTCATCATCGTAGCTGAAGTAGCCTGTCAATCATTACTGACAGAAAGAGCTAGCAAAAGTCATCCATAGAACCACCCTTCCCCCACTGTCACTGCTGAGTGCTCCCTAGGAAATATCCAGGGAACTCTCAGTGCCTGACATAGTACTCATTTCCAGAAGCTGTAAAAATACATCAGTTCATGCTATCACTGCCATTCAGGGTCGGGTGTGTTATTTTTAATTCAATTATTTTGTAGGATAGGCGAGAAATATATAAAGGGAGAGAAACACCAAGGGAAGCATTATCCTGTCATTTCTGATGGTAGATAACATCCCTGGGCTGGCCCACTTCAGTGTTTGATTTTGCAAGTGTGAAATGGAATGCATTAGCTTGTCTCTTTCCCAAGACCCATCATCAGATTCATCTTGCAAACTGCACTGTGTGGGGCTGTGCAAGCAGATGGAAAGTAGGCACCACTTTTGTGGTCCAGCTCCAAGATGTTCTCCCTGAGATAAAGCAAGGGCATCAAGCTAATCTGGGTAGAGCTACTGTGCATTTCCCATATCTCAAGAGAGTATCTCACTGACTTCTTATTGTTTCTCTTGTTTTAGTTTTGTTTTTTCTTATTTTATTAATGTTTTAATTTGAAGATGTCACATATGAATGTAACACATTTTTTGTTATATTTATATATAGGATATATATATATACAATATAGCTTGTTAATATATATACAAACTAATATATGCATGTTGTATTATTATATATAATTGTTATATATTAGCTGAATATTCAAATATTAACTGCATTCTGGTCATATTACCCTCTAAACATTCCCCAACAGGAATTTTAATGCATAGGAAAAATATTATCATAGAATTGCTCTTTTTACTGCATGAATTGAGGGAAATATTAAAAACTTATATGGAAAACGTCTCTGAGTTAATTTTAAAAGGAAAATTGAGACTTTGTCAATTAGCAGGAATAGAAACA
>JAQHUG010000227.1:1779444-1794081 GCA_028555095.1 Dicrostonyx torquatus | reverse complement strand
TTCATACCAACAAAATTTAGATAGTCTACAAAATTTTAAATATATAACATAAATGACTTTTGAGTGCCCTTTCCCAGTTAGTGAACAATCAGTTATGTCATATCAGCAAATTTTATTACTGGATATAAAAATCTATCTTATAATCAAGACCCATCATTTTTCTATAAAGAAAATAAATGTAGGCATCTTTTTGGATAGCTTCCTGGTGACTCTGGTTAAATATCCACTGTGCTCAAAAGTATAGGACATAAATTATAGGAAACTTTTGAGGTTTTTGCCTTTATGACTCCCTTTCAGGGTTCATTTAAAGATACCACGGATACCTAAAGGGGAGGTTAAAAATCTGAGGGTAAAGATCTGAGGGGTAAGAAATCTACCCATAGCAGGAATGATCTATCCACTTTTCTTTATTATTTCTTCTCTTCTTTCTCATTTCTATCTACATCCTCATTCTCAGTCATATATACTCTTAAAACAAGTAATTCCCCAGCCCCAGCAAGTTCCAGGGCCAGAATTCTTTCACCCCATAGAAAATCAGATAAGGGTTTTCACAAGCAAACACACACACACACACACACACACACAGAGAGAGAAAGAGAGAGAGAGAGAGAGAGAGAGAGAGAGAGAGAGAGAGAGAGAGATTGAGAGAGAGAGAGAGAGAGAGCAAGAGAGAGAGAGATCTATGGGAGGGGCTAGTACACATCCGGCGTTCTCCTTGATGTAGAAAGTTAGTTGAGAAAGAGAATTAAATCATCAAGACATTCTAGAGGGGAAGGTAAGTATGCTACGCTACATTTTTAGGGAGTTAGTAAAGAGCTAAGGAGTTTATTTTCAGTAAGACTATGAATAGACCATTGATTGTATTTTGAATCAGTGCGCCATTTCTTTTCTCCCAGTATGCATAGAGGCTGCGAGGTAACTGGGCAACCTAGGGGAAACTGATGGCTCTTGATCAGATAGCATATACACTGGATGCTGAAGTTTCTACGGGCCTACGTCTGGAGTTAGACTTATGGCTCTAGGCTGTAGAAACCAAGAAGGGACCCAGGTCTCTAAATTGTTAGTTCCAGCTGTTGCTGTTATCAGCCGTTTTGGCTGTGGGGTAAAACCAGATCAGCAGCTTGGGCAGGTAATAATTCTATGTCCTTGGAGATCTGTGACTATCTTAAGTGGGATGTTCTTTGCTTGGACCCTAAACTCTGACCAAATACCTGCTGATAAAGATAATTGCAGGAAAGCAGATCTATGTGCTTACCTAGGAGAGAGGTATAAGGCCTATCAATGAAAAACTGTTTTTACATGTAGCCCAAAGGCATAGGAAACAGTTCTGAACTAGGGAATTAATTCCCAAATTTGTAACAGAAAGAAAGTTAGCTGCAGCAAAAAGTCTACAGCAAAGGCTAGGCACTTTATTCACAGAGCAATAATACCAAAAAGCCTTGCCTTTTGGTTTAGCCTTTACCAGATCTCTTGGTTTTGATAAGCTGCTCATTAAAAGATGGCTGAGCAATTACTGTAAAAAGTTGTGGCTTGCAGTAATAAATCAAGAATAAAATATTTATATAAAGTACTAGTTTGTTAATCCAATGCCATTGTGTGGGATTCTAGTGAATCTGTGCCAAGAAAGAGAAAATAAACGGAAGAGACGACCCAGAGCTTGCAGCCTGTCCTGAAGTCACCTTGAATTCTGGGAATGGAAGTGTGAGGACACGGGGTCCCAGTTGCATGCGCCTCATGATTCCAACATACTTTTCTCTTCTCATTTCGTCCAGCAGTGAGTCTCAAGTTCTTCTAATTGGATTTCCTGAGATGGACATCAGAGACCTCATTTGGAAATCAGTGAGTTTACTTTAGCTTTTACCTAAGTGTTATAAGCATATAACTTCACTGTACCAAAAAGATGATAAAAATGACGGGTGTTTCTGTTCTCCACAGACTGAGCAACAAACACTGTTTCAATCAGCCAAGTTCTGGATAAGGGTCAAGGGCATTGAGGTCAAGGACCAAGACTCTTCTCAATAGTTTTGCTGGGTAAAACTGTTCTTTGGCTTGCTGTCATGAGTGAAATGGCCTCATAAAGAAGTGTGCTCCATGCTTTATTAAAGAAACACCTTTAATTATCTTGGGAGGAAGGCAGATCTGTTGTTTAGAAATACAATTTCTAAGCCATTGGCAATTTTGGAGGTAACTAACCCTTACATTTTCTG
The DNA here is from genome assembly GCA_028555095.1 of Dicrostonyx torquatus. Taxonomy (NCBI): domain Eukaryota; kingdom Metazoa; phylum Chordata; class Mammalia; order Rodentia; family Cricetidae; genus Dicrostonyx; species Dicrostonyx torquatus. The sequence goes on along the minus strand of JAQHUG010000227.1, from coordinate 1,791,874 downwards.
TGATGTACTTTGGTGTGCAGACTAAATCAGGTCAAGAGTGAAACTCAAGTTCAGTTTGGCTGATAGGTAAGCTCATTTTGTTTTTATTTAATTTCAGTTGTATTTTGTATTAAATTACTGTATCTGAAGGCTCAGCTGTAACAATGAGATTTATTTAAGAGGAATACTGTTGCAATTTTAACCATCACTGGGAGAGCAGAATAAGTCATGTCATTCTCCACAGACTGTTTTTGTTATTTTCTTCTTTCTATACCCTAAAAGTAATCATTAGAGCCAGCCTTCAGCGAATGATACACCCAGGGTATAGAGCAAGACCCCTAAGTCACTGCTCTGCACAGGCAGACATAGTAACTCAGGAAAAGATTATATCTGAGATCTTTTGTCATCTACTATTGGCATAATAATTCCAGGCCAGAGCAATTATCTGCATCAAGGTAATTGTCTGGAGAATTTATTAATTGCATTGGCTAATGGCTAATTATCAGATCACACCCAGATATTTTCACCTTTCTCTTTCTTCCCCAATGGTACATAATACTGCAACAAGTTTTCCATTTAGTAAACTAGTAGATTGGCCTTATCTTGTGCTCTGCCGGGAATTTGTTTAACTGAGACTTCACTGATATGAGCAGTTGTTTAAATTGAAAAACTGCCTTGCCTTTCCCAGCGACCTCGATACCAGTCTTATCTGGGCGTGAAAGTGACAAGAACATGTCTTTTTATTGGGACATTTTCTGATCAGTGAAGCTCCATAGAGGTGTTATTTTATACCTACGGTTAGAAATAAAGAAAAGCGTTTGCTTTTTCTTGGGGTCTACTTAGTCATTTACACAAGCCTGGCATGCATGTGTTGACTCTATCAGGGCCTGAAGAGGTTCTATAACAGGAAGGTCCTTTCATTTGTGTGGGAAAAGGTATGAATTTTTGATAGTCAAGCTTAAAATGAGAGGGAATAATAGAATTAGATCAGCAAAACTTGACAAGAGCATCTTTCATATATTTTGGGGGGCATAGTTAAGTATTAACGTAATAAATGATGTATTTCAAACATTTAAGTGTTCAAATAAATAGAAATGTTAAGTATCAGTCTTCTTAGAAGAAACAAACCAAGTATTATAGGCCAAAGCATACCACAGGCTGACTATTTTATCCTCGGCATGAGACAATTACTTAAGTGTAAGGTACAGTCTGGACATACAACAACACGTTGAGGTTTCCTCTTATGTTCTTATATAACTTTTGTTTTGGTTTGGTTTGGGTTTTTTTGTTTGTTCGTTTGTTTCGAGACAGGGTTTCTCTGTGTAACAATCCTGACTTTCCTGGAACTAGCTCTGTAAACCAGGCCGACCTTGAACTCACTAAGATCTACCTGCCTCTAGCTCCCTAGTGCTGGGGTTAAAGGTGCACCACCAAGGCCCAAATACTGCATAACATTTTTAATTCATGAAAATTTAGAAATGTGAGGACCCAGATCTCAGTGGGGCCAAAATGATTTCACCTGTGGATACTCATGCATAAGCATGTCTGCACATTTTGGCAAGAGGGAATTAGGGCAGAGTAAGATTACAGTTAGACAGGAAGGATAAAACAATCAGATTCCTCCACCTTGGGCTATTTAAAGTTGATGAGAGAAACACTGCTCATGGTTTGACTTCTTGGCACCAGGTGAATTTTGCTCATCTGCTGCAGGAGTCTGTTCTATAGATGGACTTAGAAGGGACGATAGCTATGTTAGAAAGATAAAGAACCAGGAAGTGATTGTTCTATTATCTTTTTGTGTCTCTTAAAGAGTACCTAAACCTCAGAGAGACTTAAATATAATATTTCTCTAACTGGACACAATATATGGAAACTTCAAATATTTTTCTATATTTACATGCCCATACTCTGAGCTAGTAAAAATAAATTCATGACTAAGAGACACATTGAGATAGCTTGAATCTAGCTTGATAGATGATAGACAGATGGATAGTTATAAATATGTTTACTCATACACACATATAAACTCTCTCTATATACATATATATGCATAAAAATCAGTGCTTGATAATATTACTTTTAGAAGGCAAAGCTAGCCCCAAAGAGTTGGTTCTCTATTGATTTTATGTAGATGAACTGAATTGATCTAGGTAGAAGAAATCCTAGTCACTGAACATTAATGAACGAGGAACAACTTCCCGATTCTCCCTTCCTAACCATTCCATACAAATCTTTGATCAACAAGGCACCTGGAAGCAGCAGATGCAAGAGCATGGGGTATTTAAGAACCTGGGAAGGAAATGCCTATAGATGAAGCTGAGGAATTTCTCAGAGTGGGCTGAGTCTCTCATGGGGACTGGAACTCTCCGACCTTTAAATCCCTGTCTTTGCTTAAAGTCCTGCTTTTTGTATGCTGGAGTTCCATTCATAACCTGCCAGCATGTTATTGTCTTTCTGTTATATTGAGAAATGTGTATGTTCCCTTGAGGGGCTGAGTGAGTATTTTAAAAGAAAGTTCTGATGTGGGATGACCCTTTGCATGCTATGAATATGTTTTATTACTATCGGTTAATAAAGAATCTGTTTTGGTCTATGGCAGGCCGAAATATAACTAGGCAAGAAAGCCAAACTGAACACAGGGAGGAAGAAGGCTGTTGACTGAGGTTTTTGTCCTGCCTGTTTCCCACAATTGTTAAGTCCCAAAGAAATTACACAGAGGTCTATATTAGTTATACACTGATTGGCCCATTAGCTCAGGCTTCTTATTAAATCTTATAACTTATATTAGCCCATTATTCTTGCCTATGCTAGCCACGTGGCTGGTACATTTATTCTGCAAGGCAGTAGCATCTTGATTCTTCTGTGGCAGGATCACAACTGCAGAGGAGTGTGCTTCCTTCTTCCCAGAATTCTCCTGTTCTCATTGACCTGCCTCTACTTCCTGTCTGGTAGTCCCACCTATATTTTCTGCCTGGCTGCTGGCAAATCAATGTATATTGAAAATATAATTGACAGAAAAGAGACCACTGTCCCACACCAGAAGGCAGAGTTACAAAGTCCTGCTTCAGATGTGGAACAGAAGGATGTGTAAATTGTATACCTCCCCAGGATAGGCCTCAAACAGATGGGAGGTGATAGTGCTGGAGAATCTCACAGTCTTAGCAACAGGGAGTAAGAGGAAGGAGGCAGCTGCATAGAACCAGCACATACTTCTCACTTCACCCACACTGCCTTCAGTTCTGAGAATGTTCTCAACAGGTCAGTGTGCCACTCATTTTTCAGATTACCAAACTGAGGTTTCAAGGTTAATTTTTCAAGGTTACCTCACACATTTAATTGGAAAATTGGCATTTCGTAACTGACTTACTGATGGCAAACTTTTGAATAACTTCCCAAGGCCTCTCAAGTGTCCAATTTGATGGAGAATAACTATTATATTCTATATCATTTGGCTAATACTGGTGCACTCATTCAGTTTAAGAATATTGGATAAGAATAATGATAAGAACAGAGCCACATAGGCTAGCATCCTGATAAAGAAGCAAGAGGAACAGATACAAAGAAAACAATGAACAAATGTATAAACATGCACACACATACACACAAAAATGATCTTATATAGGAAGGTTAAGAGAGAAACTAACTGATAGGGTGCTCAAGAAAACATAAAGAATTTGTGATGCTTTGAGTAATAACTATACAGGTATGAAAAATGGCAACAACCCTGCTTAGATAGAAGGATGCCTTAGGTCTGTACGAAGTCCTTGTGCCAGAGTCCTGCCGTTTTAGGACTGAGCAAGATTAAGAGCACTTGTCAATCGAAGGGGAACTAGAAAACATGGGTTTGGTTTGATTTGGAATAAAGGAGATATTGAAGCTTTCTGAATATGGGAGTGTAATTTGTTTTACACACTTTGAAGGTTAATCTGTTTCCATGAGAAAACAGTAGTCCTGAAGTTGTGGGGACTATGCCCATACTCTCAGGGTAATAAAAGCACATATATTTAGAGAAACCTCCCCATTTGAGAGAACTGAGCCTGAAAAGTCAGTGATTTTCTAACGTGAATGTCCCCAAAGTAATAAATAGATCTTAACACCAGATTCAATCAATTCAATGATTGTCATTGTGTGTGTGGGAACCGTTAATAGTACCAAAATGAAACTTGTTTCCAAAGAAATGGCTTGAGCAAATGTTCTCCATAGTGAGCAGTAAACACTGTCCACCAGCCAAGCTTTGGATAAGTGTCAAGGACAGTGAATCTACTCCCTGACGAGTGCCTAAGAGCAGTTGAGTGTGCAGTCTTATCTCTTCATTGCAAGCTAAGGTAAGCTCCAGCTGACATCCTCTTATAAAAGTTGACAATCTGGAAAAGACACATTTGTGCACTAAGGCTCTCTCTCTCTTTCTGTTTCCCTCCCTTCTTCTTTACCCCATCACTCTCTCATCTCTCTCCCTACAGAGGTAGCCTGATTATACTAGGTATAAAGGGCAGAGTGCCTTAGAAATGTCATGTTCATTTGCTGCAATCAAATACCAAATCACACATGGCCTCTGGATCATGTGACTACAGTCATTTAAACATAATAACATTTAAAGAGGCAGATCAGAACTCTCTGTCCATCATCATCGCTAGTTTTCAGCAAAGCTCCTGAGGACTGAGAAGAAGCCTTTACATGAGTCCCAGTGAGGCATCCACTCAGAGTTGCTGATATGTAGTGTCCTAATAAGGTTACACAAAGGATCAAAAATTAAAAATAGAAAATTCCTCGAGTCTGGTGTCTGTTGGCTTGCAAGTCTGATTTGAAGTTTGTGGTGATATTTTCTTCTCAAGTAAATACACAGCCACACTTGTGTCTGTGGTTATTATTCTATTTTGATTATTTCTTTACTCACATACTGCAGGTGGTGGGGTGGATCCCAGGCCTCTTCTATGCTGGGTAAGTATCTACCATTGAGCTACATCCTTAGCACTGTTCTGTTTTAAAAACGGGCTCTTCTGAGTCTTTTGTGTTTCCTTTCTGTGATGCTTTGATTTGGGCCCCTTTTTATTTCCCATGTACTGTCTTAGGCAAATTCATAGAAAGAGAGAGAGAAAAAAAAGAAACTCAATTAACTAAATGAACTGACTGAATATATTTGTAGCTCTTAAATATCAGGGCTCACAAGCAAATCATTTAAGTAGGCTGAATAGCCACACATGTTGTCAACTGGTAAAATAGCCTCTTTTCTCTTCAAGCCCAATCCGTTCTCACAATACCTGTGCAATCTGCATTTCAGTGAAGGCATCACCTTGTAGCTTCCTCTGACAGAAGAAATAAGGTCTTCTTTGTCCAAGGATGATTTCAAGCTAGCAACGAACAAATTACAGAGGGGAAACATTGGATAGAGCTCAATTTTGAGTTGCTGAAATTACAAATGTTATTTGAAACATTGTCCCTCATGTTATGATGGAAGTTGTACATGCCAACCCAGCAACCAGAGGTTCTATTACACTGTAGCTCTTATTTGTCAATTCACTCATGTCCTCAAAATAAGAGTGTGGCAAGGTCAATAATGGCTTCTATATTTAACTAAGTTTGGCGTAAGAATGCTTCGCAGAATAACTGAAGGTCTAACCCAGAGGAATGTATTTGTCACAGACAAATAAATCACAATCAACCAGCACAGTTACTTTCTGCCAGTCATAGGTGGCCACATAATAAAGCTATGTTCAAATGAAGAAAAATCCCAAATTATGGGAAGTCAAATTCTTCCTATGCAGAACTTGCATCACTGAAGCCGTAATTACCACTGGCCTCTGGTATGAGCAGGGCTCCCTAAACTCATGAGAGTCACTAGATTTCCATACATGAACATTATTGTCTAACATGTTAGTTTGGCATTAGGCAACTCTAGTCTCCAGCTTTCAAGCTAATATATCATAAGACAGAAAGCCACTGAACCCCAGGAACACCAGTTAGCAATCTGAAGTACCCTGCCTAGCAAACTGTGCCCACAGTCTCTCAAAGAAATAAGGTGAGATCTCTGCTTAAGTCAAATTCCTCTTAGAATTTGTGATTTCTTCAAAGGTTTTTTTTTCTTGAGCAATTTTGAATTGCTATAGATTTAAATTTGTATCTAAGCCATTAATTAATTAGGTTGGACCCAATTACAGGTCATGGGTATCTGACTGCATCATTAGAAACTGTAAAGAGAAATGCAGTTCCCTGGAAAAACCACATGTGAGTTAATTTGTTTGAATTGATGAGTAATCAGAACTTTCTAATCGTAGACAGTTGTGATGCTGCACATTGCCAATCAAGGCAACATTGGGCTATATTTTTGCTTCTCATAATACACAATTATCACCCACTTATATGAGACCTAGCATCCTTCTTTCTTTCAGGGGAATTTTATGATATATTAGCTTGAAAGCTGGAGACTAGAGTTGTCTACATTTTGTAAAATGAATTTATATGTATAAAGGATACTTCCAATCAAGACTGTGTCCATGCCCTCAAACCTAAGTCACTAGAAATATGTATAATGGAGAAGGCAAAGACAAAGTCACTCAATAAGCCTTGGCTCTGGCAATTCTCTCAACTAGGATTTCTTTCTTACACATTTGTAATATTACATCGTCCTGTCCTGATATCATAGTGTTGTGCCCTTTTGTGTGTAAATTTTCTGCCATGTCTTCTCTACCCAGCTTTAACTATGGAAATATTGGTTTAGGATAAAATAATCAGGTAGTTGTTGAAATTATCAAAAATCGACTGGCCTTGGTGGGGTTAAAATAAGGTCTTGTGCAAAAGTCGCATTGAGTCAAGTGGACAGAACACAGTCCAATTAGTCCTGGAACACCAAAAGATCTGAAACCGCTTTCTTTTTATTGTAACTGTATATTAACCTACAGAAAAGTTAAAAACAAAAAACAGATTACAAGGAACACTTTAGTGAAAATTGATCAATAATTAGATCAATACAAAATAGGATATGGCTCTTCATTACTGGCTAGAATGAGGAAAAAGGGAAAAAGCCAGGGGCTTAAGAAGAGATACCTCAATGTGAAGTATTTATTGCAAAGATAAATAGGCCTTTACAGAAACACATGATCTGTGAGCAGTTTTCTCTGGGTGCGGTGACTCCAGATTCCCTCCCAAAATTAATGTTAATGTTGATTTCTTTCCATTGGCTCTAGGTATATACAGATGGAGGAGAGTTCTGAAAGCTCGGCTCTGCATTGTACATATTTTTCAAATGTTTTCAGCAGCATGAAGATGCCATGTTTTAGGGTGGGGTAATTCAAGAATAATTGTTATGAATGAGCAAATTGGATGAATGCCAATGGCATAAAAGTTTGTTCATGGATGCCTCATAGTTTTAAAAAACCTTTTTCTTTTCTTTTCTTTCTTTCTTTCTTTCTTTCTTTCTTTCTTTCTTTCTTTTTTTTTTTTTTTTGGTTTTTCGAGACAGGGTTTCTCTGTGGGTTTGGAGCCTGTCCTGGAACTAGCTCTTGTAGACCAGACTGGTCTCGAACTCACAGAGATCCGCCTGCCTCTGCCTCCCGAGTGCTGCGATTAAAGGCGTGCGCCACCACCGCCTGGCCAAAAAAAAAAATTTTTTTTCAGTGTTTTGAGATCTTGAAAATTATGTTCCACAAAGTAGTAGATAGTCATGGATGTTTTAAACTATCTGAAAGTTACATTGCTGAAGCACTATCGCTGAACAGAAGTTTATAGTACATGTACCCTGGCATTGACATTTCTTTTTAATATGGTGTGGAGAAGCTAAATATAATTTAGTCTGTTAGTAAACACACACACACACACACAAAGCCTTACTCCAAGCGAGCATATGCTTCCAGAAATTATGAAATGTATATTCATGAGATCATAGTTTCTGGCAGACAGCTCAGCATTGCTTATCTCTTGAGCTTTTTGTAGAAATTGGGCTTCTAAGAGCTAAAACTCTAATTAATATGTATTAATTAAAACTTGAAGTAAAATAATAACAACTCCATATGCAAGACCTGCTTATAGTAAGTGAAGTTACAAATTATGGAAGATAAATTTCTAAGGGAAATTGTAAAGATGTTTTTGTAGTGAAATTAAATGTTTATTTATTCTGATAGAATATGAAGCAAAGATTAACACATATCACAAGAGAGATAAGGAAATTGATTTAAACTTCTACAAGAAGAATCTTGTAAATGGAGCCTTATGCCTGGTCAGGCTGGTTAAAGACTAAATATGAAATATTTATGTGTGGTTTTCTAAAAGTTGAGCATTCATATCAAAACTATACTGCTGCAAAACTGGAATTTGACCTCTTCCGTTCAAACCACAAATTTTGAATGTTGATCTGCTCTTAAAGAGAATTCCTTGGATTTTCGTCACAGTTTATAAAGGTGTCTGCCTTAGGAACCAAAGCCTGTGTGCCACCAAGATGAACCCCTTTACTGGATCTTTGGGGTCTTAGGACTGAGTGGCGACTTCGTAACTTTCCGTTTTCACCTTTGTTAGCAGACCCACTGTTCCACTCACCACTTTGTAGCCAATGATATTAAAAGGTTTATTTAGGGTCAAGAACTTAGAGTAGAGAAATGGCAGAATTACATGACCCATCCCCACCGCCAAAAGGCCTTCTTGAGGAAGTCAACACATAGCAGAGCTTTTCATGAGTCAGGAAAGGGGTCTGGCTGAGAGGGAGCATGGGGGCTGTAGGCTAAGCCAGCATTTGACTTTTTTATTTCTTGAGGTGGAGCTTCATCATCAACCTTGGCCACATAAGGCTACACCCTATAATTCTTTAGACAAGCTCCTCTTTTTTGAGATAAGTACTTTTTTAGAAGTTGCGGTATAATGTGAAGATCAGCAGATGTTTTAGGATCTGAAAATACAGGGACAGAGTATTTAGCAGTTAGCATCCGTTGTTTTTGTATTGTTTGTTTGTCTGTTTTGTTTTGTTTTAGAACTTCAAATGCTGGACAATGGGAAGGTGAGTAACTTCATAAAGGTCAACCCGAAACAGCAGGTTCTTGTTATAGTTCTCTGGTTACACGAAGATCTAAGATTTCACCTATGACAAATGTGACATAAGATCTCATATCAATCAGGTATTTAAGACTTTGGAATCGCTGATCAACTTTCTGGAATTAAGTCTTTTTTTTTTCCAGTGTCTTACTGTGTAATTTAGGCAGGCTTCAAAATCAATGGTCTTCCTGCTTCCACCTCCCAAGTGCTGGGATCTCAGGCATTTGTTACCTGCCTCCACCTCCCAAGTGTGGGATCCTGGGTCATTGTCACCACACAGGCAAAGTCTTTTCTGTGATCTTCTATGAACTGATATTTCTAGGTAAAATCATGGAAATTTTCACAGATATACATCTCCTGATAAAACATAGATATTAATAGTTGGTCTTGATATGTTGTTATATGAGAAGTATTGGCAAATAAAGAATTACTAAATCTTCTTTGAGTTAGATTTGCATGGATATGTTATTAATACATGCTCCTGAAAATACATAAAATTCTTAGAAATCTAATCACACTGTTGGACTGGGTAAGAAGTGTTGGAACTTTAGTAAGAAACTGACTGGTTTCATGTCGGCACTAACTGAATATCAAACACAGCAAGAACTAAGTGAACACGAAGGAAATGCTTTGGCAGGTGTCTGGACAAAGTCAGTCAGTGGTGCCTAAACTGCTGGTACACCCAATTTGGTTCTGCATCACCATACTCCAGAGAAAATCATTGAAGTCCCAGGTGGTATATTTCTGTATCTAATGCGTTGCTGCAATCCCTAGGGAAGAGTTGTGTTCAAACTTCTTCACTGAGATATGAAGTATATAACATGCTATTGTAGTTCTTGCCACTGCTATAGGATTACTTCAGGAGGGCTAATATTGCAACAGTAGATGAAAGCATGTTTAATCATGGTTTTTTCGGTTTCATTTTACGTCTGTGTGTATGGTGCATATACATGTTCATTTTGCTATATACTCTTGTGAATGCAGGTTCTTCCACAGGTGGGAGCCAGAGGCCAATGCCATGTGTCTTCCTTGATTGCTCTCCATCTTATTTTTTTTTTGAGAAAATCTCTAATTTAACCTGAAACTTGTTGGTTCTCGTGGAGTTGCCAGCCAATCAGCTTCATGAATCTCACTGTCACAACCCCCACAAAACAGGGACAAAAAATGGAAAGTGCCACACCTAGCTTTGAACACTGTGGCCTTACCATCAGCCTCATCAACTTCATAGCATTTTTAGAGAAAGGATCATTGACATTTTAAAAATTAATTTTAGCAAAATCTGTTTAATAAATTTGAAGTTCATACCTACAGGCCTCATCCCTGACCTTGACTATGTATGGATGAAAAACCCTCCTTCAACCCTCTGATATTTTGATAACTGGATCTATGAAATCAGCAGGAGAAAGATTTACAGTTAGATTACACGTGCAGAGATGTTGCATGAAAGAAAAGCGATTATCTATAAATCCAGTGAGCTTTAGCTTTTATTTTCTTTTAATGGACGATAGGAGATGAGGTATGGTGGCAAATGAGAACACAGTCAATGATTTGGGGAAAAGATTAATGGGACCCCAAAGCATAGGTGATAACCTCCAACTATTGTCACCACACATCATCTTCTTCCAGTTTCTTCCCTGTGATTTTAGCTAATCTTTCCTGTTAGCTAAGATTCCTGGGGAAATGACTCATGGCACCTGAGTTCCTTTAGGAGCAGCTATCTTCTAGTAACTAATAAGAGTTCAAAGAGAGCTCTGTTTCCATTGTGTTGCACATACCCAAATCTATAGCTCCTTAACTTGGGCTTATTTATTTATTTATTATTTATTTAGCTACTGTCTCTGCTTCTTGGGGTTTCCATCCTTTGGTAAGCTCCTAACAACAGAACCTCCAGTGTACCATTTTCTCTTGTTTTCAATATATGTGGGTGGGCCATCATTGAACATCAAATGCTCTCATTTTAACTGGCCAGCAAGAACTCAGGGCATTATTCATAATAGCTGTAACATTTGACTTGCTAATTTTAGTGACAAGGCCGCTTAGCCCCAAAATAATCATGCAGAAACTGTATTAATTAAATCACTAATTTCTTATTGGTTTACTCTTACATATTAATTTAACCCATCTCTATTAATCTGTGTATCACCACGTGGCTGTGGCTTACTGGTATCTGGAAAACTTTACTGGTAAAGTTCAGGTATCTGTTTCTGGCAGGGCTACATGGCATTTCTTTGACTCTGCCCCCTTTCTCCCAGCATTCCATTTAGTTTTCCCCACCTAGATCTGTTCTCCTATAGCTCTGCTATAGGCCCAAAGCAGTTTCTTTATTCATTAATAGTAATCACAGCATACAGAGGGAAATCCCACATCAGCTAATTCAACCGGGCATAAAGTAGCATGTTCTGACAGTGATGGAGATGGAAATCAGTGTCCAAAGTTTGGGTCAATCTCAAGTTCCAAAGACCACGAGTAGGCAATTGTTAAATAAATCTAAACCAGCCCAGTGATTTCTCTGCCATTTCAGTCAATGATCTAAAATACAGCTTAATTAAAAATAGCTGAAAGCCTATCTTTCATAATTATTGTTACTTAATTTTTTCATACGATGTACTTTGATCATAGTTTTTTCCCTTCCCTAGCTCCTCCCAGAACATTCCCACCTTCCTACCAAGCCACCTTCATGTTCTTTCTCTCCACTCTGCCTCCCTGTTCTCCTTCTCAAAACAAGAAAGCTTACCACTGGTCCTCAGTTAAACATTATAGGCAATCTGCAGTCAACCACAGGCAGTCGACCTAGCAGGTTATATTTTAATACCAAACCATAACTAATCAAATTGAGTTTCTGCCTCACTTCTATTTTCTGTACAGCAAAGCTCTCTGAGCACCTGGGGCTTCTCCAGGATGCTTGATTCTCACGTCACTCCTTGATCACTTGAACTCTATTAAATTTACTGGACCTAAAGTTTTACTTTGGCAGAGTCATACACTTCTGTTCCTCCTGATGAATTCTCTAAATGGTAACAAATGTTACAGTTTGATAGGATAAAGAGTAAAGCAAGCACAATTTTTAGTTTGGTTTTTCTCACATAAAAATATCAGCCTTAGAGTAAACAGCATGATTATCAATAAGACAACCGACAAAGATTTTATTTGGAATAATTAAAGAATTAATAGCAACTAATGAAGAACAAAGATTTTTTTAAAAGATAGATTCTTTAATGGATTGTGCAAAGATTAATGTTTTCATTGGGTTAATGTAGGTAAATGAGTGAGGATGTATTTTGGCGGAGGCTGCTCGTTTATTTCCTGGCTGTTCAGATGCAAAATAATCACTATTATTTTTACACTCTATCATTTCAACACTGCTTGACCTATTAGCTCATGCATATTTCTAGCTAACTCTTACATCTTAAATCAACCCATCGCTATTAATCTGTGC
>JAQHUG010000227.1:1754212-1776537 GCA_028555095.1 Dicrostonyx torquatus | reverse complement strand
AAATTTCTATGGTGACGATTAAGATATTCAACAAAGTAACTATGTGTTTCCAGGCTTTGTACTGGATGCTCTAGTTTCATTGTCTTAGTTAGCAAGAAGAGGACTTCTCTCACACACTTCTCTGCCTGCTTTTAATTCTCATATTTATAATTCTGGTTATAGACATTAAGTTGTATTCTCCATCCTTCTCTGAAACCATACAACTTTCACTTGCTATAAAAGCCTTTAGCCTTGAAATTGTGGAAATCCTTCAGGATTTGATATCTCATTGCTGGGTCACCTAAAGTCAACCAGACTACTCTCTAAGTATTTTTGATAGTGAATCTTACTCTGTTCAACCTTAATTATGAGGACCTGTGTTTCTTTCAATAGCATCAATTCTGAAGCTTCCTAAGGTTGACTTTTCATATAGTTCATCTTCTCTCTTCCAGTAACATTGCTCTAGCCTAATCATAGCTACTTTTCAGAAATATCTTTAATGTTGACTTTTATCAATAATTATACTTCTTTTATATCCTGTTTCCATATCATTTTCTAGTTTCTTACATGTGGCATAAAGAAGGCCTGTGGCACAATCATTAAAAAAATAATTCATTAGGTCTTAAAAAGACAAAAAGAGAATTTATTGGAATACCCTGAAAAGCCCAGAGAGTGGACTGTGCAGCTAAGGGAAGGTAGAAAGCATTCATAGCTGCTAAAATGGAAATTTCTTGATCACATCTCATGGACAATTTGTGCAAGGACCGTAACTGAATAGATATGCAAGCATCCCATTATTATGTTATGTTGTAAATTTGATAATATATGTTGTTTATTTAGAAACTGATCATTTATGTAGGATGATATGGGTCATTAGAAATTAAGCTCCCATGGCCTATAAAAGGTTCCAGAAGTCTTAAAGGGGCCAGACTCCAAGTAAGCATTGGTCTGCTTAGGATTTATTGATTTTTTTTAATCTGTACAACTTACACCATTAATCTTTTTACCTTGCCTCAATAACATCCTGACTCTAATCATTGTTGCCTTACTAAACTTTATAACCTATATAAACTATTAATACTTTACAGGAATGCATAATCCCTTGATGTCATTGCTCCCACCATTACTCAGCTTTAATTCCTTTCTCAAGGATTATAGTATATATCTTCAACAATGTAAGCTGTGTGGACTGCCAGGACAACTGTATACAGTTCTCCTCAATACAAATCACAGAAGTAAAATTTGATTAATTTATACATAGCATTATTATGTCTGTGGTCCCCTGATACCATACAATAAATTGTGCTATCTATAGTCAGATCCTATTTATGCACATTATACTCTGTCTTCCAATAACACTTTCATCTTAACAGCTGTCAACCAAGATTTCATTAACAATAGAACAATTTACATGATAAAAATATCAAAACATTTGACTTGTGATTTTATACTCTTTTTTTATTTGGGTTTTTGTAGCACTAGAGAACAACCCCAGGCTTATCATATGGTAGACACAACTTTCTATATAACCATCAATAGAGGCTCTTGAGCTTAGAAACTGGTAGAGATGGGAAAGCTTAGAGCCAGGACCATCATTCTATAAGGATATATCACTAAAGGAAAGCCTTGTCCTTTTGAAACTGAAAACCGTAAAATGATGTGTTAACACTCATGGAACAACAGGCAGAACTTAAAGAAGATAAACGGAACCCTTTTCTTTAGTTTTTTTTTTTTCCCAAATTTTTTCATGGAAACTACTCTAGCCATCATTTTATTTCTACTATTTCACCAAAATAGCACTTCTAAAAGCAATTAACAGCCTCTATGATATGAAACACTAGCCACTTTTGCCAAACTTCTGCATGCTTTGGTATTTGAAGCCACTTCTTTATTCACTCTCAAGATTCAGAATACATTGTCCCCAAATATGTCACCGATACACAGAGAATCACAAAGCAGAAGATACAAGGAAAGCTTCTTGACTTCTCTATCTCTACCATGGTTTCTGAGACGATTCTTAGTAACCAGAGAGAAGTCTAAGTCCGCACCAGTCCTGACGCTATTCCAGGAGAATCCATGCCGAAAACATTCCTATCTAACCCTTTTCTTCCATTTGTTTCCCAAACAGTTTATCATCCCACATTTGCTGAACCTAGAACTTTGTGCTTGACTACCTCTTTCCTGTTGACCCCTTAATTATTAATCTTGGATAAGCGTCCTTGCATTACTCCTCACTGCAGACTTCTGCTTATAGATGTTGTGATGTTCGTAGTCACAGATTCTACCTTTTTCCTATTATTAATATAGTTTGTCATTCTAATTTACATGGCTCCAGCTAATGAACCTAAGACTGTACAGAGCTCTTTCTTTAGATTTTACTTCAACGCCTATTAGCAATCTTTTTAAATTGACTTGTACTCATCCCCTCATCCCATCTACTTTGTATGTTCTAATGCTCAGAATCTGATCTGCTTCTATAATCTAATATAAAGAACATATAATATATTCTATATTATTTTATAAGCATAAGAACAATATAAAATGAAGATACATACTAGAAACTGTTACATTTTTCTTTTCATTATTTAAAAATACACTATGGTGAACAGCTAACTGTAAAACACTGAGAGTAGAAAGTGAGAGAAAAACTTAGATTTAAATAAAAGTTTAAAATAAAATATTAGAAAGCCAGTAAAATTAAAAGGTTAGGAGTTGAAATTGAAAAGATGAGAGAAATGAGATTTAAAATAAGAGATAAAGAGCATGAAGCCAATGTGATAAAAGGTTAAGTATATTAAAGATGAGAAAATAAAAAAATTAAGATAAAAGGCTAAAGCTCATGCAAGAAAAAAAAGCCAAATGTGCAAAAGAAAAATGGATTAAGGATTAAAAATAGAAGGAGAAACTTAAACTGTAAGGTTGAAAAATGTTGAACTCCAAAGGTAAAGAATATTAGGAGAAAAACGTTTTTAAGTTTAAGCAAAGCCCTAAACCTTAAACACTGAAGGAAGTAGTCCTGAAGACACGGGGACCCCTGTGACCATCTGCGAAGAGGGAGTTTGCTGTAATGCCTACCGCTTGACCTGAGCACCTAAGTGCTCCTAAGGGTTGTATCCCTCCATGCTGGAAATAGTAGTAACATTTTAAAGGTCCAGCTTCATCAGGAGACTATGGAAATCTTCCCCACAGGCAGCATTTACCTCAAATACTCAAAGTCACAGTGGGGATGAGTTCTGAGTCCTCACAGGCATTATGCAGTGTGACTGCTGCAACTCTAGCAGGAAAAGAAAACTAATATATAGAGTCAATATTCATAACATACATTTGCCTCTTAGTTAATGTGGAAAGCCCGTTCCCACTGTTTTCATTTGACCTTTATACCCAAGGAAGGCAAAGAGAATTTGCACCTTTGAGAGGACAGAGGCTCCCAGGCCTTGGAGGCTGTTATCCCTAGTAAGTATTGACTCTGGGAGCAACACCACGATGGGAGAACTAAATGACAGCCTTGTCCTTCTGAAGCCGAGACACACGAAGACATGTGTTAACATTCCTGAAAGAGCAGGCAGAGCACAGCATGAATAAGAGGGAGGCTTTTCAAATTTTTACGATAGAGCCCATGTGTACCACCTGTAAGGGAAGACGCCAAAGCGAATTGCCTTAGAAAGGGGGGAGTCTGTAAGGACCACGTGCCATGTCCAGGTATTCCCTTCCCTATTTCCTGCTTGCCCTGCCATATGCAATCTATCCCACAGCCATTTGGGCAGCCACCTGCTGACCTTGCCACTGCAAGTAAGAAATGAGAAATTTTGAGGGTGACCGCCCTCTCTGGGTTTTCATGGCCTTGGCATAAAAATATTTAGTGCAGGTGCTTTGTGAGCAGTGAACTAGTGAGGAAGGTTCATGAGCGCTGTGTGAGCCACAAAATCACCCTTCTGCCTACAAGAGGTTGTTCGAGACTCGGGGCCACTGTGCACTGTAAATACCACGGCCAGCTTTTGCTGGAAAATTATGGCTTCCCGTGGCCTCATTAAAGAATTACCCTGCTAGGCTTTCTTAGCGCTTGCAATAGAAAAAAATAATCTCTCGACTACTACCCTATGAAAGGTGTATTCTTGACCAAGGATTAATTAGGAAATCCCTGTGGTTTTGAATGAAGTATCAGTGTTAATTGTCAAACCGGAGACTTTGGTGTTCAAAGGATTCCAGGGAGAGTGAATGATATCATCACCAAGGCTTCAGCCTCTACCTCTTTGCAATGTCAAATTTCCATAATATGGAGATTTGCTTTTCCTTGCCTGAAAGTACCCTAAGAGAGAAGGTGCTGGGCACATGGGAAAAGGTGAAAAAGAGGACCAAGAAGGTGAAGTTCTGCCAGTGAAGCAGAGATGCATGAGGCATGCGTAAAACTCCCCCAGAATAACAGGCAAGACTTGAATGTCACAGAAGAATCTAGAATGGCTTGCCTTTATCATCTAGATGATGGACTTCTCTTCCTTCTAACCTTCACTTCTTTTTCTACCCATTATTTTCCTCTAGCATATTTACCTCCAGGCAGAAACCATGTAACTAATTTTTAAATTTTATTTATTTAATTATCTTTTGGCAATCCTGGGGATTGAGACCAGAGCCTCACATATGACACCTATCATACTATCTAAGCAAGCACTATCAGACTACTTGGCTCTATCCCTCAACTTGTTTTTTACTTTTATTTTCTTAATGCTGAGACTCACTAAATTGCCCAGGCTATACTTGAACTTGATCTTCATCTTAGGGTGACCATGACCTATAGTTCCCTGGATCCATCTCCCAAATAGCTGCATGATTTGTACATGTCACATGTCAGAGACTGTTCTAAATATAAAGGTTGATAATTATCACAAATACTTCTATTGAAAGCATAGTGTGTACCAAACTTAGGGGTCACAGAAAATAGTGTAGAATCTTTAGTAAGTCACACAGCCTATGATAACTTCATGCACTAAGATACTCAAGCATTCGTTTGGTGGTACATTCTCTCGTCTACCACCCATTTGAAATTTGAGGGACAAAAATGTAGGCAATGGTTCCGGTCCATCATTCTTTGTCAATTTCTAATCCACCTCTTTATTAGTTTGGCAGGAGAGATTGAACCAGATATCCAATATCAACCTCTATCCAATATCAACAATAACCCCAAAAGTAAAGAAGAAGGCAACATATAGGAAATAGTTGCCATACAGATATCAGTGTGTGTGTGTGTGTGTGTGTGTGTGTGTGTGTGTGTGTGTGCTGGCACTCTTTCTTTCTCTCTTTATTTTTCTATCTGAGACCTAGGAACTAAGCATAGGCTTCACATATGCTTGATGAGGACTCTAGAACTAATCTATGCCTCAGTGCCCTCCACATTTTTGAAAGATAAAACTCATCCTACTTTGTAGACTTAGTAGAGAGATTTGGGTCGCAAACTAGAAGTCATTAGAGACTTTTATGCCAAAATAATGCCGTGGATGTTTGATCCTTATAATTGGAGACAAAGTGTTGGTTTCCCAGCCACCTGGACCCAGATAATCACACAAAACTACATTAATTGCAGCATTAGGCATACTTTAAGCTAGCTCTTACATCTTAAATTAACCCATTTCTATTAATCTGTGTATCACCATGAGGCTGTGGCCTACTGGTAAGTTTCTGACATCTTTTTCCTTTGGCAGTTACATGGTATCTCTCTGACTCTACCTTCTTTCTCCCTAAATTAAGTTTAGATTTTTTTATAGTTTAGAGCTGTATTATGCTCTGCCATAGGGCAAAGCTGTTTTGTTTTGTTTTTGTTTTTGTTTTTGTTTTTACTAACCAATGGTAATAAAACATATTCACAGCATTCAGAGGGGAATCCCATATCAAATCCTGGAGGAGGCAGCAGATCCTACCAAGAACCCCCAAGGAAAGAGATCATCATCCCAGAATGTGTCAGCAGAGAGTGCTGAGATACAGAAACACTGAAGATGAAGGGAGAAAAGTGTATGTGCAATCAGAAGAGTCAGAAGACAGCAGACGCTCTCCCCATGACATCCCGAATATCTGATTGGCCTAGGAAGGGATGTGTAGATAAACTATCCTGGTGGGAAACCTGAATTCCACTTGTCTCTCAGGAACCTCAACTGCTAAGTTCCAGAATGAGATGAGATCAGCAAATTACCCAGGATGTTTCAGACCTATTTGGACATAAAAGTTATGCTGCAAATGACTCTGTGATGTAGGTATGGATGTAGGTGGCTAGAAGTCAAATCTCTGTTTAGAAAAGGGAAACAAAGAGAAGTGTTCAACATCGATAGAAGCCTGATTTTGTCCTTTAGAAAGATGTACAGCCCATGCCTTCTTGTTGAGAACCTGGGTGCTTGGAATGGTAAATATGCAAAACAAACGCCAATCTCGAAAGATAAGATCATTGTTCTTTAACATTATCCGAGGCAAACCACTACTTGATCAAACATTTTCACAAGCCTAATATACTTTGTCATCTGCTACCAACCTCAGCAAATCAAGAAGTAAAGAACCAATCAAGTAAGCAAATTAGTTCTAATGAGGCTACCACCTCATTTACACCCTGCTTTGATGCAAAAGTAACTGACATGTCACAAAAGTTTTAAAAGGAAAGAGAAAGTGTCATAACAGTATTTGGTTTTTTGCTGTTTTATGCATTTTTGCAATGACATTGGAAGCAGAGGCTGTCCTAATCAAGAGACTCTTGTTCCTTTGTGGTCTTTATTGGAGCATTATGAGGATAGGTTTTAGATGTTTAATTAGAGGAGGGACACAGCATGACATATTTGTATCTTAGTTGGATGTAAAGTCTCACCTAATTTTCAGCATTGTTCAATGATGAATATTTAACAGGAAACCATGCAGAGATGGAAAGTACTCAACGTGGAGGAAGATGTAGCATGCCAGGGCAACAGTGAGCCAAATGACTGCATTTGCAACTGGAAGCAACAGATGCATAAATGAATGGACAGAAACACTGGAACTACCACACAAAGAGCACTGTAGCTGGGAAATGGCCATCTGCAGGCTCATTTTCATTCAAACAAATGTGCCATATATTTTCCCCTAGTGGCACAGTTTCATTTAGACATGCATAAATGCATTGATTTAAGCACATCTCATACTTGAACACATACATGAGATTAAAGAGAGAATTGCAGGCAATGGAGATCAGAATCTATAAATGGATTGGAGGCTGGAGACTTGGCTCAGTGATTAAGAACACTTTTTGTTCTTGAAGAAGAGCCAAGTTTGGTTCCTAGCACCCATATGGTGACTTACAACCATCCATAACTCCAGTTCTAGGGACTCCAACACCTTCTTCTGAGTTCTGTGGCTATTTTCATGGTGTATATGAATCCCAATAAAACACTCATACACATAAAATAAGTCTGAAGTATATTTCTTAAGTAATATACAAGCTGTTCCTGTCACATTCTGCTACAGGTGAGATGATCTGAAATTTGCCCATCTACACTGGCACAGAAGATGAAACCCTATCAGCAACTCTAAGCCTCCTCTTGTTCATAATCTTCTCAACTGTGGACCTTATTGGTCTCTGTTTTATTATCACAGTTCATTCAGAAACTTAAAGGCACTGAGTGAGCATTCTGTAAAAGTTTCAGTTTTATTTACCATTAATCAAAAGATAAATGTTAAAGTAAATTAATATATCAGAGAACTCTTAAAAAAAAAACTATCCTCACCAACATGGCTGCCTAAACAGGACCCAAAGAAGGGAAAAATTAATAGGTATCCTGATGTGGACTTGGGAAAGTTCAAGAGGCCTTAACATTCCACAAAGAACTGCACACAGCTAAGGGATGCTGAGAATGGGAAAGTCTTCTCTAGGAAAAACACAATTTGGTATTGGTTACCCAATACCAAATGATCAGTACTGAGAACATACACATGCATAGCATATGGCCATGTATAGTGTATTAAATGCACTCAGGTGTTTGTGTGTAATACAAAGGTTAGAGAAAATGGTTTTGAATTTAAAAGAGACCTTAGGTAGTGGTGCATGGAATGGTTAGAAAAAGAAAAAGAAATAGTGCAATGAGGAAGTTGTATTGTAATTCAAAAAATAAATTTTAAAATAGCTCTTGCTATGTGAGTTTTCTTTCATTGGAATTCCCTTTGATATACCAAAAAAGAGCTTCAAGTTTTTAGGTAGCCTTGTCTACAATCTTTAAAAAGCAATGAGAGTCTTATATTTGCTTTATATGTGAGTTTTCCACCCAGTGAAAACAAGGAAATAAACAGGAACTCTAAGAGCACCACAAGGTATTCAACAATCTGAGCTGTTCTGGTTCCTTCTGCCTTGCTTATTCGACCCTTTGCCATTTTCCCTCCTCGCCTTTCTTCATAAAAGTAGGAGTCAGATATCTTGTGTTCATTATCTTTTTTAGTGACAAAGGCAGTAGAGAGCTATCCAGTCTCCTTCTCCCCTCTCTGCTACCTCCTTTATGTTTCGTCCCCACAAGGGACATAATTGTGTCATATTCATGGACTATGAAAATAGGAGAAATAATTTTTTGGATAGGTTTCCCTTGTAAACAAAATTCCCAAGCATCACACACTTGTCAGAACAGAAAGAGAACAGCTTTAGTTCATGGCAGACTCTCTCTCTCTCTCTCTCTCTCTCTCTCTCTCTCTCTCTCTCTCTCTCGTATAAAATGAGTCACTTAATACAAGTACTGTTTACCTAATATTTATGCCTCCTAGATTATTTTACCTTTTGCGAGCTTCTTGCATTACACTTGGTAGTGGAAACACCAGTTTACTGAGCAGTATGAACATCCAATTTACCCTTTAAATGACTTAAGAATTTTGGCAGCACCCAAATAAAAAGGGAGAATAACATTAATAATAGGAACAAACTTTTTTTTTATAAAGAACATGAGGTCAGGTGTTCTCTAAAGCTTTTATCTGTATTTAACTTGTACACATCAATTCTGACTTGTGAGTCACTTTAACCCCATATAACAAAGAAGGAAATGGATGAAGGTCAGACACTTGCCTTGATTCCCACAAACTTAAGATGGTGGGCCTAGCGTCTGAAATCTGAGAAGCTTTCCTCAGAGGCTGTTTCCTTTTTGAAACGAGGAAATGAAGGGAGAGAAGACACTTCTGAGAAAACAGGAAACTTATGTAACAGCTGGGGACGTCACTAAACAATCGGGAAATATCGTTTCCTGGCTTCGATTACCAGAGAAGAGGCATGGTGACATGAATATCACTCAAGTTGCAGGGTCCTTCCATTCACAGACGTTGGTGAGAACACTCTGATACTAGGATGGGAAATCCCAGCACTCAAGGATGTATAAAGGAAAAAAGAAGGTATCAAAAAGGAACCTTCTTGTGGCCAGAGGAGAGCTCAAAAATAAGAAAGTATAATAGAGTGTAACCCAACATGAGAGTCAAATCCACAGACAAGCTAGAAGAGCAAGAAAAGAAAGATTTGGTACTTAGAAGATTCTAGAAATAAAAATAGAACACTGAGTCTGTGGATTTCCCCAATAAGACTTATTCTATTGGGATTTTTGCCTGGACTAGGGAGTGTGAAGAAAGCAAAATGGCCAGAATGGTTCCAGCTGTGTTCACAGTTGCTCACTGCCAAAACTCTACGTTATTCTCCAGGTGTTCATACTCCCTAGCATCTCTACAATCCACTTTCAACAAAAGTTAGCATAATGCTATTCTATAAACCAGTTAGTTTATAGTCATCCAAAGGCATCCACTTTGGTCTCTAATCATGTGATCCTGGGTACTCCAAAATTATACAAAGTGGTTGAACCTTGGGGCCTTTATACCTTGTGGTACTTGCCCTGAATTCTATTCTCAAAATTTCATCAATACTCCTTTCTACTCTTCTTTATTGTTTGTGCTTCCATCTTTCTTATTTTAAGAACATCCGTAACTGATTCATTTGCCGCTGTCCACAACCATATCACCACCTGGGATGTCATTTCTGTTGTGTCTTCCCACCTGATTACAAGCACCATAATTAGGCAATACTGTGCTCTCCATTGTTATAGCTTAAACAGATTGGCAACAAAAACACAGTAAGCACCCTACACCAACTGAAGAATGAGCAAACACATTCTAAATTGCTGGACTATTTGAATAGGGGAGCAAACCAATTGAACAGATGTAAGGGACTGTGAGTGCTTGGAGTGAATTCAGCCCTTAACAATGTTTGTTTGATTTTTAATCTGCATATCAATTTATCAACAATGAAAACCAATATTTAAATATCAGGGAAGTTCACATAAGAACTCGAAATCCAGGCATTCTTTTGAAAACTTAAAAAAAAATTGGCATCCACTAGGTGCATTTTCCCATGCTTCAAGAGTTGTCTGAATGTGAGTATCAGATGTCTTTCCCAATCAGCCCCGTCCGCTCCAGCTGGCATGCTCGCCACAGCTCCTTTCCAAACTTCAAGGCCAAGTGTCTGTTGCCTTGCATCATTGCTGTTACATTGTTGTATAAATTAAAGCAGAGAGCTCTCCATCTGTAGTGATGGCTCTGAAAACAGCAAGAAAACAAAGACTCAGGTGCCACATGATTAAGGAGCAATACGAGAGACTGTATTTCTTTGTGTAAGTGAAGACATGTCTTTCATCTAAAATGCCAACATCAGGGCACTTGTGTCATATATAATATCTACCTGGCCTCCAAAATTACTTCGGTTCGCCACATTTATGCCCTCCAAACCTGAGCTAGGCGAAATGGTGAGCTTTCTTGGGCTTACCACAGGAAGACCGAACTTAGCAGCCTTAAGACAAAGGCAGTGGTTCTATCCTGTGTCTTTTACTCAGAATTACCTCTTATTTATTTTGTCTCTTTGAGTTTTCTGGAGAAACATCTTTGGAAATAACTTTGTATTGATGATATTATTTGTAAATTATTACAAAACTCTATGTCCACCAGGCAGGAAAATCACATCTGACTATGAGTCTTCAGGTTTATTTTAAGACCCACTAACAAAGAACATCGCTTGTATTACCCTGGACTAAGATTTATAAGAATTGTGCAAATCCCATCCAAAATGAAACAAACAAATAAACAAAACAAAAACAAAAGGGAACCAGTTGTCTGTGATAGTCAAAGAATGTCCACCCTTTCAGAGAACTCTTTTCTGTAATAATAATTCACAATAATAAAAAAACAACAAAAGAAGGTGAGACACTCTTAAGGCACGTGACAAACACCCACCATTGCTACTTCTTTTCTGTGTCTTTCTCAAGTCTTCATTTGTGACAAAACAAGAAGGTAGACACTTAGACATTGTATCACACAAGATCTCTAAGACCTCCCCCAGTATCAGCTTAAGGAAAGCTAAATCATTTAGTGTATCAGCCACAGACAAACTTTGAAGTATACCTACACAATAATGATAGCCATTGCTCCACTTAATAGATAGGAATATTGAGGGACCAGTAGAAGAAATAACTCCCCAACATCATCAGTGCTTCGTAAACGACAGAGCCAGATAAATCCAGGATAGTTCAGCTTCAAACTGGATCCATAGAACCATCTCTTTGAATTGCCTTCTCAGCAACATTGCAGCAGTTTTCTGGATTGATACCTGTGGGTCTTGGATAAGGGATGGGTGGTGGACCTGTGGTGGGTGGGTGGGTTAGGGATGGCCCACATAGAGTAAAAGTTGAGCCACAGTCCTGTCCCTACCCACTAGATTTCAATAGCCTCCATCTTACATCTGAATGATGCAATCACAATTTCTCCAGACACAGAAAAATGTTGCGTGGAAGACGAGGTGGCTCTTGGTAGAAACCTATTGTACTAAGGGAAATCTAAGGCTAGTTAGCTTGTTGCTGCAGACAATACAAAGAATCAGAGGCCTGAAAACAAAGGTGGCAGCGTCGTTTTGAAAAAGTTTGGACAAAAAGAAACAAATACCTCGGAAGAAGAAAACTAGATCTGCCTAACCATGAGCTGGAGAAAAGTGGAAGAGGGGACAGTGGAGACCATCAATCCATATCAAGTAGTGACTCTTTCGGAACAGTCGTGATGTGCTTTAACACACAGGCACTCGCGGTACTAATATTGGTTGATTTCAGCATGAACTATCAGAAAATGTGATGGTTAAATATAAAAGTTAATAGAACAACAAAGGTAAAAAATGGTGGAAATATGAAAATAGTCTAGCAAAGCTACAGCCACCTCACTGACCAGCAAATAATGATATTAAAGTTATTAATTATGGAAATAGTTAGTATGGTCTTTAAATACAGTTAAAACATGCTTTAAAAACTTTTATCTTTACAGAGGAAACATGTTTTTCTGACTTCAAGGCACTCATAAGCAAGATAGTACAGAAGTAAAATTACAACTGCTCCTTCCTGCCTCCCTTCAGCATTATTGCTACTCCAACTAAGTGCTTCTGCTAGCAACCATAATTATATGAAGGCCTCTGCTATGAAGTAAGTGCATCCTGTTTTGGAAGGCTTGACTCAGGAAGATGTCAAGGTAATAAGCATTATTTCAGATTGATTGATCATTGGTGAGTTCCAGATTTAGGATTAGTCATATAATTTAGATTCAGCAGTATATTCCACAAGATAAATATTTATTGAAATATCTAAAGTAGATTTCTAGCTATCCAACAAGGTGCAAATGATCAGCAGAACACAATGAAAGTAGCTAGAGAGCCCTGTGTGTATATTTGAGCATGCCTTGCTTTTACCGAGGAAAGAATAATGGCATGCATGTGATTTAGCAAAATAATATTTATTATTTCATAGCTGTTAGACAGGTAACCTGTGTGCAACAGTGTTAATGGAAGACACGAAGGCTTAAATAGGATGCTTGCTTACAAATAATAGAGAACATCCCAAACTGCCTTAGTCATAAAGGAAATTGATCAGAACTCTTCTTAGATGCTGCACAAAATCTAAGGGAATTATTAATATTCAGGCTGGGAATGATGCATGGCAAATCTTGCAAGCAGGACCAAAATCCTTCTCTGGAATCTCTCAGTTTTCACATCACGTAATCCAATTGGTCCTTTCAGAATCAGATCCAAATACTTGGGAAATCAGCTGTGTCAATTAGGTAAGGATCTCAGAGAGAGGTCATTTACCTGAGCTTGATACTCGGTAGAGAGAGGCACAATTGCACATGAACAAAGTCCAACTTATCATATCCATTTCTGGGTTATGATTTTGAAAAGGAGAAAAGTATAAATGCAATATTTAAGAAAAAACAAGATTTCAAAAACCACAACAGTACATCCAGTGTGGTAAGAGATTGCCATCTCAAAAATACACCTGCTACATTCAAATCCTAACTCTGCTATAGTCTATGTGTGACCGAAAGTGAGTCTCTATATTTTAGTTTCTCCAATTTGCAAAAGTAAGTCATGGCCATGACCCTACTACCCTGAACTTCTGATCTTGTCTGCAAAAGTAAGTCAGTAAGATTTGATCTGTGGGCCGTTAGGAGACCTTACATCGTTAGTATATCAAAAACATTTATTTTAAACACAGCGTTTGCTAGTGCTTAGATGTTGGAGAGATAACCTTGTAGCTTCATGCCTGTCCTATTTTGCTTTCTGTTGAGATAAAACACTGTTGTGCCTAGACAACATGGAAAAGAAGGATTTACTTGGCTTACACTTCCACTTATCAGTCATGGAAGTTAGTACAAAAACTTAAGCAGAACCTGGAGACAAGAATTGAATCAGAGGTCATACAAGAGTGCTAATAACTGCCCCTCTTCTCATAGTTTCTTCAACTTGCTCTTTTATACAATGTAGACTGCCTGTCAAAGAGCGACACTATGCACAGTGGCTGCTCTCTTATACATCAGTCATCAATCAGCAATATCCCCCAAAGGGTAATCTGATAGAGGGCATTCTTCAATCAAGTTTCCCTCTTCCCAGCTGAGTCCAGTTTGTATTAAACAGACAAAAACTGGACAGCGCACCACCTACATCTATACTTAGAGAGCGACCCTTGCCAGGCTTTACCTCATACTGAGCACAGATTTTCAGTGTCCTCTCCAATGCTAAGTGTATTAGCAAGAGGATGGATGGACCGATGGCTCCATATATCCATGGTAGTGAGTGATAGATAGATGAAATAAAAACTAGATAGATATATTCATAGATATAGATAGGTAGGTAGGTAGATAGATAGATAGATGATAGATAGATAGATAGATAGATAGATAGATAGATAGATAGATAGATAGATAGAAATAGATACGTGGACAGATAGGACCGACAGACAGACAGATAGATGATAGACAGATAATAGATTTTCCCTAGTATTGAATTTATATTTTCCTCTTTCTCAAAATCGTAGCCTAGATATGGATGTGACAGAATGGACTTCAGTCATGTACAATTGTGTGTGCATCTGTATTCCCATATGTACATGTGCATGGGTCCATGTGTGTGTGCCATCTATTATGTTCCTCAGTTTCTTTACAGGAGGTAATTTTATCTTTCTTTTTTTTTTCAGCTTTCAAACACTTTCTCCTTCCTTCTTTTCTTCCTTACTTCCTGCCTTTTTTTCCTTTTCTTTTTCAGTTTTTCAAGAATAGGTTTTTCTGTGTAGTCCTGGCAGTCCTAGAACTCTCTTTGTAGACCAGGCTGTCTTCAGACTCACAGAGATCCACTTTCCAACGGTTCTAGCAATTCAAGTTGACTCCATATTTTCAATTTGCTAAGACACTTTGAAAACCAAACAAAAGGAGTAGTTACAAAGTCACACACCTCCCACTCCAGTCCTGTGCATGTATCCAGACATCAATTAAACAGATTCCAGGCTTGTTCTAGGTGCAAAGAATCACATGGGCACAGGGCAGGGGAGGTGAAGAGAATTTGTCATTAGAGATCTAAATTTATCTCAATATTTATTTTAGTTTAGCAGATATATATATATATCTGTATAGAAAACCTTAGTGGACTTGTTTGAGAAAATAGGTTAGCATTAGGGTGAGGGTTAGTGTCAGGGAAGTTTTTTTTTTTTTGATCTGCATTTTTTTTATTATTGTTAAAAGAAAAATTTACATTTACTCCCCTTGTTCCCGGCCCTCCTGCTCCCCCACTACCCCACCGCCCTCCTCCTGCTTCCGTAAGATGGGGCAGGATAGGGCTTCCTATAGGGAAGTCTTTTATGACATGATCCCCCATGCTGACTGAAGGGCAGGATATAAAAGTTTACTCACTCCCTTTCAACACCAGTTTCATCTGTAGAGCCCAAATAATGTGCACCACATAGCAAGGCTTAGACATTAATGACATGTACAGTGATTACAAAAAATTGTACACATCCTCAAACAAGCAATTATTATAATAATGATGGTCTGTTATGATTGTGCTCACTGAAATTAGAATGTGTAAGAAATGCTGGGTCTGGGTAATGGGACTCTTGGAGTAAAGACATGTTTAAATTCTAAAATAGTCCAAGCAGCAAACTTTTTTTACCTGCTGTTTACAGTTATTAAATTGCAAGCATATATATATATATATATATATATATTCCTGTGATTGCAATAAGCTGTAACAAGGTAATTTTCTCATTCTAATGAAATAGATCATAGTCCTAGGAATGTGTTTTTAGAATGGCCCCAGCATTTTTTCTTCCTAATGGCCTCACAATGTTGGGACTAAGGACCTGAAATTCTGCTCACAAATCTGCTTGAAAGACCTGAGACAGGGAGTAATAAGTTAAAACAGTACATGATGCTCACAAGATGCCTCTAGTCTCATCTGCATCATCATTTTGTCCCACTGCCAATTAAGTTTTCAATGTATGCTGAGTATTGCCTTTTGCCTTAATTCAATAAAGCCAGAGGCTGGGGCTAGCATTCTCTCTTCTCAGCCCTCTGAGTGATGGCTGACCATCCACATGTACTTACAGTAGAATTGAGTCTCCAAGAGGCACTGTGATCCTCCAAGACCACTCAAGTACTAAAATTCACAATTTAAATTTTGATCTATGTTTCATCATAATAATTTGCTATATGCTTGAAATAAAAGCAAACAATACAGCATACTAACTATGCTTCAGTTAAAGCATTAATTATTTAATGATAATATAAAAATATGGGAATTGTATTTGCTTCTAAGCTTTCTTAAGAAAAAAAAATTAAGTCTTATACATTTCCTCAAAGCTTAAAGCATACGGTTCTAAGAGGTATGAATAGAGCACCACAGTTTCCATTGACTGCAAGAATATAAACATAGGTCATTTTTAGAGGCTATCTAGTAGAAGAGTGGAATGCATTTCTGAAAAAGAAATCAGGCTGGAATGCAGTCACAGGATAGGGGTGAGCATCAGTAATACGACAGGAAACTGAGAGTCTCTGTGACTTCTCTGCACCTCATTTCTCACAGAAAGTGCTAGATAGCAACTATAACATAAGGTGCAAGCAAAACCAGAACACAAACTCACGGGGCAAGGATGTGCGTGTGTTTGTGTGTGTGTGTGTGTGTGTGTGTGTGTGCGCGCACGCGCGCGCACATGTGAGTGTGCTGCTATCCATGTTGCTAAATGAGATTCAGGGAATGAGATGGACAAAGGAGAAAGAAATGCTAAGCTGCAGTTATCCACTCCAGAGCAGTTGGGAAAATGAGACCTGGATTACTTAATCATATTAATTTGAATCTCTTTGTATAATATATGTGGACAGACATTTTATTTTCATTCTCCAGCTTACTTTCCATATGAAATAGCTTTTATTCATTATAGATAACTCTACAGCTCAGATTTACATTGAAGGATATGAAAACTTGTAAGTGGCAAGTAAGTGGAAATATGTCAGTGACAAACATATAAACATCACCCAAACTGAATACGATACATACACAGCATGGTGTCTCCACTTTATTAGAAGATATGTGTGATTGTAGTTGGGGCAGCGGCATCTTACTAGACACAAGTTGTCCTAGTTTTTAACAAAACAAATTATGGTCTAAAGAGTAGCATGTGTGCTGAATTGACAAAGGAGCAGAGTTGTTGATTGTTGAATGCAAATCTTCCCCTAGATCCTTGTACAGTAGCTGTGAGAATGTGCCCTAGAGACTTACAACTACAGGGTGAAAGCCATCATCACCAAATTGGCTGAGATCAGAGCTCCCAAAGGAGGCCTCTAGACACTGTCTCAATAGGAACAAGAAGCAGAGGTCATTCTGAGACAATTGGATCCTGCTATCCCCTACTTTGGCTTGAAGACTCCTGGCAACCTTTCTCTGGGTAAAAAGGTAACCTGCCTTGCTTCCTGCAATATTGCTTCCATTTTCCTACAAAACTGGTTAGAACAGTGACAGATCAGCCAGTTCTCTCATTTTTCCTGGATCACCATCTATTTTTCTTTTTCTTTTTTTGAGTTTTTTTTTATTAAAACAATCTTTTTACCTTACATTCCAATTCTAGTTCCCTCTCTCCCTTTCTCCCACTCCCCCAACCTCACTCCTCATTCATTTCCCAGTGAAGGTGAGGCCTCCCCTGGGGAGATTCTATCTTGCAATTAATTTCTTCCTAGTTTCTTCCCATTCTAAAATTCCTATAATGCTGGGTGGAAGCCATTAGCTGTGAATCTGAGATGTGACCTATCCCTTTGGTCCTGGGTTTGAGTTCACTTATCTTATCAAGGATAAATGGCATTCCAACAGCTGCAAAGACAAGACATCATTGTACACTGGAAGTCATAATAAATAAACAAAAGGATTCACAGATTTCTCTGTGAACTGTTTTAGTAAACTGGAAAGTTTACAATTTGTAGTGGCTCACCAGGTTGTTCTTGAAAACCAGCTAATTCTATGTTCCCAGGATTGTAAAGAGTGGTTTCAAATACATCATTTTCATATTTCCAGGAAAGGCAATGACTTATTGATATATCAAGAGTAGAGACCAGGTGACGTGCTAAGGGAAGGAATGACAAGAAAAATTAAACATGTTCGGAGCCTTAGGGAATTTAAGCTCATGTTACATAAAAGAAAATAAAAGCACACCCATGAAAGCAAATAAAGTTTGAAGGGAAAATCCTGTAGTTTGATTAGAACTGGTCACAGAATGTCAGAAAAACTATGTATCCCCTGATGAAATAATAAACCGAGATCTATGTGTCTTAGAGCAGCAGGTAGGACCATTGGACAAAAGCAGCTGCCCCTCTCCACACGGTTTTTTATATGCCCCCTGCCTCTTTTCAAATTTTGTAAATTAAATCCAGCATGACCATCCTTATGTGAAATTCTTACACTTAACATTTTGAAATGAATCATTTTGTTCAATGCTGAAGAAAAGTACAATGCCTACTCCACTACTATTTTCAGAAACAGACGTGTACTCAAGAAAAGAACAAAAAGAACAATACTTTCATCTGTGCTGGAAACCTGCACAAGCAAAATGTCACCTTTGGAAACCTTCTTTGCTGAGAAAGTGACTGTATTCATGTTTTGCAATTCATTGTTTTTCTTCCAGGTGAAACTTTTTAAAAAGTCTCTAAAATATTCTGGCCTATTTGTCTAGCACTCTAATGGTTTACATGCCATTATTGGACAATGATCTCACATAAATCTTTTTGTTTCTCCCCTTCAGCTTTTCACTTCACAATGTACAAATATCACCACAAACAAATCCAGTCAAACTCTAAAATTTAACATTCAACAAGCATTGTCAACCATGCTAAATACATCTATAGATTTTGAGTGACAGATATCCAAACTCAGAAGCCCAGGAACTTTGCGTCTATCCTGTACCCTCTCTCTGGTATAATAAACTCAATGGCCCTTTCTTCGGGAGATGTCACAGAGCTTATTGTCAGCAGCAGAGACTGGGAAGGCATAGGAGTCTGTGGTTTCTAAATCATTTAAATCACCTGCTTTCCTGGCACAAATTCTGTATTGCTAGAAAAGCAAACACAGTGTGTTATAAGTTTAATCAGGACGTTGCAGCTCCAGGAGTAGGGACTACTATTACTAACCAGCACTGTTTCAGGTACTCAACATGAAGATACTGATTGAATATGAATAGGGGTGCATTTTTCTTCATCATGGAAGACTTTCTCTAGGTTTCTTGTTGGAGATTATATTCACCATGGCTATGTATCTGATCCAGGGCTGGTTCTGCCTGGGGTAGTGAAGGGATGAAGTAAAGACAATCATGTAGATACTTTACAAACCTGGGTGGGTGTGGACTGAATTCTCTGGTGAAGAAATATTGGCACCCCAAAATCTCAATGTGTTTACTATATATACAAATGAACAAGGATCAAGGTTTACCTAACCTAGGTCTGGGCAATCTCTGTAGGGAAGTAGTCTTCAGCCTGTAAACAAACAGGAAGAAAAAAGTCTATGGCCATGGTCAGTACTACCTTTGGCCAGGTATCTGGAACAAGTGTGAGATGGCTAATATGGAAGACTTGTGGGGAGAGGTATATAATTTAGATTTCTATCTTTTTTGTTTGTTTTACTTTTTTCTTTTTTTATTGTTAAAGGAAAAATTTACATTTACTCCCCTTGTCCCAGGCCCTCCCACTCCCCCACTCTCCCACCGCCCTCCCCTTGTTTCCTTAAGATGGGGCAGGATACCCTGCCCTGTGGAAAGCCCAAGACCTTCCCCTCTCCATCTCGGTCTAAGAAGGTGTGCATCCATATAGAATAGGTTTTATATAAATTTCTATCTTGTACTGTGCTCATTAAGACTACACTAGTCTTTGCCTTTGACTGTGTACAACTAATTATAGACAACATTCTGAATGCTGCTCTCTCAGGCTAGAGATTAGTTGAAGTTGCATTCCTTAAGTAAGGGCCACATCTCCTCCAAAGCAGCCTTATTCTCTTATAAACCTCACCAAGCTTTGGTAGTCACACCTGCTCTGTTCATCAGGTGAGGATGTAAGTCCTTTAAAAAGGCTAGCTTCTAAAACAGTGCCTATAATTTCAGTAAACACTGTCAACATCTTGGCAGTAGTTCTCCTCTTGACCATCCACAGTCATATTTTATGAATGTGCTAGCTATTTTCTTTTGTGATTTCAACTAAAATAAAATCTATATTTTATCCATTTTGGAATTTTCAGTTTTTTCTCTTCTTACTAAAGTTCACTGATGCATCCATTTCATTAGTCTAAACAATTGCCTTTCAAACAAGACTATTGATACTAAGCAGCATCCTGTGATTGTGTAGCCACTCCTAAACTTTATTTGCAAAGTAAGTATATCCAGCCTACCTTTCTTTATACAATCAGTATCATTCATGAGGCTTGGTACAGAACAGGCATTCAATATATGCTGGAAATGAATATTCCCTTGGTTTCACTCTTCTATCCAGAATATGTTAACCATTTGACATGTTAAATAAAAGATTGAAGGGGATAGTCCTAGCTTACCAGGCTAAGAGCCACACCCCACCATTAGTTAATTATTCCACCCCTAATTAGCTGTTAGCCAATTACTAGGGGTTGGCCCATCAGACCCCAATTAGGTATATAAGGGCAGATTCACGTGGCAATCGCTCTCTCTGCGGATCGCGGGCCTACCGGCATCTTCGGAGAAGCACGTTTCCAGATTCTGGTATTCTGGTATTGTAAACCTGTGTGTGTTCCTTTTCCTATTAAACTATATGTATTAAATATAGCTGGTTCGGGTTATACTTGGTTGAAACGCCTACAAAAGATACTTTTGATGAAAAAGTGTTAATCCATTCCACAGCCTGTGTGGCTTTCATGGGGTATATTCTCAGTTGAATCTTTACCCTCTTTCTACCTGATTGTAATGCTCGGTGCCTCTCAGAAGTGTAAATGAAGAACCTAGAGTGTGTGACTATGCATCCATGCCAATAGAGACCCCAGAGTAGAGTGTAAAAGCAATATTTTGATTCTGGTTTCATCTCTGAAACAGAAAGAATTGCAGTTGTCATTAAGGTCTGGCACAATTCAAACCTGAGAGATCTCAAAACTAGCTATTTGCAAAGACCTGAACTTGCTGGACAAATTTACAGTCCCCAAACTGGGAAAAAAAAGGCAGAGCAAGTGTGCCCCATCCATCTCTACCTATCTATAGCATGGGTCTGTGGAGCCCGAAATGTTTTAAGTATGAAACTCCCTGGAATTATAATTTCTTAAGGATCTCACAGAATTTCACAGGGTTCAGGTCCTGATGTCTGTTAATTTCTTCGAGTGAGGAAGTAAGGCGTTTTTTTCTCATGATGACAAAAGTAATCATGAGACATATTTTAATCATTAAAAAATATGTTTCAGAATGGACATATTTTAATCATTTAAAAAAATATGTCCCAGAATGGTCTCCATAACCACTCCCTAGGGAAAAAAAGACTCTTCATAGTTTTAGACTATAAAGAAAGATATCATTTTTATTGGTTGCCTCCTATTTCTTCCTCTTATTCACCTAAGTGGAGAATGAATTTGTAGCAATAGAGAAATATTTGTGAAGCTGACAGCAGAGAGATACATTCAAAGACAGATCAAATCATAAAATTGTGGAAAAAAATTCTTTTCCTCACTAACAGCATATAATTAATAAAGAAAATTCTCTCCAATACAACAGTAGCAGTTATAGCAAGGAGAAAGGGGGCAGGAGAAGAAACTTTGAGTTGAAAAAGAAAAAGTCAAATTTTATCTCTTTTCAGATAATAAAATCTACATAGAGAAGGAAAGTTTTCAAGACTCAAAAGAAAGAAAGAAGTAAATATATTAAAATCAATAACCAATAAAATTGCAGGATCTAATAACAACATATAGTGTCAATAGTGTTACAATACACTGATAGTGAATTACCTGAAACAAAAATAAAAAAATGCACTTCCAGTACTGGAGAAATTGTTCCTGGGTATAGACTACTATACCCAGCAAATTCAAAAAATGAAAGCACAATATACCCAAATCTGTGGGACACTATGAAAGCTGTACTGAGAGGTAAGTACATAGCACTAAATACCTACATTAAGGTATAACCTACATTAAGGATAACAATGCCTGTAGATTTTTCTCAATTAATTTATTTATTTTACATCCTGAACATAGCCTCCCTCTCTCCTCCCTCCTCTCCTCCATTGCCCTTCCCCCTTCAACCCCCAAAGCACCCCTCCTCCATAATCGCTCAGAAAGGGGACGGTCTCCCATGGGTTTTATCAAAGCATATCAAGCTGCCATAAAACCAAGCATCTCCCCTGTGTTAAGGCTGAGCAAGGCAATTCAGTATGAGGAATGAGTTCCTAAGAGCCAGTCACGGGATTGGGAACAGCTCTGCTTCCATTTCCAAGAACCTTATACATAGACCAAGCTACAGAACTGCCATGTATATGTACAGGACTATAAAAAAAAAAAA
>JAQHUG010000227.1:1705359-1741585 GCA_028555095.1 Dicrostonyx torquatus | reverse complement strand
AAAAAAAAAGTGAATGAAATGCTGCATAGGCTGCTAAATAAACCCTGTGCTCTTGCATACTGTTTTAGTATCAGGTCTTCAAGTGTTTCTTGAACCCCTACAGAAGTGCAAAGCAGACTTATCCCCAAAGAAGAAGCTGATTATAAATAAACATGAAAACATGTCTGCCATCATTTTCAAATTAGGAATTACAATACACGAAAAGAGCGAGGCAAGACTAAAACCTCCTAGAGTTGTTAAAATCCAAAACAGGGAAGTAGCCAATGTGAACTTCTGGTCAAACTCAAGGAAAATAACAATACCCTTTGGTTATTAGTGGGAGTGAAATGAATAACTTTACAAACACTTTGGGAGTTCACTTTAATTTCTTACAATGATAAGCCAGTCTAATTCCTAAGACCCAGCAATCGTGCCCCTAACCATGCTCTCATGCTCCCACCAAGCACTGCAGCCTGCACGTGAGTGCTTCTATCAGCTTTATTCATAGCCAACAGAGATTTAAGGCATATAAAATTTCACCCAAAATAAAGTAAGTAATCAAATTACAATATTATCATACATCTATACATGTACATAGTATTCAGCTGTACCAACAAAAACGACAAAGAATCTCAAAATATTGAACAATCAAACCATTAAAAGGTGAACAAAGTTGTTCTAAAAAAGTGTGATTCTCACTATGAAACATAGTAGAAAAAAGTAAAATAACAAAGATATGCAAAAAAATCCCTACAAGTTTACAAGTTGGTTGATTCAGGAATTTCAGGAAAATAGCTAAGTTAGACAAGGTAAAATCCTTGAGAATTTTAGGATAGTGAAATATATCTATGATACTGTGATGTAGGGAAAATGACAATATGCATTTGTCAACACCCATGGGACTATACAATATTTGATGCATGCAGATTAAATAAAGTACCACTTAGAAGCTTGGAAGAACTCCAGAATGAAATACAGACTGGCAAAAAATTGTAATCTATTACAAATGCATAAAACAACCTTACAATGTAAGGTTGGAAAAACTGATGAGTAAGTAAGTTTGGAGCATAAATTTATAAGATGAATTCAAAGGAAATTATACACAGGATGTGGTTTTACTTGATAAAACTATCTCAGTACTTGGATCAGAAACTTGATACTTCTAGGTGTATGCTAGACTCAAACAGTTAAATAAACAGTGGTGGAACACTGGAAGTCATATTTCTCACCATTTGATTAGGAAGCTGGCAATAAATGGGCAAAGGATAGAGCCTAGAATGTTCCATGTGGTGACTGATTAGAATACACTGTTGTGTACATCTGATTAATGTAGACACAGATGCCTATAGATCTGAAGATGTTTAGCCAGGTAAACTCCCTTTGTCTGTTAGTTGAGATGCGCTCCAGGAAAGGACAGCAGTATAGAAGAGCCCACGCAGTATGAACCTGAGTTTCTGATGTTCTTCTGTAATACATGAAACAGTCAACTGTGGCAGATGAGAGAAGCTAGAGCTAGACTTGAAAGCATCAGATATGAGCCTAGAGCATTTCGTTCTGCCCATAAATAAAGGATTATTTAAGGGGGAAAGGGCATACAAAAAAAAGTATCGCCAACGTAATCAAAGATCCAACAATTTGAACAACAAAATAAAGTAGCCTTGCTTTATAACCTTAAGAATAAAAGTAAAGTCCACGTGTATGCACTGATGTAAAGTACTTATACACCAACTAAATAATTGACCAGAGACATTCTGAATTTATGTAGAAATTCTGCCCATGCAGAGATGGGCTATACTTCTTTCTCCTTCAGTCAGGTTGTTCACTGTGATTTCTTCCAAGAAATGAAATAGGGAAAGGAGCATGCTTGAGGCCCAGGAACCTGGAGCAACCTGCAAGACCTTCCTGAGCCAGCTGTTCCAGGTCCACATCAGGGATCAAATGCCATGCCCTCCCAGCATGGCTTCACAGGGCATGAAGAAAGCACTTTGTACCAGTTGTCTTCTCCTCAAGAACACAAATGATGAACTTGAGAAAAGCTTATGACAAATGCCAAATAAAGACAAAATCTGCACAATTGCTGAAAAATACCTCAAACTATCAAAAGTAACTCTCACAATCGGGAGACACATGAGGAGATATGATAGATAAACAGTGCTGGTGTCTCGAGTAGAACTTCGATAAACAAAAGAAAATCCTCAGAAATATTAATAAAGTAGTAATTTTCGTATTACAAATGTTAATAATTATCAACCAAAAATTATACTGAATGTGTAAAGTACTTCAGTCTTCTACAACTTGAAGTTAATTCTTATAATTAAGCTTAACAGTCTTTTTCATTTTATTTACCAGCTCTGGCCCCAATATCATAAATATTGTGACTTCTTAGCCTAAGAAGTAATGGTAAATTCAGGATAATACCATTTAATTTCCATTTATGCTTCTTTCTCCTCTATTCTCTTTGTACCTATTATGTTGCTCTCTGAAATAATCTCAGGGAAATGACTCTAAGTTTATTTTACATAGCAACTATCTATTAATATAATTCCAAGCTCAGGTTTTGAACTGATTAAAATTTGTTGGGCAATATGAACATCATGAATAATGTGTACAGAGATGCCATTTTGGCTCAGTGATTTGTCTACCAGTAGAAACTGTTTTGTCTGTGTATAGCCTATTGGGTTTTTTGTTTTACAGAATGAGAAAAGATTATCTGATCTTCTCTTCATTGGATAACAGAGCTCCCATAGAACTCAAATGTAAAAGCAAAGCTCAATTGTGCACCATCAGTATTTTCCAATAATTTCAGTGTTATTCCATGATAGTCTCCCATGTTGACAGGGAGTTCTAAACATTGCAAACCAGAGTTTGTTAATGAGGTAAAGAGAGGGTAAATCTCACATCTGTCATTCTGTAGTGTACATCAATTTTGCAAGCCATTGTTTCCTAAGTAAGGCCAACTTAACTCTTCCATTTTATCGGATTTGGATACTGATGTAGGATTCCCCTCTGATTGCTATGAATACAACTG
Organism: Dicrostonyx torquatus; assembly: GCA_028555095.1. NCBI lineage: Eukaryota > Metazoa > Chordata > Mammalia > Rodentia > Cricetidae > Dicrostonyx > Dicrostonyx torquatus. Next base: position 1,738,578 of record JAQHUG010000227.1, on the reverse strand, counting down.
ATCAATAAATGAACTGTCTTAGGCCTGCATAGGACAGAATAGATCTAGGCAGGGATAACTAAACTTAATGTCGGGAGAAAGGAGGAGAAGTCAGAAGCCACGTAGCCCCACCAGAGACAGACACAGGAATTTTACCTGGTAAGCCACAGCCTCATGACTATACATAGATGAATGGAGATGGATTAATTTAAGATAGGAGTTAGCCAGAAATACTCTTAAGCTATTGGTCAAACAGTATTGCAAATGATATAGTTTCTGTGTGGTTATTTCAGGAGTCTGGGCAGCCGACAAATGAACAAGCAGCTTCATAACAGGATACTTTGAATCCCATTCTGTTCTGAAGTTCTGTACAATGTTGCTTCAAACTAAAAATGATAATACTTCTTATGTGGATGTATTTGTGCTTCCTTTATGCATCTTATCAACTACATTGAGACTCTTCATTGCAAAGAAATATTTTCTTTGTCTTTATATTCTTTATAGTCACACTGTAACAAAGACACAATCCACTGTTTGCTTGTTTTGTTTTACTTTGCTTTTTGAGACATGGTTTCTCTGTGTATCCCTGGATGTCCTGGAACTCCCTCTGTAGACCAGGCTGGCTTCAAACTCAGAGATCTGTCTGCATCTGCCTCTGCCTCCTATTACTGGGATTTAAAGCATGTACTACCAACACCAGGCTCATAATCTATTCTTAAATAAAGATTTGTCTATGAAGTAAATGAACTAACAAATGAAAATACTGCATTTCAGAAAGCAAATTTATATATTTGCACAGGTATGATTCCTGCTGGGTTACTCCCAGTGGCAATATTGACATATTAGCTACCATATTCTAGAGAAAAATGCCAATTTTCCTAAGAAAAGATTTAACAAGTATCCACTGACCTTTCTCAGTGAGATCAGTGAAGCTGATGGATAGTGTTTTCATTGCTTTTGTGGCTATGACCGAACACCTGTCAGAAGCAACTTAGGGGAAGAAATTTTTATTATGCTTCATGGTTCATGGGGGTGCAAAATATCATCATAGCAGTGACAGTATGCTAGGTGAAGTGGTGCAGTTCAAAGCAGCAAAGGTTTGTGGTAGGGTAGACTTTCACCTAACTCATGAAGGCTGACCAAAGCTCCCATTAGCTTCTGACTTACCATACAGAATTTGCAAACCTTGGCTGAAAATACCCAGCAAGCCTCTAAAGACACAAACAGATGGGGCTTTCAAGAGGTGACTTTGAATGATAGAGCAGCAAATCTCTAGTTATCCCACATTTTAGAGTGAACAAAACTATGTGCAGATACAGTGCTAGGTCTGGGATCTGATATCACCAGTCTGATACTTCATTTTATAGGGGAATGAAAACAGCAATCCAAATGTATAAGCTGATCAGGCTTAATCATGACACCAACTGACTGGCAGTAGAAAGATCAGACATGAGATCTCCAAGATCTTCCTTTCATTAATGTTGTTAATGTAAACAGTATGATAATGCTCTAAAAAATTTAAAAAATAGAAAATGTTTGTTCTTTCCAGAGTGCCAGAATGTCTCATCATTGAATCCTTAGGTTAAGTTCTCACTTCTCTTCATAGTTTTTCAATCATAAGTTAGAAAATAAACAATTTTTAATATTTAGATTTTATTCACTCATTTATTTGGAAGGGGTGTTGTGTATACATCCTCAGGCAGGTGTATGAAAATCAGAGAAGAACTTGCAGTAATTAATTCTCTCTATCCATCATATGGATTTCAAAATTCTAAACCAAGTCATAAGACTGGGTGACAAGTGAAACCCAAGAAACTAAATTTAAAATCTATAATACCTTAAAATAAATTGTTAAATTATTTGTTAAATATGAGAACAATTGGTACAACACAGATACACATGATGTGGTGGGGACACATGGCCAAAAGTAAGACAAGAGGCTAAAGAAGAAAAATCTATGTGATGCACCTAGGCAAAGAGATGTCAGTTATCTCCCAGTTTTGCTTTAGGTCATCCTGTTGTCATACAGCAATTACCTGCTGAAGCCTGAGCCCTTGGGTACTCTTTGGAAAGATTTCCCTAAAGTTTAAGCAATTCCTACTTCTGTCTTTGTGTAGGTAAACTTGGTGACTGTTTTATGGTCTTTTATGTTTGAACTCTTCCACACTTAAGTAAATGAGCAGACAAAAAAAAAAAAGAGAGAGAAGTTTTCATGTGTGCGTGTGTGACACAAAGTTTGCAATTGACTAAGAAGGTTATTTCAGGAGCATTTCTTGGGGTATCCAAAGAATAAAGGATGTCAAATGTTGATTGTAAATCTTTCCTGTGCTTAGTGTCAGAAATAAAATCAGAAGAAAAAATCTTTTGAAAGGAGGATATTATTATGATTAAATTATTATTATTAGAAGGAGAAGAAGGAGAAGGGGGAGAAGGAGAAAAAGAAAGACGACATTCAAACAAGTAAGCAAGCTTTTCTTATGAGACAAGCAAAAGCTCTTGTATGATCCTGGGAGAAAGTAACAAAGAGAAACGCTGGCCAACTCAAGATCACACTTAATAGGGTGGTGCTTGGGCACATGACTTTACAAAGAATGAGGTAGAAGGGGATTGGACGGTTTATATAGTGCAAGTCATTTTTCTTTTAGCTTCAAAGAAACACCAGCAACTAAAATATGGTGACACAATTGACAAGAATGAATTGAGTGTGCTACCCTGCCTTCAGAGGGTTCTGTGAGTACCAGTGTGTGGCAATCACTACTAAGGTCTCCTGCTGAAAACATTCAACCTCAGACTGTGGGCAGAAAAGGACTGTTGGTGCAAAGACATTGACAAATGGATCCCATGTGGTCTGCTCTGCCACACTCTTTAGAGCCTCTGCTCGAGTACTGAAAAAGACTTCTCACAAGGAGTTAGAAGTTAGAAATTCAGTGTTGAAGGGGATAAAAAAGATGGATTGGATACTCTTTGGTGCCATTGTAGTTAGAAATTCCAGCTTGTCTTTCAAGGCAGGACTGCCAGTTAAAGAAGAGGGGGAGCTGACACTTTTAGCCCAAGTCTATGCCTTTACTGGAGTTTTCACTGGAATTCTAAGATACAAATAAAATAGCAAGATGTGTTGACATACTGCTGACACTTAGCCTGAACTTCTCATCTTTTATCTGCTTATTTACTTAACTGTGGAAGAGTTCAAGCATAAAGACGATAAAGCAACTCACATGGAGCCATTCGTGGAGACTCAAATGGTCATTGTCAGTCAGAATTCGTGTTTCATGTCTTTTTTTCCATGTCTCCTTACCATCCTGGGCTGCTTAAGGAAGCTTCTAGCATGGCATCATTTTGTCATAAGTGACTTGTCTTTGCAAAGACTTTAGTTCTTTAAGTTAAGGTGCACGTAGTTGGCATGCGTAACTTGTCTGGTGTTCTGGGGGAGCATATGCTGTATTCTCGGACAAAACACTCTCTGTGCACAAAACTCTTTACTCTGTTCATGCAAATATGTATAGGGGCTTCTGATTGGTAAGCTCAAGAAACATAGTTAAATACAAGAATATAGAACAAGTGATCCCCTACACGCTCCACACCTGCCCCACAAACCTTTGGACTTAGCTGATATTTCCTTGGTTTTAGTAAGAGAAGGAAGTTGTTAGGACCGTCTTCATATCACATTCTGTCTTTATATGGGATTGAGATCAGTGGCCAGAGCAGTTATGCTGGGCATAGTAAGAACACTGGTCAAGAGCACTACAGTCATCTCACGGTGCCATTTCTACCTGACTTATAATAGCATGATACATCAATACGATATGTGATATGATAATATCGCATAGACATCATACTGTTCAGTTAGGAAATAATGATAAGAACTGCATGTTCATCACAGACAATTTTTTCTAATATTTTTTCAAATCTGTGATTGGTTGAGTCTATGGACAGAGGACTTAAAGATACAGAGAACCAACTTTACTGTTCAGTGGTGAATTAGGATATGAAGCTTGGTAAACATCATGCTTCATACTTCCGCACGCAATTTTTGAAAAAAAAGAAAAATACCATGACACTGAGATTTACACATTACCAGAAGTAACTTCAGTTTTAGGAAATTCAGCATGTTCTTTGAGTTCACGTAAAAGCAAGTGTCTGCCATTTGTTAGCTAGCATTTTAAATCTATAAGAAACTCAGTCAAGCCCTACTATGTACCATCTTCTACTCCCATTATTGGTATCATAGCAGAGATCAATTAAAACAAAATTTTGCTATTACTGTAGGAGGAAAAACAGACAATAAGCTATAAACATGCAGAATGAAGTTAGGAAGATAAAGGTAAAAAAAAAAAAAGAAAGGCAAATAACAAAGAAATAATTAGAGGCCCCAGGGCATGTATAGAAGACTTCTGTAAAGGCTAGGAACTCATGTACCTTCGAGTAAGGAACAGCTGGATTAAGGGATAACAAATGTGAACACCCAGATATTTCATTGGCTGTATGCCCTTAAATAAATTGTACGACCCTGGACTCTTTCTCCTTTTGCTTCTGGTCATGAGGTGAGCACTTTTCTTCACATTGCTGCTGCCATTGGCATTCATTGCCTCCATCAGACGACTAAACAGTGAGTTCCCTTGACTCTTAAGAGACGCAAAATAGCATGTTACAATAAACCTTTATTCCTTATATGTTAATTGTCTTAAGGAGTTCATTATAATGCTGAAACACTGACTAGCACAGTATAAATCATCTCACAATCTTTCAAAATGCTAGTACTCAGATGATTGCCTCCAATTATTAAATTATCATTAATAAAAACGCGAGGTAAAAATATTTTTAAAGAGTTACCAAAAAAGAGTATAGGCAGGTTTGAGAAGAATAGCTCAAAAATTTGCATTGTAAAATAATAGTACATCCCTCTTCCACACCCTCCTGGACTGCTTGAACCCAGAACTAAGATATCTATCATAACAACAAATGGTGAAAGAAAGCCCCAAGCCTGCCAACCATACTGGATTAATTTCTGTAATGAATCAGGCTTCCTGCAAGTTCTTTCCCTTTAATTCTGTTTTGAGGTTATGAAAGCAACAAATGAAAAGCCTGGAAGCAAGAGACTGTGTTTCCTTTCACTGAAAATGGAGTAATTAAGTGGTACACTTAGTCATGTGGCACTGAGGGCATGTTTTCTAGAAAGCTGTAAGCATGATTGACCAGAGCGGAGGAAGTGCATGCTGGGCACTAGGGTGAAGGATTACATTCGATCACTTTCCAAACCATTGAAAAACCTCCCATAGTAGCTCCTGTCTGCTCTTCTCTAGTTGAGAATGAACTGTGGACCTCATAATTAGAGACTGTCCCTTTCTTAGAGCCTGAAACATTTGTCACTTTTAGGGAATCAAAATTCTGAGTCTGTGGATCAGAGGTAAGCTTCTGGTCTTTCACTGAGAATCCTGCATTTCAGTTAAGTAATTTCTCAAAGCAGCTGGGATTTAGTCAGTGTTCTTAGTTATAATTAAATGATAAATCTTCATGTGGAAGGCATCCAACACCAAATATGTCAGTTCTACAGAAGCAGAATAGAGCACAAGATACATTTATCTAGGAAAATGATTCCACTTTAGAAAGCTATATTCTCCTGTCAAAAGCCAGATGACAAGATTTACTCTACCAACATTCAATAAAAAAAAGCAAAAATTTTTAGTAGCTTATCATGCATGTTCACACCCCAAATCAAAATCCATGTAGTTCTCTGGAAATATGATTGGTTCTATGCCTAACATCTCTTACTGACATCGGTATTTCTGATGTCCAGGTAGGCTCAGCCCTCAACCTTCCCACACTGGCAAGTAGAAAGGAGGACACACTTCCTATGGAACACAGGGCATTCTGTCAGTCATGACTAACACTTCTGATGGCACCAAACACTTACTAAAGATCTAGTATGGGTTGGATAATGTGGGAATCACAACACTGACTGTGACTCTTTCATTTCATGCATCTCACAGGGTGCTTGAATATTCGCCAGTGAACTGCCTTTTCAATACCTGCAAATATACCCATGGACCAAAGCAGGTCCCACCCTTAATCAGAGCAGCCTCTTTTTGAATGAAATAAACCAAGATGAGAGATTGTGGCTGCCAAAGATGCAGAGAAATAAATGAATGGAAGCTCACCTGACCCTAACCAACTCTCTTATAACATCCCTTCTAAGGCTCAAAAATCACTGGGGAAGAGTGGAAAGTGTGTAAGAGCCAGAATTCAGGGTGAAAATTTGCAAAATGTCACTCCCTAGACTCGATACATCTAAAGTCATCAATAACTCGCATCATCTGCAGTTATACCTGCAGTGAGCGCATACAATCCATCAAGGATGGGAAGGGGCTCATGGGTCCTAGCCTTTGCCTCTTAATGATCAGCTGTACATAGACTCTGGAAGAGCAGGAATCATTGTCTTTAATTATGCACCATCTGCTGGGCTCACAAGGCTGCAACAGACTGCTTGAAACACAGGATCACACAAATGGCCCTGGTTAATCCTGATGGGTCTTAAAACAGAAAGATTACATGGGAATGCATAAGAGAGATTTGTGGGGAGGAGGGAAAAAGAGGTAGTAGGGAGGCAGGAGATGAGAGTTCCCAGGATTGGAAGTACACATATGTGAAATTGCAAAATAAAAGTCTATTTTCTCTTTGGAGAATATAATACAAATACATCATTTCTTCTTTCTCTATTCCTCCTTTTCCCACTTTCTCCCATAAACCCATACATATATTTTTTAATGACAGGAGAGTGGAAAAGTTGAGTTTAATGATTTAAAGGTAAAACAATATGATTGTTCTGTTCTGTGTGGCTTACTTCTGTACCCCATAAGTCCTAGAATGAGATACCAGGATTATATATGTTTCTCAATATGATAGGTTTACAACATGAGAAACCCATCAAACAGTGAAAATCTTTTATCCTGAAAATGCATTTCACATACCTAGCCTGTGAATTATATCGCAGCTTACCCCACACAAGCAACCCTCAAAGGCGAATAAGGGGATTCCTGGAGACTAGGCTTAGTGCTGGTACCCAGCAACATGGGTAACATAATACTAAAAAAGAAAAAGATCAAAGTTCAATCTTTGAACTTGCTTTTAACCCATTACTATCATAATGTAGAAAAGTCTCAAGTTTGAATGCTGTAACCAGGACATGTTTGTAGGAGGACTCATCAATCCTCTGGAAATGCGTGCTATCAATGGAACAACTGCTGAATTAGAACCATTAGAAATACATGACCAAAAGATTTTTAAAAATGCTAACACATGATCTTTTTACTATGCTCAGAGCACGACTATGCATAATTTAATCTCCCCAAATAGCTGGAAGTAGTCTTATTTCCATTTTTCAAATAAAAAATTAAAGGCACATAGAGATCAAGAAACTCACTGATGTACTCAGAGCTAATAAGAAACAGATCTTCCTAATTCAGTATTATTCCAAAGAAAACTCTCAGTCTAGATGAATATGATAAACACATTTTGATATGTTCTGCTGTTGTTCTTATAGTTAATGCAGCATAATTCCCTGAAAACACATCTACCTTTGTGGTCAATATATCAAGTTTTTGTTTCATTTGGTTTGGTTTGGTCTTATCTAATTTAATAATGTTACTTATTTTCAGATCTTCATATAAGAATATTGCATCTACATCCAATTAGGTGCTCCCAAGTTAAAGTACCATTATCACACCATTGTGGATATCTTGCCTGTTAAGTTATTGTGGCTCACAGGTATTACATCTGAATAGAATTACTGACTTCCTCTCCTTTGCACAGGACCTGCAGATATGGTAAGGGTCAACCTTCAGAGAGGAAGCTTCCAGATCAGTTACAGCATTATTTCTCCAAGTCTTATGGCCCAAATTCACAGTGTCTTCAGCAATAGAATCTTCCCGTCAAGCTCTTGGAGGAAACCAACGGCAATGACAATAACCTATATTGTTATTGTTTGGGGGAGTCTCTTGTACTCCCCTGAAAAGAAACCTGTATTCTATTTTGATTTAGTCATTGTGGAAAACATACACAATGCAAAATTTATTATTTTAAGTACATATTTTGAAACATCACACATGTTTATATTAATGATCATCACTCCCTAATTATTTTTATTATATCTGTGGGAAAAAATACCCTGATAAAAACAACTTTTTTAAAGGTGGATTTATGGGGGGAGGTTAACTTCACAATGCCCAAGTACAGTCTACCACAGTGGGGAAGACATTGCAGCAGCAAGACCTTGAGATAGCTGGTTGCATTGCATCTTTAGTCATGGAAAGTAGAGTGGGATGACTGCTCATGCTCAGCTACCTTATTCCTTTTTAATTTGTTCAGTACCCAAACTGATGGATGATTCTGCCCAGTTTCCTTCCCAGAAAAAATGTCTTCATAGCTCAAAGAGCCCAATACAGATAATCCCTCGTATCCATGCCCAAAGGCTAACTTACTCGCAAGCCATCATAGGCAGGGGCATCTTTTTGTCTTCTATAAACTCCAGATGCTGTGAAGTAGACACTCCACACTAATGCATCGTCACCACCAGACATCTGCAGAAATATTTTTATGTGTCAAAACTGAAATTTTGTTTCCTTTAACAAATATTCCCTACTTCCTTCTAGTACCAGACTAAGTCAATTCCATTGATTATGTCTCTGACTTTGATTGCTATTATTTACTACTTCATATGACTGGGATCGTGTAGTGTTCATCTATCTGAGATACTTTTTTATTTCTTAGAATAACACATTTGGTGTTTGTTCATGTTAAAGTGAGTCAGATTTCTTTTAGGTGATTAAAGATCTATCATTTCTACACATTTTTGTGACAGTAAGATTTTTATTAATTTATAATGAATGTTCTTTTTGTCATAAACTTTCTTCATTAAGCATAAGTTATCTGACATTAGCATAGCCATCTCAGTAGTTGCAGGTACTATTCATTTGTGTCTATACACTTGGACTTTGTAACTTTGGCAGAATCTCTTACAGACCACAGGTATTAGATTTGTGTCAGTGCAATAAAACACCTTTGATAAACAACTTAAAAAGAAATGATTCATTTGGGTCATGAGTCCAAAGGTTTCTATTGACTAAGCATCCACCACGAGGTGGAACATTAAGGCTACAGGAGTATGTGACATAGGCTATCTACCTCAGGACATGTAGGACACAGAAACGAAGGAAGGAAGGGAGTAGAAATTAGACCTAACCTTTAAACTGGCTTCTCAGGCTCCTGACTTTCTTGGTCTCCTGCAGTTTCCTCTTCCAGTTCCCACAATAGCACCACCAGCTGGGGACCAAGCATGCCACACACAAGCCTGTGGAGGACATGTAGAGTCACTATATCATGGTTTTGTTTCTTTGTTTGAAGGTTCTGCTATGTGACCTATGATGGTCTCAAGCACTCAGTTCTTTAGCCTCAGCCTCTGGATTGCTGAGATTAGAGATGCCTCCCTTCATACATGACCTAGATCATGCTTTGAGTTTTTCAGTTTTGTTTTTAACCTATAATAAGAATCTTGTCATTTGATTGGAGAATTTAGTCCATTTAAACATAATTACTATTAAGGTAGTATCTATTTGACTAGCAATGTATTTTCTGTAAATTTTACATACCATTGTCCCTCTTCTCTTTATTATTGCCTTCTTTTGTAGTTTGCTAATTTTTTAGTGAAATGTTGGAATTCTATTTTAATTCATTTCATATATACTCTACAACTCTTTTCTTCATGGTTACCATAAGGGTTATAGTTAATATGCAAAAGTTGCAATGATCTGAATGTTACTTTTATTAATTCCAACTCTTCTTGATGAGCCTGTCCTCAATCATTTCAATAGCAAATGTCAGAAAATTACAGCTTTATTCATTATGAATTCACTATAAATTAATCATTATTTTTATATACTATTAATCTCTTCACTAGTAAAAATGTACATTTATAAGCCAATATTACAATAATACTTACTATGGGCTAATTTTTCAGTATATCAATTTTTAGATAAATTGAAAAAATGGCTTTGTAAATATTACAGTATAAATATTACAGTAAACATAGTTTTAAATACTACTGTCATTCTTATCTTTTCTGAGACTTTATTTCCTTGTATCTCTTTGAATCATTGTGTAATATCTTTAGTTTACACCCCCAGGAATCTTTTTAGATTCTAGACCCTAACTCAGCTTTTATTATTACCTAGGAATTAAATTTCTCCCTCACTTTTGAAGGAAGGATTTTATTAGATATAGAATTTATGGCTGACTGGTTTGTTTGTGCCTAGTTTATATAGTTATTTTACTTACTGTAACTAGATTGAATATACAAGTCATTGCCTTATAGCCTCAAAAGTTTCTGATGCTAAGTATTAGTCACATCTTATCACTCCGTTTTTACAGAGAAATCAGTAATTTTTGGATTCCAACAATTTGAATATCATGTGACAGACTAAGTTTAGCCTATAAGATTTCTAGAACTTGATGAATATTTACATTCATGCCTTTCATATTTCATAAAATATTGTAAATATTTTAACAAGACAATATTTTTTTCAAATACTATTTCTACCCTCTAGGATTCAACTCACATTGTGTTACTGTGGCTTTTATAACAGTCCTGTGATGCCTACTAATTTTTCTTCAACCGTTTTTCTTTCTGTTCCTCAGATCCAATGCTTTTGGTTTGGAACTAACTTTTCTAACCTCTTAGGCCTGTCTTTGTGTCCCTCTGTTGAATCCATTATTTCACTTATTTAATTTTCATCTCAAGAATATCCTTTTGGGCTCTTTCTTAGTAGTTGTTTTCCATCTGTTCATTCAATTTTGATCAGCACATTATTTTCTTGAATTTCTTTATGTCTTCCCTCAGTTCTTTGAGCATCTCTCAGTCAATTATTTGGAAGTGCTTTTCTAGTAAATAAGTTTTTCTCGGGGAAATATTTTATTGATTTAATCTGTTCCTTTGGATGAATTGTGGTTTATGTTTTTCTTTGTATACCTGTTATTTGTTGTTGAAAACTGAACAATCTAGATTTTCCAAGTTATTTTTCTCTTACTGAGAGTGCTTTGCTTTTTGTTTTGTTTTCTACCTCCTATGACCTTGATCCATTTCCAAGACAAATACAATACTCAGATAAGATTTAGGAATTCTTCAGTATTTTCTGTGCCATTCCTTGAGCATAGGGATTAACTTTCTAAATGAACATAATCACACTGATGCTTTATGTCTAATTCCTAGAAAAAAAAGTTCTAGCAGTTGGCAAAGGCAGATTAAATCTCCTGCTTGGTCTCACTACTTTGGAAGGGAAGTCTTATTACTATAAGAGAGAGAGTAACAGTGTCTCTGTCTACATGTCTAAACTCCAGTTGACATGTATATTCCAACTGTTAGGAGAGCCAATCATTTCTAGTATAACAACTTACAAGCATCCCCAGGAATCATATGGACAACTACTCACTATGCACTGGGTGATGAAGAAGAGAAGCTTTGAAGAACAGGAAAGAATGAAAGAAACAAAGCAACTGGAGCGGTCCATTTGCCCCTTCACCTGCAAAGGCAAAGAATTCAGTAGACCCCATGGTTTGAAAATCATACACATTCTGCTAGGGTCAATTTTGCCTTCAGTTGTTCCATTGAAAATTTGGTTCATTTTTTTTTTATCAATTTTCTACATGTTGCAAGAACCAACATGTAAGGGCATTTTGGCAGCCCAAGGGTTCCATTGGTAGTTATAGTCATTGTTCATGCTAGTTTCTGATCCTACAGAAACTCTGAACTTTTATGAGCCTTATTAATTTTACCTTTTTTAATACAATATTTTATATTTAAAATCATCACATACTATGTAAACTTTTGTCTGATTCCTTCTACTTAAAATAATAAATACAAGATTGCCAGTTAATTACATACTAAAATAACCTATAAGAAAGTGGCAATGTTGATCCACTTACTAATAAATATTTGGATTGTTTTATCTTGAAACAATGAAGAGTAATGCCACAAATATATTTGATGCCAGTGATATTATGTGGACATAAGTTCTATCTCTTTCTTATGATCAGACTTGGGTTTGGTGAGTAACAAGCTAAGTATTTTATGAATATTATAGGAAACTGCAAATTTTCTTCACTCAAGTACTGTTCCATACTATAAATCTAACTAGGATGCACAAAGGTGACAGTTACTTTATGAAAAATCTATTTTAAGATGAAAGAAACAATTATCTTGTGCTTTGAATATATATTTCTTGATGATTAAATATATGAAGCATCTTTAATGTGTTTATTTTCCTTTCACATATTTATTAAAGTGAAATGTCCATTCCAATCTTTTTTTCATTTTTCATTGGACTATCAGTTCCTTGTTTAATTCTGAGAGACAGGGTGTTTGTTGTTGTTGTTGTTTGTGGTGGTAGTGGTTTTCTGGGTGAGGGTGTACTATGAACTTACAGCAATTAGGACATAGAACAAATTCTCTGCTTTCTTCTAGAATATTTTTGTGTTAAAATTGTATGCTTAAAATGATGATACATCTAGAGTTGAGTAGCTTCATGTCGCCCTAAAATTATGCCTTCTAGAACCTTTCTCAAAATGAAGCAATAAGTTTTAATAAACTTTTGAATCTCTTGTGTTCTAAGAATTTCTGTCTGTATGCTTTAGCCAAATGCATACCAAGTACTGAGACATTCTTAGTATCAAGTAGCATGTTAGTTCTCCAGATACTTTCTTTAAAAAAAAAATAGTTTGTTTGAAACGCAAGAATACTTGGGAAACACAAACTCAGATCAGATCAATATATTTTTAAAACATGGTCCCGCTGCCGGTGGCCCTACAAATTGCCCAAGCCACAAAAATGTCACTGAGATTCATAGGGCTTACTTTGGTCCTGTGCAGTTTCCCAGATATCATTCCAGAGTTAGTGAACTTCACTAGCTCGGATAAGCTGTTTCTGTGCATTTCCCCATCATGATCTTGACCAATTTGCTCACATAATCCCTCTTCCTTCTCTTTGACTGACCTCCCATAGCTTGGCCCACTGCTTACTTGTGGATCTCTGCCTCAGTTACTGGATGAAGGTTTACGGTGACACTTAGGGTGGCCATCAATCTGATTATCACCAGTGCATGAACTGGCTTTTTGGGGCCCATTCCCTGTAGAAGGATACCTTGCTCAGCTGTGATACAGTGGGGAGGGATTTGGTTCTGTCTCAGCTTGATGTGTCAGACTTTGCAGACTCCCCATGGGAGGCCTTTCCTTCCCCTTTCTGAGGAATGGATGAGAGGTAGGGCAGGGAGAAGGTGCAGGGGGAGAGTGGGAGAAGAGGAGGGAAAGAGAATTGTGGTTGGTATGTAAAATTATGTAAAATTAAAAAAAACACTTTTAAATAAAAGTAAACAAAGCAGGTGGAACATAAAGTTGGATTGGTAGGATGGGTGATGGTAGATGGAGCTGGAAGGGAAGGAGTAAGTACAATAAAATAGAGCGTGTGAAATTCTTATATAAGTAATATTAGTATTTATCTGGAACTATGCTCAGGAGTATTTGACCAGCACAGAACAGATTCTGTTTCGTTTTTGCATGTGCTGTTTTGTTTTGGTATTTGTTTGTTTGTTTTCTTTTCCTTTTAGTTTATTTGTTCTGATTTTCATTAGGCCTTGTTGTTGTGGCTCCTGCTGCAGCTGCTGCTGCTGTTTGTTGGGGTTCCTGTAAACTCCACCACCAGCAGAGTAACAATATGTATAAAGCAAGAAGAAAATTCAGATCAACAGAAACTAGTTAGCCAAGGCTGATTCAACCGTCTGGAATCTGACGCCGGGCAGTTTGTTGTAAGCATGTTTAATCTTAGGAAAATTTGGGGGGATAAGTTTCCTGGTATAACGCAATCCTCTATGCACAAGGAGGCATAATTATATCAAAACTCTTCTCAAAGTACTTGTCACTTCTTCATTTAGATGGGATTTAGAGATAGGATAAACGTGTTATCTTAAGGGTGTAGGGAAGGATATGATGTGGTCTCAGTCACAGAGGTAGTGTAGAGTTCATCCTGTCCTGGTTAGGGGAGCTTGGGGATCCCCTAGCCATATTAATAATGCAAAAGTCACCTATATTATCAGTCATTTCTGGTCCTGCTTATGGAAGCTTAGTATGGACTGGTGCTGCAGGTAATGCAGACTACTGGCTATTAGCCACCTCCTTTCCCAATTTCTGGGTGTAAAAACAGATTGTATATCTATTTCTCTGGAAAGACAACACTGTGTGTTTAACATTCGTGGTTTCCCTAGTGTTACCTGTGAACTAAAGGTCCTTTATGCTCCAAAGCTGGTATTTGAGGGATTGAGAGTAGGGAGTAGTTAACATGAAGTTGGGTTATAGGGAGAAGAGGAAGAGTTGAGAGGAATGGTGAAATAGAAAATTGTGATCAAAGTATACGATAGGAAAAAAATTTAAATAAAAAATGTTGTGTAGGCGTACACATTAATTTTGGGATGCTGGCCGGACGGTGGTGGCACACACCTTTAATCCCAGCACTCGGGAGGCAGAGGCAGGCGGATCTTTGTGAGTTCAAGACCAACCTGGTCTACAAGAGCTAGTTCCAGGACAGGCTCCAAAGCTACAGAGAAACCCTGTCTCGAAAAAAAAAAATTGGGGATGCTGAAATTCTAATGCTATTGATTTTTCCAAACCATTATCATAGTGTATCTCTGCATTGGCTCTACAATTTTGTAGCTTTCAGTATACATGTCCAGATTTTATTAAAGGTGTTCTATAACTTTAGTGGGCTTTTGTAGCATCGTTAAAGACACCTGTGAAACTTCTAATTTTATGTGTAATATATGAATTGGAAAATAACATGGTATCCTACAAAAGAGGAAAACTCATTGTCTGCCTCAGGTTGATTCTTATCCTTTCTGTACAATTTCATACATAGACAATGGTGTATCTTGAACAAATATTGTTTTGTTTTTTCATTTGTTGTCAGGATGGCTTTATTTCTTTTTCTTGAAAGTATTGCACTGTAAATACTCACTTGTGTTGATGCAGAATAGTGTTGCTAAAGACATACATTCTTTCATTAGGTACAAAGTTAAATATAAAGTATTAAATCTGACACCGGTATTAGTTTATCTACAGATTTTAATAAGAAATTTTCTTAATTTCAAAATTTTATGGGAGTTTTTTGTCGTGAATAAATGCTAGTTTTGCTACAATTTTTGTTACGTTTGTATCAGTTGACAATGACTAGGTTCATTTTCTCCAATCAGGATCTGAAGGTGTTTTTTTTTTGTTTTGATTATTAAAATAAACACATGACTCAACTCTCAATGCATTTATTTAAATCCTGATAATCTTATCATACGTTGAAAATAAACCTAAATCAAAAACACATTTAATTCACCCACTCTACTGAGCAACATAGTAAATGATACAACATACCATAGTGGTTTGTTCTCTTGACTTGTAAGGGTGCAGTGTCCTGCAGCTCCCCAGCATCAGCAGAGCATATTGTATCACATCTCTACATAGTGCCAGCCCAGGATAAAACGAAAATTGGACCATTTACTCCAGAGAAATGAAAATGTATCCAGGCCCAGAAAGTCTGAACAAAATGATTCAAGAAGTTTGATTCAGGATATACAGACTTTGAAGTCTCCCATTTTCCATCAACAGAAACTAATACACCAGTCAGCTGGTTGCTCATATAAGATGTGCTACCATTTACACATAAGAAGAAATAAGATACTTTTCCACACCCCATAGATTAGTTCCAGAACGTTATGCTGAAAGAAGGAAATATTTCAGTAAAAAGCCAGATCAGATCAGATTCTATTCCTAAAGATTCTCTCAAGAAAAACTAATTCTTAGCATGAAAACAACATCAAACCAGTGTTTGCAAGTGAAGGGAGATACGTAGATATTGGTTATGAAAAGACATTCCAGTGGGATGTCTTTTATGCATTCTATTATGTAAATGGTTTACTTTAAAAACTGCACACAAGTATCGAACACCTGAGCATATTAACTATGCTCAACTATTCAGAAGTACCTAAGTATTGCAGTCATCTTTTTTTTTTCTTTTTTTTTTTTATTGATAAAAGAAAAATTTACATTTACTCCCCTTGTTCCCGGCCCTCCCGCAGATGGCTTAGTGGTTAAGAGCATTGCCTGCTCTTCCAAAGGTCCTGAGTTCAATTCCCAGCAACCATATGGGGGCTCACAACCATCTGTATTGCAGTCATCTTTATGAATAGAGTTTACTCCTTGTTAGATGTACAAATAAACAATGGGACAGTGGATGGATGGCTATATTAACAAGCAAATAAATGCAGTTAATTATAGAAATTACATAATGGGTATGTAGGTATTTGTTGTGCACTTCTACATTTTGTTACTCTTAAAGCTTTTTATAATAAAATGAGTAAAGAAAATATAAATAAGATAATTTCTTTATAAAGCTTCTCCCCATGCATTCAACTTATTGGTAAAACTGGGAGTTCAATTTTCTTCTTAATTTATATTAAAATGTGTAAAATCTACAAGAAACTATTGCAATAATAGTTCACATACAACGTCTGCTTATCGTTCCTTCTATGGAGTGGAAGCACACTATAAAATATGTCCAGCAATTATTCCCTTCATCTGGGCATGAAAGCAACCATCATGAAAGAGTCCACACAAGGCTCTTAGGTAGTGTTATTGTTTCTTGCTCTATTAGAACTCCAGACCTAGGAACCAGGGAACCTTGTATCGAAATGCTGATAAGGAAGGAGCATTCATAGCTTGGAATTCTCCAGTTAAAGCCATCTGTGTTCTTCAAATAGAAGGGGGTGATGCCAATCAACATTTTAGCCTGATCCCTGATTGCAAAATGAAGGGCTGACTTTGTACAACAAGACTGATTGCAATTTGTACAAAGTGATCAGTGATTTTTTTTCTTACTAACTAAATCTTAAGATGAAAAATGGCAAAATTTCTTTTAACTTTCCAGAAACAAGATGAAAACATCACCTATGTCAGGGTGACTTATGCAAATGACTACTGTGCTAATTCTGCTCTTAACAATGGCTATGCACTATTATTGTCTAAGAAGGCATCATGACTTGTTGTAATCAGAAACATAGTAGCTTTTCCCTCTTTCTTTTTATACCTGAACATCCTACGGTATGTCTACTTTACACTTTTGTATGTTGTTGGACAGGCAGCTTGGTTCTACTTCTTGATTTCTTGAAACTTTTTAAAAGATTTATCTATTTATTCTGTTTACAATGTTCTCCATGCATGCATGCATGCCTGAAGGTCAGAAGAGGGCAACAGATCTCATTACAGATGGTTGTAAGCCATCACATGGTTTCTGGGAATATGAACTTAGAACCTTTGGAAGAGCAGTCAGTGCTCTTAACTGCTGAGCCATCTCTCTAACTCCTCTTTTCCCACTTCCAATGCTTTAATTCCTCCACTGTAACAATGTCCTTTGTGCAATAGTCATAGAGAGTAATGCACACATACATGGACTGGTCATGAGGAAAGGTTTTTTTTTTCCCAAAAATATCAAAGCCCCATCATTTGCATGAATCCTTAATATTCCATGTGATTTTGAAATATGCAGCTGGCTGAAACTTGGTGAAGGGACCCTGCTTATAATGGTAGTTCTCTAATTGCTCAAGTACACAGGCATGAAAATAACTCGCTTCATATTTTAAATGTACACTTGATCTATGCACCTATGCTCAAACTAAACCTGCAAAATGGAGTTCTGAATCAATTATCAATCTGTCAGTCGATATGCATGTCACAACTAGAAATATCTAAAGACAGATTACATACAAACAGATACATACACACCTATGCCTGCATATTTCAGTTGTCTCCTTCAGTAAATTTAGGATCCACAGGAATTTATGTCATTATCACTAATCTTGACATGGAAATCTTGATGGCACTTGTCACTCAGTATCCATTCTTTTAAAACTGCTACCTATAATTCTCAGGAATATTTGAGATTTGGAATTGATAAGAAGCAACATGGATGACACCTTAAGACACATGATACGATACGATGTGTCTGTTAGTGTATGTGTATATGAAAGAGGAGAGAACTTATACCAAAAAAACAGATAGAAAATAACTAGAGTAACATCTAGCATGTTTCTGCTTGTTTACAAGCTCAAAAATCTTCCTAGAAATTAGTAACAACACTAACCCCATGATGCTAAAATAGATATGATTTGATCAGGTGCTTGCCGAGTTGTCTTTGCCACTAGTCACTGTTATCACAGTTGCTCAAGAGAATAAGGGTTTGCTGTGTCTGAAACTGCACATCGGGAGACAGATCTGCAGTTACCAAGTGTGTCTATAATCCTTAAAGTAGTACCAGTTTTTGCTTTTGAGAACTTCTTGTAAAAAGGAAACTTTGGCACAATAATCTTAAAAGACAGAGACTATCTTCTTCAAGAGCAAGGAAAAGGGTTGTATTGTTCCCTGAATGAAAGATTTGGGTTTTTAAGCACAAGGTCTATGTCCAATAACATGACCATAACATGTCTAGATAAGTGTCACCTGGTTTTCCTCATGTCACCTCTAAGAATGGGGGATAAGGATCCCAATAAGGCTGGCTCTGTCTATATCTAGCACTGTGAGTAGTTAACTGCCTTCATCTCTGGCCCAGGTTGCATGTCTCCAGGCAACAAACTGGACTACGTGGCTGGGTAACGTACATCTCAAAGGGTCGGTGTAATCTTAGATGCCTTGCACTTTGGGGAGTTGATTGAGAAACATTCTAACATTTCCCTCTACCAATAAAATGTTCAAGAGCAAGTAGAAAATCTTTAAGAACTCGATTATAAAATGATTTATCATTGTTGGTAACATGGAGTTGCAAGAGCCAACATGGTGCAAAGTAGCATGCTGAGCATCCCTTCACAGGTAATTTGGAATATCTAGAATGGCAATTCCCTAATCATGGGGTCTACACAGTCACGCCAGAGTGGGTGCTGACCAGAACAGCACTTCATTTAAACACAGCTTCTGAAGAAGCAGTAGCTTCCAGACAGAGGCTAAAGCACGCACCCCCTTTGATTACTGGACCGGATTTCTCACTGGCTAGTAAGTCAGAATAGTATTTAATTGGAGTAGAAAGAGGAAGTAGGGATTCTTTCAGGATTTCACTGAAGGTCTCTGCTTAGAAATTCCAGATACATTTTAGACCCATTAACCTCATTGCACTCCTTGTCCTATGAAGTCTAGTATTATCTACTTCTTAGCATTTTAACATCATAAATCATCTTAGAAGTCACTTCTTCACCCTGCCACACAAAGCAAACATTTGTGTTACGTAACTGTGGAAAACCCTCAGTCAACAGCCTAGAACACTGGGAGTTTGTACAGATCACACTAATGGCTATTGGATCCAATTGGGCTTTACAACGTTCAACAATATCTGCTCACGATAAGCATGAACCAAGTATCCTAAGTATCTTTGGCCATTAGTCCCAAGCTGGTCCTCAAAGCACAGCCTAAATTCATTCACTCCTTTTCAGATCATTTAAGTAATGACTTTCCTGCACTGAACATACGTTATAAATGACATAGCTTCCAAAGGTTTGGCTATTCTGGCAAATCCTTTCTCAGGTGCACACTGAGTGACCAGCCCACAGTTGCCCAAACAGCACAGCTTACTGCTGCATTGGCCTTCTCGTGCAGGTGTGTCATAGAGTTGATTTGTATGATGTGTCACAGCCAGCTGGAAATGTCAACTCTTTTCCACATGAATTTCTAACAGCCAGGCTCATTACATTCTAAATTCATGCAATTGATTTTTGTCTCTTATCCAGTGCAATCTAAACACATTGTGCTGAGTTAGTTGATGCAGTTTAATCTTTTTTGCTACCTTCTTGAATTTTGTGGAAGTTCCTTCTGTCGTTAAATCTACTGATATATTTTCCAGGTTTTATCATTTAAAAATCTGAAACAAATGGCTTTATCCAGTTATTGATTAAAACATCACGGAGAACAGAGCAAGTAAAAACATTCCTTTGATGGTCACCTTTTAACTACTCTCACAATTGACGGTACAGGGAAGAGTCTGTCTTCTACATATGATGATGTTAAAGGCTTCAAATATCATTTACTACGTTGCCAGCTTGGATTCATTTATTTACCTCTTTAGGGAAGCTGCAATGCCTTGGGATAATTTAATCAGAGTATTTCTAAGGTTTGTAACAATATTTTATAAATTGTATTATAAAATTTGCAAACATGTATTACAGAAAATTCTAAATATGAGCAGTCCATAGCTCCAGTAGGCAATGGCACAAACGTGGCTAATTAAGAATTAGCACACAGTCTACACAGTACCCTGAAGAGAAAGAAGGGTAGATAAAGCCACACAAAACCTATAGTTTCTGTTTTGTCATAGACAACAGCAAAGATTCTAATCCATACAGAAATCAACATTGAGTGCAAACAAGGCTGCTACTAGCAGTCTCATCATTGCCCACATGTTGTATGTGCTATGTGAAAATGGCTCAGTTGGTGAGATGATCACCACACAAGCTAAGGATCTGAGTTCAGACCCCCAGGCCCCACATAAAAGCCAGCCCCAGAAGCACATGCTTCTAACCCCAGCACTGGGGAAGAGAAGAGCAGACTTCGGGAACTCACTGGCCAGCCTGTCTAGCAGAATCAGTTTTAGTTCTGTCTCAAAAATAAAATGGATAGAGGGAAAGCGGGAAAGGAAAACACCAAAATTGACCTTTAATCTCCACTCACAAACACATACATATGGAAATGCACACACACAACACTGAATGGGAAGAACAGGGACAATTCTACAAAGATTACATGTGGGGAAAAGATGAAAAATAAAAGACAAATGCAATCATTACAGAAAGAAAACTCAAACCCAGATCTGCAATTTGAGAGTTGAAGGATCCAGGTGGGTATAAAGGGTGGCACTAATGGTACTGACTGGTACAGCCTTTGCTTGGCATATATATGTAAGTCATTGAGTTTGATCTTCAGAACCATATAAATAGTTACTCTATCACTAAATGGGAAATTAGAACAGGGTATTTATGAAGGAGGAAGGAGGTAAAAACAGAAAAAGGGTAAGGGAAGAATAATATTAAAGATGCATAAAAATTTACAAAGAATCATATTATTAACTATCTAGTTGAAAATACTATAATACATGTAATGCTATATATTCATATATATAATGTACATATATAGTTTAAATAAAATTGTCCCAACTGGGCTCCTTTATTCAGAATAAGATACCCTAAGGAAAACACTTTAATGATAATGCTTATATATAACATCCAACACATGAAAACGAAAATCAATCAAACAGCAAGAAAAGAAATAAATTAATTGAAATCAATGCCGAAATTAACGAAAAACACATACTCGAAAATTAAGTAAGATAATTAAGCAAGAACGGAATTAAATGAAAATTTCACAAGGAAATTAAATAGGAACAGATTACAAAGAAAGTAAAATGAGTCAGAAAAAAAAGTGATTAAAATGAAGTACAGGTAAAGCTCTAACACAAACATAATTGAATTCCCTGGAAGAGATGGTTTCACGATAAAATATCCAGAGAGTTCCAATCCAGAGTCCTACTTAAGGCCATTTTGCAGTCAGAAGGGCCAGATGTACAATCCTGCTGTGCCAACCGGAAGACAGGAGAAAATGGATACAGCCGCTGGTCAAAGAATCCTAAGATGCCCTCCATGCTGCTTTGCAAAGGCCTTCCCCATCTTGTAGGTTCACCTGCAGAGAGCACTTATCTACTTTCCCAGCAAACACTGAGGGTGCTAAGAAAACCTGACTTGAAATCATGAGATGAAAATCTTAATAGAAAAAAAATAAGATACTAGTTTTGGTTCTAGTTTGCCTCTAGATCTAGAGTCTAAGCTAACTTCAGCAAATAGGCCAGGCTGACCTTGAACTTATGCCCTTCTTGCTACAGTTTCTTGAGTACTAGAATTACAGGCACATACTACCTTATGCCCTACAGGAGAACAGTATTTTATAATTTGAGCGAGACATTATTTTCAGCCTGAGTTCAGATATAATTACTGATTTGGAGTAGAAAATACATAATTCCTTTGAAGAAAACAACAGGACTCATCATCATTATAACATGTTATCTACAATGGCCATTTACTGTTGACAATTGTGAGGCACACAAGAATAAATTTGAAAGGAAGCATAACCCACACATCTGGAAAGGGCAGTCAGTTAAAACGTTCTGAATAGATGCAGATGCTGAATACAGGAGAGACTTCAAAGCTTCTATTTAAATGCATTCAAAAAATTAAAACAAGATGCTCAAATAATCAGAGGAAAATGATGAACGTGGGTAAACTAAGAAATATAAGCAAATGACTTGTAACACAATACAAGGCATATAATTACAAAACCCAGCGCCAGGAAGTTAAAACCCATTAAATGGTTGCTAATAGCTGATTGGCGGACTGACACCCTTTGATTGTGAAATAGAAATAAACAGCAAGGTTTAGCTAAAGTACATGCATCCAGGTCACTGAAACAAGGATTAAAGCAGTAACTTCCACACTGCTGTATGGTAAGCAAAACTGGTCTGATGGAGACAGTAGCAACGTAGCTCAAAAATAAGGTTTGCCTAGCAAGTATGAGGGCCTGGGTTCAACTCACAACTCTGCCAAACACAGCACATGGGTTTGCTGAGCTGACTCAAATGTTAGTCCACAAAAGGACCAGATCCTCTGGCAAAGCATAGGACTGCCAGTGGCAGGGCTGGGGACAGTGAACATCATGTTTGACAGATCTGAGAACCAAGAGCATTTACAGAATATGATTTTGCAGATGACTACATATTCTTAAGTTGATGGTTGTAGATGAGGAATTGGGTAAAGTGAGGTGGACTTTTCAGTCTCAGACACTCCGAGGAGCAAGACTTGTTATGCTACTTCTGCATTGGTTGGCACAAAGTGTGAAAAAAAAATCTTTCACAAAACTGTTTAGTAAAATGGAGCTAGAGGCCAGATTTTAACACATATTGATGGAGAGGAGCAATAATTGTATTTTGTTTTGTTTAGCCTTGCTTTCTTTCATCTCAGGTCGTACTGTTTGTGAGGCTTAGTCTTCCTTGTCAACCTGACTAACTTTAGAATTAACAAGGACCCACACCTCTGGGTGTTTCCACCAAGCTTAATTGAGGAGGGAAAACTCACAATGGATGTGGGCGTCACCATCCAATGAGCTAAAGTCCCCAACTGAATAAAAAGCAGAGAGTGTACTGAGCACCAGTCTTCAGCTCTCTAAACCCTTCTTCCTTTAGGGGCTTTTGTCAGGTAGCTAACACAGTGGTTTACTAGTTACCTCTTCCTGTCTATCTCTCTGACACCCCAAGGCAATTTAAAAGAGAAGGAACGAACTCAGGCAAGAGTGTGCGGCTAACTGGATAGTCATCTGAAAAAAAAAAACCTCAGTTTCATATCCTGAACAAAGTTAATTCGAACTAATTCTCAAGCTGCTTTCAAAAACAAAAATCAAAACAATAAAACTACTAGACGCTAACGTAGGATATGACCTTGGTAGCCTTGAGGCAAGCTTCACTCAGATTCCTCAGACACAACGTAGAAAACAGAAGGATAGTATTAAAAATGGACGAAGGGGATTTCATCAAACTTGAAAATGCCTACTTTTCAAAGACACACCTAAGGAATTTAATAGGCTACCACAGTAAGGAAAATTCACAGTACATTTACCTGAGAAAGAATTTGCATTAAGATTTCTTTTAATTTTACAGCTCAATACCAGAAAGATAATAACTACACAAAAATTTAAAGATTTGAGTAAAGACTGCAGGGTGGGAGAAAGCTGCATCAAAGGTGTTCAACATCATTAGTCATCAGAGAAATTCCCAACCGAACCAGAACCGATACCACCATACAAGCACTATGATTGCAAAAGCAGATAAAGCTGGAAAGACAAGTGCTGGCAGGATCCACACGCAGTGGGAGATAGCAAAAAATTCAAGACCATTGTAACATGAGAGAGTTTCTTATACAATCAAATGTAAACTCACCACGTGATCCAGTAATTTGCCTCCAGCACTCCAATTATTCTAAGGATCTCATTCTAATATCTCAACACAGAAACGTGTCAACGGATATTGAGCGAAGATATACGTATAAGTTAAAATAGGAACCAACATAAATGTCTATCATTTAGTTCTCAAAAACGAAAAGTATACATACAGTAAAATAGTACTTTTTCAATGAAAAGGAATAAACTATTGACACATAAAACAGCCTGAAAAAATTCCAAATCCACACTGACAAAGAAAGTCAAATTAAGCTAAAAAGAAGCCAGACACAGTGTTGTCCATTTATCATTTCTTATTGTTGTTATTATTATTGGGTGTGCATTTGTATGTTTGTGATGCACAAGCAGAGATGAATCTATACCACAGCACACATCTGGCTATCAGAAGATAGCTTTGTGGAGTCAGTTCTCTCCTTCTAGTGTTGGCTCCAGGGGTTGAACACAAGTCACTGGCCTTGTCTAGCAACTGATTTTGCCCTCTGAGCCATCTCTCTCACCCCATACACACGAGGCAGTTCATGTTGTATCACTTAATTTATATGAACTCCCAAGTTTAAACTATAATGATAAAAATCAAATGAGTGATTGGCTAGAGGTGGGGAACAGGACTAGTGGGTGTTGAAGGTGTATAAAAGAAGGGAAACTGATAACTTAAGAATGAATGTTCTAGAGTCCTATGTCATGATAGTAGCTGTTAACACATGAGTTACACACATATCACTTTATCAATAACCATCATTTAACTCCAGTATTTATTTTTTAACTAGATGACCTGTCTATTGGTGAGAGTCAGGTATCAAAGTCAACCACTATCATTGGTTGTCGATACTCTGGCTTCTCACCTACTACTACTTGTTTTAACGAGCTGAACTTGCCTGAATTTAGTGTGTACGTGTTTAGAATTGTAACCTCTTCTTGGTGGTTTGTTTAACGGGAGAGAATGAACTAGCCTTTATTTCTTCTGGCTGTTTTCGGTTTATTTCATTTTTTTTCTCAGATATTTGTAAGGTATCTGTTTTGTTAAATTTGCTTGGTTCTCAATTCCATTTACTCTGGTGACTTCCTAAAGGCAGAACAACTCTGCTAGCTTGTATTCTTTTGCTGAGGAATTAAGAAAGTGAATATTCAGGTCATTACTGTCATTTTTGCTTTTTGAAATTTGTCGTGTTTTCTTAGATCTCTTTTGAATTGCTGTTTCGGTTTTGTTTATTTATTCCTAAGGCTTCCTTGATGTGTGTTCCCCCTTCAGGCCAAGTGTTCCTTCTAGTAATCTCCCCTCTGTGGATTAACTTGACAATTACAAATTTTTAAATTTGTTTTTCTTTATCGTGAAAAATTATTGTCCTTATAATTTATTTTATTATGTTTCTAGGTATTTGGCCTTCATACATGTCTTTGTGCCACTTGTGTGCCTGGTGCCCTCATAGGCCAGAGGGCTCATCAGATTCCCTTGAACTGAATGATGTAAGCTACCATGTGGGCCTTGGAAATCAACCCTGAATCCTCTGGAAGAGCAGCCAGTTCTTTTAAGTACAGAACCATCTGGCCCTTCTTTTTCAAGTTAAGTAACACTACTGTTGTATAATAGTCTGGGTTGGTAGTTATGATCTTTCTGATCTAGGATACTAGGCAATTCTGGATTTCAATTTTTTTCATGAAACAATCAGGTGTTGTCCTGATAGGCCTGTTTTTATCAATGACTTGACCTTTCTCACTTGCTTCTTTCTTTTTTTTAATATTTTATTTATTATGTATGCAACATTCTGCTGCCATGTATGCCTGCTGGCCAGAAGAGGGCGCCAGATCTCATTACAGATGGTTGTGAGCCACCATGTGGGTGCTGGGAATTGATCTCAGGTCCTCTGGAAGAACAGTCAGTGCTCTTAACCATTGAGCCATCTCTCCAGCCCCTCATTTGCTTCTTTCTATATCATTCATTAGTCTGTGCTTTTAGTATTTTCACTAATATATCAAGGAGAGTTCCTTTTTCCTTCCCACTTGTTGTTCTTTGAGCTTCTTTTACCAAGTTGGGCATCTTTTTCTCTTCAGTTGGGAAATTATCCCCTATAATTTTTCAGAAAATATTTTCCATGGGGAGTGTTCTTCCCCATCTTCTTTACCATTGTTATGGTTTTCTTTTCGGCTTGACACAAGCTCAAATTATTTAGGAGAATAGAACCATTATTGAAGAATTGTTTCTATAAGATTTTCTTGTGGGCATGTCATGGGGCATTTTCTTGATTGATGACTGAAGTGGAAGGGCACAGCCCACTGTGGGTTGGTAAGTCATCTAAATATACATATGAAAATAGCTCATATTAGCCAATAGGTCAAGCAAGTCATGGAGAGTAAGCTAGTAAGCAGTATTTCTCCATGGTTTCTAATTCAGTTCCTATCTTCAGGTTACTTCAGAAGCTCCAGGCAGGAGTTCCTTATTTGATTTCCCTCAATTATGGACTTCTGTATACTGTAAGCTGAAATAAGTCCTTCTTATCTCATGTTACTTTTGGTCATGGTGTATTGCCCCAGCAATAGAAAGCAAATGATGACACCCATGACTTGACGTATTTGTCTTTTCATGGTGTTCCAGAGCTCTCCTATTCATTACTGCCTTGTTTGTAATAGCTAGGAAATTGAATCAACTTAGATGTCATCGACAGGTAATGGATAAGAAAAATGTGATACAGATACAAAGCAAAACATTGCTCAGCTACAAAGCAAATGAAATCATTAAATTTGCAGGTAAACAGATGGAACAGAAGAAATTGTATTGAGTAAGGAAACTCAGACCTGGAAAGACAAATGCTGCATGTTGTCTTATATGGAGATCTCCGCGTCAAATCTTTTCTTTGTTTGTTCATTGTGGAGCACAAGTTGAAGCCAAAAAATTAGAATGGGAATTTTAAGGACAAGGGGTAGTGAATTGTGCAGAAAAGAAATGTGGAGAGGTGGAATAGTAGGACATGTGAATTTTTTTTTTTAAAAAAAAGAGGGGAATAGTGAAAGTTGAATGTTTAAGTAGGGGCCAAAGGAAGGAAACCAAGGAGAAGAGAAGTTGGTTGGTTTGTAACCTAAACCAAAAACTACTACAAAAAATGCCTTATGAAAATCCCATAGATAGAAAATTAATTCCAAAATGGCACTTTAAAATAAAACAAAAGACTTTCAATGAAAGTACTCTACATGGGTTGACAAAGTCACTCCCAGAATGTGTTAGGGTATTAAGTAAGAATTAATTGAATAAATATATAAAATAAACCAGGAAGCTTCATCCCTGCTGGCCAGGTTTCATAGTTCCATAAAGTCATGTGGATTCTGTTAGAGGAGAAAGGACATCAGTGGTCTTACCCAGCTGTCTTAGTTAGGGTTTCTATTGCTTTGAAGAGACACCATGACCACAGAAACTCATACAAAGGAAAAAAATTAATTGAGGTGGAGGCTTACAGTTTCAGAGGTTTAGTGCAATACCACCATGGTAAGAAACATTGTGGCATTCAGGCAGACATGGTACTGGAGAATTCTACATCTTGATCCAAAGGCAACAGGAAATGAACTGGGACACTGGGCATAGCTTGAGCATATATGAGACCTCAAAACCTGCCTCTACAATGACACTTTTCTTCCAACAAGGCCATAACTTCTAACAGAGTCACTTTCTGTAGGGGCTATTCTTCTTCAAATCATGTCACCAGCTCTGAAAGTTACATGTCGCACTTTCAAGCATGCCAGATATGTCCACTGGTGTAATCATGGCTTGACTATTGTGGGGGAAACTAACCGCTTCCTGAATACATTGGAATCTTGGTCCAGAGAAAGGAATTTAATGACTCAAACTAAAATCCTGGTCAAAAGCCCTTGACTAAAAAAGTCATAGACTTTGTGGGAAACCCTGATTTTGTTATCTGTTCTAAGTAGTCATGCCATCAAACTCTCTTCTGAATATTTATGTTCATACCCAGGACTTGAGCTGCTTTCCCTTTTTGGACAAAGCAGCTTCTTTTATGTAATCACCAGAGAGACACAACCAGCCAAAGTACTACTAATAAAAGACTGAATGTTCAACCCTAAATGAGACACCTATGCAAACTCCTTACCCCTATAAGACTGAGAGAACATCTTAGAAGAGATGGTATAAAGAATGTAAGAGCCAGAGGATTTGGAGAACTGTGACATGTTGTCTTCCAACCAATGCATCAGTACTACACTCATGAACTCACTGCATTTCTGGGTACCAACATAAGGTGAAACTAGCAAAAATTCCTGCATAGACGGGGTCAACGATCCCTAGATCCTACCCCCTACCTCTCTACCTTCTACTTGCTGAGGCAATATTGGAAGTTGATACTTTCTCAGAAAGGATAAATAATTATTTCTTGAGAAATTGGCCACAGACAAGATTCCTATGTTCCAATGTATGGCCCCACACCCATACATACATAGATAGGACTAACTGGATTTAGTGACTTATTAAAAAAATAAAATGAACTCAGAAATAAGCATGTCATGGGGATTATTGGAAGGATTTGGTGTTAGTTGAAGGGAAATGAGAGTAGATATCATCATATTTCATGGTATACATATGTATGTATATATATATAATTCTCAAAAATAAAGATTTTTTAAAAAAATCAAATTATAAAATTTTAATGGTTGAGTTGTAACATATGTAAATTATATTTCAGTGCAATTAAGTTGTGGTAAAAAAACACCCATAATCAAAATAATGCCTTCTTTAAGTTAAAGTTCTATACATTTCTGTTGACAGAGCTCATAGCATCTTTGCAATAACCAACTCTGAATTTTCTAAACTCCATACTCTAGTAATGTTGGTACAGTATAAAGACAGATAAAGAATTCTCAGAGTTTACACACTAAAAAAAAAATCCAACAGAAAAAAACAGTGTAAAATCGAACTTCTAAAAATCAACATAAAGAAGAAGGCAGTGGTAGGACAACTCTTTCAGAATATTAGATGAGAGTGAGCCAATGATGCTAGAACCAACTAAGCCACTGTGTACATGCCAAGTCCACACGAATAAATTTACTCTAGGGAAAACTCAAGATGTTTTAGGGCCTGCCTGCAGGAAACCACCAGATAATGGTCTTCAGTCATCTGATAAACCACAGAAAGTTTTGTCAAAAGAATTGATGCTCCTGGCTACACCAACCTATTCCCGAGAGACTGTTGAGCGCCAAAGACACTCCGATTGGAGCTTGTCCTCTTCTTGGCAAAACCAGCCTCTGGGCAAGGAACTGCCCATACCTCAACTACTGACAAAATACACCCACTCTAATTATGAGTGAAGTCTTGTTATTTTGTCTAGTTTTACTTTTTCTATCTTTTGAGTTGACTTATTTATTCTTTGTAAAATTATCTGTCTGTGCTCTTGTTTTGTCCTTTTGCTTAACCTTACTTTTCAGGCATCTATGATTTGACCCGTAAGATTGTTGGCATCAATTCTTTTTAGTTTTGGTCACATAACTCCTTTAAAGTATTGTTGCAGTCATTTTTCTTTCCTGATGACTAATAACTGTGCCATTAGCATTGCCCATGCCTCAGATACTTGATACTAGTTTGTCACTTTTGAGTTTTTTATATTGGCAAAGAATTTTGTTTATCTAGGGTCCTTTATTTTCAAAAAGTTTATACCCTTGCATATATATTTATATAACATACAATTTCTTATAAGTAACATTTTAAAGAGAAATTGTAAAGTCAAAAAAGTCAATGTGTGAGAAGAAAATCACTTTATTTAGAAAGATTTATTCTTGCAAATAATATTATCATTAAGAATCCTTCTTAACTTTCTTTTATTATGTAATGCCCCAACAAGCTAATTTAACCAGATGGTAGTGATCCTTTAATCCCAACACTTGGGAGGCAGAGGTAGGAGAATTCCTGTAAGTTTGTGGCCAGCCTGGTCAACAGAGTGAGTTCAAGGACATCCAGGGCTGTTGCAAAGAGAAAGTCTTCCTCGAAACTGCCTCCTCCCCCCCAAAAAAAAATGAAAAAAAAATACAGAAATTAGTGGCCTCATGCACCCTCGGCACTAAAGAGATAAGGAGTGAGATCAAGGGAGATGGTATCAACTTTCTTCACAGTGAGGTGGTCCTGAATATATATAAATAAACAGGAAGCCACTGCAGTATGTATTTTGAGTGAATTGTGTGGCTTGCGTATATTATCACATAAGGCACTAAAAGAAGAATATTTTTATCACTTCACTGTTCAGTAATCAATTTGCCAAATTTGCCAAAATTGTCCTTTTCCAGAAGCCTGGGGTGTCTTTTCCTTTCTCTCCAGGATTTGACATATTTTTCTTTTCATCACAGTTTCAAACTCAAAGTATAAGCTAAATCGAAATCACACCACCAGTAATCATTTCACTCTCGTGCAGCTGGATATATACAATATGTTTTTAAAAAATCATCTCCAGTGTTTAACCTGCATTTCTGCCGTCTAATGTTAGGTCTTTACCCACACTTTCATCCCTTAGCCAAGCAAGATCTTTAGGATGTAGCTGATCCACTGACTCCTGTTCTTTGTAAAGGAACACACACACTAGGGCCATAGAAAAAGCCATAGTCTACAGAAACTTAACAACTGTAGCCAGAGCTTTCAATCAGCCAAACAAATGAAAACGTTCGATGGAATTTAAGAAAGAAAGGGGTTGGAAGAGGATAAGGATTCACTGGGGAATACAAACAGATTTTCAAATGTCCTGAAATCAAGACACACTGGTGACTGCTAGGCTTGCCTCTTGCTTGTTCCGGCTCTTGCGTGCCCTGGTTTGCGCTTTCCCCTTCTGCATCCTGATGGTATTTCTTCACAGTGCTCCTCTGACCAAATCTCAGTAGCTAAATGGCACCTTTGTATTTAGTTTGTTTTGTATTCTCTCCCCCATGGCCCGCTCTGCTGCGAATTATACATGAATGTTGTTGAAGGCCAGTGGTAAAAGAATGCAATACGTTCAAATAATTCCTTTTTTCATTTCTATTACATTGAAACCTTTTATGAACTTTGGCATTTTACTTTCCTTTGTCTAAAAGAATGCTAAAAATACTTAAAATTTCAG
Organism: Dicrostonyx torquatus; assembly: GCA_028555095.1. Taxonomy (NCBI): domain Eukaryota; kingdom Metazoa; phylum Chordata; class Mammalia; order Rodentia; family Cricetidae; genus Dicrostonyx; species Dicrostonyx torquatus. The sequence goes on along the minus strand of JAQHUG010000227.1, from coordinate 1,707,412 downwards.
ACAAGGCAGGAGACTTAGAAAGAAAAATAAATTAGAACCAAAGGAAACTTGCTATCAAAATTCAATCATCTGTATTCTTCTGGAGAATCTACAACCAAAGAACACACACTTTAACAATCTTAATCATCCATATTCTTCTGGGGAATATTAGTGGTATTGGTAAGACTTATTTTTATTTATGCATGCACATATGTAGTACATGTGAGCAAAGTTGTCTAGTCTACAAAGGCCAGAAGAATATATCAGATCCCATGAAAGCTGACTGTTTTGAGCTCTTTACATAGATGTTCTTTGGGCTTCTGCATCACCAGTCGTCCTTCTGATTGGCTAAGCCATATTTCTAACCCCATTTGGAGCTTTTCTTACTAAGGAGAAAACAATACATACCAAATATATGAGAGGATAACTTTAAGTGAACTCAGCATCGCCAGGCATCAACACTTGGAAGTCTGTGGGAATGAAATTAATGTGAGAGCACCTACAGTCAACAACAACCACGACACTAGGCTCCACCTCTACGGGAGCTGACAAAAGTGAAAAAAACAGCTCTGATATATTGAAGGAGCTTCTAGAGACAATGCCATTTAACTGCCCACTTTCCCCAAATACAGAATTAGGGCCCTTAGGGCTGTAGCAGAAAAAGCCCCACAAGGGATAGTGTCATCATCATTTGGGGAGAAGAAATGGTACTGTACTCCCTGGAAATCTGCTGACCTAGGACAAAACCAGGTTTCTCTATATCTATTTTTGGTCTGTGTGAATACTCGTTTGCCTCCAAATGGAGGTCATTCTGTTTTTCTGGTTAGAATAGAAAAGAGTGGATAGCATCATTTTGTAGATATCAAGCCTGTTTGCTCCAATATCTCAAGCTCACTGGTAGTCTTCCTCTTCTTTCATCATTCTTCGTTATTTTTAAATGAGTCATCAGCAAATCCTCTAAAAATCTTCACCCCCCAATCCAGTCCTAAAGTCGAGAACTGTGACTCCTGTTCTAGTGCAGAATATCCATCAAGTACCCTGTCCCCTTCCTGCTATGATGGCAGAGCACCTAGTCACGCTTTTGTGTGGACTCTGTATTGAGGCTCCCATTTAGCTTGTAGCTAACATGCCCTGAGTATTACCTCGTTTCATTTGAACATGTCTCTTCATGCATGTACAGACTTTAGTTTGGGTTCTTAAGAATGACCTCTACTGCTATTCCGCAACTTTTCGGTAAGGCACAAGTGTCAGTTGTTTGGGTGGTTTTTAATCACTGACCGATCAGGCTTGTCCTTCCCAGGGGAAAGGAAGTTTGTCTTTTCATGTTTGTGCTACTAAGGGCAATGTCTAAGAGATGATAAATAAGTAACAGCCCATGATGAATGTCTGATCCTGTCTGGGGCACAGAAAACAACCTCGGTCAAAGCAACTGTCTCTTCTAACAAGACATTGTCCCTGCAGACCCCATGTGGAGCAATAAGCAGGACTTTGAACACCCATTTTTTCTACTTTTGAAAGAAGATTGTGGCAGGCTTAATAAATCCTATGTTGTGGGGCATGTCTGCTTCCATCCATTTTCTGACCTGTTTTAATGATGAGAGCAAAAGTGAGAATTCCTCTTGGGAGCCCTAGATGCCTGATCTTGCTTTGTCATTGCAGGGCTCTTGGCAACCTCTACCCCTCTGTTCTTCCAGTCTCTTTAACTATAAAATAGATATTTTTGGTATAGATATATTGTCTCTTCTATATCACATCATTCTAGTTAAGAGCTCAAAGCATTTGAAAATGCAAAAAGTAAACATTGATTATTATTTTTAATAGATATTTTGTTTTAACTGTTGTTTGTTTGTATGGTGTTGTTAACTGCTAAGAGAACTGGCACATTCAGGAACAAAGTATTATATAACATACCTTGAATGTGTTCTTTCTTTATATCATGAAACTTTGTGACCTTGAGTAAGCTGGGCATGCCCAGGGTTATTATTGTCACAGATTTTAGCTTTCAACCATATGCTCTGTGATTTTGAGTTGAATGAACCCCAAAATGTGTATGCATCTCTCTTTCTATTTCTCT
>JAQHUG010000227.1:1691999-1705279 GCA_028555095.1 Dicrostonyx torquatus | reverse complement strand
CTGAGCATGCTCACTAATATCCTCCCTAATTTAGCACATTCAAAAAGACACTACCCCTTAGGGTATTTTCTTATATAAATACAAACAAACTCCATTCAATTACTCAGTCTTTGCTTCCTTCCTTTGTTCACAGAGCATTCTATCAGAAATAATCCTATCAGAAATAATTCCTGGAATCCCCTCACTTACTATAAGTAAAGTCTTCCCTCCTCTATGCCTGAATTATGTTTGTTTTGGCCTTGCACTAACCCAGAAGCAAACCCATTGCATCTGGTTATGATGCTACGATAATTGACCAGAATTCTCGATAAGAGGGTGCATGCCCACTAAGCTGAATCCTCTTCTTTTATCTGGTCTTTATTTCATGCTCTGTAAAAGCTGAAACTTCCTTCTGCTCACTTTCTTACACCCCAACATCAAAACAATGACTGTACCATGCTAAATAATTACTAAATACTTAGGAACAAATGGATGAAGAACCATCTGCCCTGAAGTTGCTGTGGTTTAAACTAAGTAACATACAATTGAATAATCTAGGCCCACCTACTGTGATTCACAGTTTCTTCAGAAATATAGAATATGTTGAGCACAGACATGAAGTTACTCCAATGTTAAACAGAATAAGAAGACACAGAGAAGAAGGAAAGAAAACAACACAATCACTATTAGAAACAAAGTTTGAACCCTTTGGGTTTCAGCATCCCTCTTCTCCATAGCCTCATCCTCCATCCTGCCTTTCTGTCTTCAGTTGCCTATCACTGGACCCAATGGCCACCTCTGATTATTTCCTTTTTATAAACTCAGGAATACATTGGTGATTTTCATAGAAGGTTTGCCTTTAATGATATATCAGTGTATTTTTCTTTCTTCTTTTTAATTAATTAAATTACTGCTTGGTCCATTAGCTCTAGTCTCTTATTGGCTACCTCTCACATCTCGATTTAACCCATTTCTATTAATCTGTATATTGCCACGTAGCGGTGCTTACAAGGAAAGATTTGGCATGTCTGTCTCTGGCAGCTCTATGGTGTTCCTCTGTGACTCTGCTTTCTTCCTCCCAGAATTCTGGGTTATTTTCCCTACCTACCTAAGTTCTTTTATTAACCAATGAAAGCAACACAAAGACAGAAGAACCTCCTACACCATTTTCCCTTTTCTGTTTAACCAAATAGGAAGACTTTAACTTTAACATAGTAAAATTTCATATGACAAAACAGTTATGAAGCAAGCATTACAATTACAATATTTATATCTACTTTATCTTACAATATTTTTATCTACTTTATCTTTTATCATAACAAAGGAAAACTATAACTATATATTCTTTAACTCCATCAAAAGCAGACATTTTGGTGTTTTTTAAGTTTACAAAACACTCTGATTAAAATTAAATTATGTGACCTTTAATATTGAATGATGACATCATTTCCATGAATATAGACATCCACTTACTTTCAATTTCTTAATTTTATACAGTAATATTTGTAGTTTTTAACTCAATTTCATATCTTAAGGAAGATTTAAGTATATGATATTTTATGCCTGTGAAACATTATAATTTACATTTCAACAGTTTGTTAACCATATATAGAAACATTATCCATTTTGTGTGCTATCATAGTTATTTCTGCATTTTAACAAATTCAGTTATTAATTATTGCCAAGAAATTTACTTTGTAGAAGATTATGGCATATGAGAATGAAAAAATTTAATTCTTTCTTTCCAATAAATGTTCTTCAATTCTGTATTTTTTGTTTCGTTGGATCAAGCACCAGTACGATAGATCCACTTGATTTTTCCTTTTCCAGGTTAGGGAGTTTTCTCTGCAAATGTAATATTGTTATAATGTCTGCCCTGCCTATAATGAGGCAATTATATGCTTTGTCATATCGTGTTAATATGCCGAATTTTCTCTTTCTTCCTCAACATTCCAGTTGCTGAAATTACAGACATGTGTCATTACATCTGTCCCAATAAGTTCCTAATTACAAGGAATTTTGTTATTCAAATTACTAGATTATCTGGCATATGTTCATAATAATTTCCTTATTATATCCATACATCTATTCTGATTGATCATATGCCATAAAATTACAATAATCATCATTTGTGTTTCTTCTCTCTCCCTCATCCTCATCAATTGAGCTCAGGATATGTCAGTTCTATAAATATTTTCATGATTTTGATTTCCTCCTTTGTTTTCATTTCACTGGTGCCTACTCTGACCTTTATTACATCCATGCTTCATATTACTTTATATTTACTTTGTCTTTTTCCAGATCCCTGGTAAGTTTTTATTGGTCCTGACATAAAGCTTTCTTGTGTTTTCAGATACACACATTCAGTGCTTCAAAAATTATCTAAGTTTCTTCATTTATTTGGATATTTTATCTTTGCATTGCAATACAATAAAACTAATTCTCTTGTGATGTATTCTTTGGTCTATTGTAAATTTTCAGGTAGTTTGGTGTTTCTAATTTATAATCCAACTGCCATTTCAGGACAGAGATTATCAAACTTTCAACTTTCATTTTAAATATTCAGTATTTTTGTTATTTTGAAATGTCATATTTTTAACAAAATGAAACTTCTTGTGTAATCCAAAATATAGACTATGCTGGTTAATAGGAGGATCAGTCATATCCTTTATTACTGTACTCTAAGCAAGCATTTCAAGCAACACATGACAATGTTCAGAGCATTTGATGATTTGCTAATTCTTTAACCAGTAATAACAACTAAAGAGATATAGAAACTAAAATTTCTACTAACTAAATAAGTAACTATATTCGAGTTTCTTCCTGTAAGTTCTGTCAGTATTCAGAGTATATTTCAAGTCTTCATTATTAGCTCCATACATACTTATGATTGGTTTGTCTTCCTGGAGAAATTATACACTCATCATAAAGAAACATCCTTTGCTCCTCTTGAAATCATATTTTTCTTAACCTACATGACTCGATGTTTACACAGCCTCTCCTACTTCCTTCTGTTTACTAGTCTGGTGAGCATTGGATTTAACATAGTCTCTGCCTCATCCTTTACTTCTGATTATTTCTGATACTACAAAGTTTTTCTTATCTTTGTGCAAACCACTCATTTTCCTCAATTCTAAGTGTGATGGGTATTGCTGGTGGGTTAGTGTTGAGACACCATTACCTCTCAGGTGTGACAATACCCTTGAAGTTGAAGTCTAGTCTATCTCTGTGCAGTTTAATTACACACTCCATGGAGATGGATGCCATTTTATCATTTTCTTCTCTTCAGTTTGTCTACTTGCTGGCCCTAATTCCCTCTTCTTTAGTTAATTTGTTATATTTTAGAATCCCCCTTTAATTTTCCTAGTCCTTTTAATTCTATGTTTTCACTCATTTTCTTAATAATTATGACTAATATAGCAAAATCCAAGCCCTCAACTTTTTTAGGCTACTCAAAGTATAACTTTTGCTTTGTCAATTAATTTCGTGAAAACTGGCCGAAACCTACCTGATATTTGCATATATATTTTATGGTCACTTTTCATTTTTTAATTAAGCTTGCTTTCATTTATAATAATGTCTATCCATCTAAGTACTTGTTTGACATGACTGTTTTCTTTTATTTTTAATTTTGGGAGTTGGCATTATATTTTTATTTATTTTAAAGCTGAATTTTACATTTAGATATGTGTTCATAATGTGTAAAATAAAACAAGCAATTAACATTTCCTTCCAATCAAGGGTTAACATTTCTATAAACTGGAAACTTTCAAATTGTCTTTACTGCTCTAACTAACAGTGGAATGTAGGGGAATGAAGCATAAAAAGTGAGACAGATTAAAGTTTTATACAGCAGACAATTTTATTCGGAACTTGAGACAATGTATGCTCTGAGAATTAAGAGATGTCACGTGAGTAAAGTATACAATTACAAGAACAAGTGACATATTTTCCATAAAGCCATATAAACAGATAACAAAAGCTACTTGTAACAAATAATCTAAGTAGCTCACTTTAATCCACTACACCTGGGAGGAGCATAAAAGCACATTCCAAGAACAATTCTGTACCTTTGGAGGAACTGAGGTCACATAATTCTTGTTTTCTTGGATTATTCTTACAAGCACTCAAAATTTCCATTGCATGGCTTCATTCTTGGATTGTGTTCCAACAAAACCATTCTTTTCTAGTTATACAAAACCTTTTAATTAATAGCCATAAAATATATTGTGTAATTTATTCCTCCTAGCTAATGGTTTTTATGCACATTATCAATTCTCCATTTTCTCTCATATAGCCCATTAATGAACTTAATCTACTTCTATGGGATCAATCCTTTTAGTTTCTGGAAGTAGAGAGAATATGAGGTGTTTATCTTTTTGTTACTGATTTATCTGGCTAACATAATGACTTCCACATCCAACCATGTTGCCACAAATGACAGGATTTCATCCTTCTTCAAATGCAATATATTTCATCATACGTACTATATTTGTATCCATTCATTCAATGTTGGCTCTCTCAACTGATTCCAGATCTCAGTTGCTAAAATAAGGGTCACTTCATGAATGTTCATGTCTTACTTGCACAGGAACCATGCATAATTCCATTTTGTACACTTTGCCTATCTTTCAGTATAGGTAAATTTAGAAACAAATCTATTGCCATTAAGCAATTCGTACCATAGACCCCATTTAAGTGTTCACAGGACCAGTAAAATCAGAAAGCCTTCTCTTAAAGAAATCAGTCAGTTTTTGCTGCTAATGCTGAGTCAGGAAGCCTTCTCGTAAAGGAGCTATGCCTCTGCTCACTGCCAACAAACAGAGCCTATCTGAAAATACGCAGCTAAAAAGAAGCTATGTTTGGATCATTTTTTGTGAGACTGGAAGCCCTTTTTTTTCTTAATCTTTTTATTTTTAGGTCTTATGTGGATCCATGACCCAGATGGTGGACACCGTTATGTAAACAGTTAAAACAAACAAAACCAAAAATTCCTTGCAGTCATTCATTGTCTATGACTCTTAAAATATTCCTTTCCATGCTTCTTTAATAATTCCTGATCCTTGTGATAAGGGCATATGACATATATATGCCCTTATCTATATATTCTACTTAGAACACAGCTTTCACAGACTCTTATTCTCCACACCTTCCTGTAAATCTCTATACTAATAACTGTCTCCTTCAAAAAAAACTTTCCTAGTGAGAGTTTAACTAATTTAAGAGTATGATTATAAGTCATTAGAGGTCAATTTAATACTATTCTGTTTAGCAGCATAATTGTAGGAGGTTCTTCCCTAAGACCTTTAAGAAGAAGAAACTCAGACTTTTGGCTCTGATAACTATTATTTATCCAGATATCAAAAGCAGATAAAATCACTAAAAATGAAAATTATAAGCAAATATTTCTGATAAACATAAATGTAAATTTCATCACTAAAATACTTGTAACCCCAATACAACATTATATCAAAACATAATCTACCATTATCAGTTGGGTTTTATCCTAGAGATACAAGGAAATGGGTGGTTCAGCATATATAAATCAATACATATAATACAGCACATAAACAGATTCAGGACAGAAACCACATGATCATATAATTAGATTAAAAAAAATCTCTGGCAAAACACAAAAGTTTCAGATAATCTAGTGATATGGGGGAATGTATTGCAACCTAATAGAGGTAATATTCAACTATTTCACAGCCTACATCTTTCCAAATAGAGAAGTCAAAGTAAAAACTAGACAAGAAGGTCTGCTGTTTCTATTCCAATTCAATATAGTACTGGAAATTTTACCAGAGTAATAAGACAAGAGAAAGATGAAGAGGTAAAAATGGAAAATGGAGTTATCAATGCATTCTTATTTGTAAATAATATAATTCTGTAAAATATCCAAAGAAAATATATTAGAAAACTCTGGTTACTGATACTCACATTTAATAAAGTATTAAATTACAAAATTAACACACAAAACTCAGCAGCCTCCTATTATACAGATGAAAAGCATTCTGAGAAAGAAATCACATAATATTCACATAGCAAGCAAAGCAAAAAAATGTTTTGAAATAAATATAACCAACAATTTGAAAGACTTGTACAAGTAGAACCTTAATACACTTAAACAGTAATTAAAGAAGACATCAGAAAATGGAAAGATCACCCATGGTTGGACTGGTAGAATGAACCTGACCTCTTGAAAATGACCCTGTCACAAAAAAGCTCTATATATTCAACATAATGGCCATAAAAATCTCAATGTAATTCTTTGCAAGAATTTTTTAAATATAAAATTAAGCTTCTTGTGAAAATATAAAACATCCAGCAAGGATAGCCAAAATATTCCTGAACAATAACATAAATTAATGGTAGTGTCATCTTACCAGATTTAAAATTATACTATGAAACTATAATAGTAAAAACATCATACTATAATGCTATAATATAGTACATTTAGTATTGCAGTAACAAAAGCAGAACCACGTGGTGGTAGCACATGCCTGTAATCCCAGCACTTGGGAAGCAGAGGCAGCTAGATCTCTGTGAGTGCAAGGCTAGCCTGTACTACAAACAAGTGTCAAGACAGCTGGTACTATTACATAAAGAAACACTGTCTCAAAAAAAAAGAATCAAAATAAAACAAATCAGACACATTGATCAATAAACTAGAAATGAAGAGCAATATATAGGCCCAAATTCCTATTGCTACCTGATTTTTAACAAAGGGGATAACAATACACATTAAGAAAATGAGCAGAATTTCAATAAAAATGATGGTTAAACTGGATTGATAAATATAGAAGAATGAAACCACATTTTATCTCTCACCCTGTAGAAAATCCCACTCCTTCACTTCAAATGGGTCAAAGATCTCAACATTAGATTTGATGTCCTTGTTCTAGCAAAAGACAGTGTGAGCAATACCGAAGAGGATCATAGTAGTGTAGGCACAGAGACCAACAAATGATTAATAAATGAGACCCTATGAAACAAAAAAAAACTTCCATATAGAAAAGGATGTCATAATTTGAGAGGAGAGATTTACAACAGAATGAAAAAAGATCTCGAGAACAATTTAAAATGGAGCGTGGAAATAAACAATTTATCAAAACATGAAATCTTTTCAAAAATTGAAAAACATATTAAAATGTTCAACATCCTTAACTATCAGGGAAATGCAAATTAAAACTGCCTCAAGATTTTTATATTACCCAAGTAAGAAGATTTTTAAAAACTGACGGGTCCTAGCTAGCATCGACATAGGGAAAGAGAAACATCTATTCACAGAAGCTGATGAGAGGCTCCTCATAAAGCTAGAAACGTACCTACCACATGACCCATTTTTGGATGCATATCTCTAAGACCTCTATAACCCAGTATCCATGTGGACTGCTCCCATGTAAACTTCTCTAAATATATATTTACATATATATTGATTGCATATATTTAAACATTTTTACATTTATATGGACATATTTTAAATGTATGTAGGTGTTTTTGTCTGTATCTGTGTGTACTGTTCAAATGGAGGTACCCTAAGAATGGAACGGAAATGCCACTTCTAGAAACCACAAGATCACAAATAAAATGACAAGGGTCTAGAATAGATTACTTCTTTTAGAGTTGTTGGCCAGTTAAACCTCCAAAATCACAGCTATTGCTGGAGCTCTTGATATTCCTTCAGAACTTGATGGCACCCAGTTGCTGAAGAGACACCTTAGAGTAGAGTCATAGGATGTAGAGAAACCAACATTATTGTTTTTCAATACTTATAGTCTGATTACACTACGTAGGTGGCCTCAAAGAAATTTATTATTAATTAATTTTTTCTCTTGATCATGGCTCAAAACAATGACGACAAGTCAAGATGTAATTTTATACTTATCTTTGGAGAAAATGCTTTGCAGAAACTCTACATTTGCTCATCATCCTCTGAGCAGCAGTAAAATTTTTCCTAGAAGATGTTGAGTCTACTGGTGTATTCCCTGCTTCTGGAAGCTTTGTTTATAACTTAGATCAGGAATTTATTTCAACTTTGCATTTCATCTTAGGTGTATTCTAAGCCCTGTGACATAACATTCCCTCTTAAGGCATACCTATGATAGGTAGCTATAAACCTAGGAGACCTTTATCAAAGTACTTCAAGTGGACAAGTGTTCTCAAGGACCTCAGCGGAATATCTCAGTTTTCCAGCTGTGGAGTTCCTGAGAGCCTCACATATTAATCGTATGTTTAAAGGTCAAGTAAATATTTGAGGAGAGCTTAGATAAAATTTGAAGATTTGCTGATCTGTGGATTCCCTTTCTCAGAGATCCCCATACTCAATTTTCAGCCCCTTTGACAGCTTTAAAGTCAGTTCTGTCATATCCCATGGAAATAACACTAAAGCTACCAGCTTAGGCTCTAGTGTAGAGCAATCCTACTGCAGAGTAAGCAATATACTTAAGTGGAAAACAACATAGAACCGCTGTGGTTCACTTTTTTCAAGGGTTGAACACTTACTATTTCATCTGCTTTCGACCATTCCCTATATGAATAAATACATGAGTGTAAGTGTATGAACATGGATGTATATGCATGTTTGTGTAGTTGCAGCTGGTGGCATATGCTTTCTAAAGGACTTGATGATTTCTGAGATTAGAACTTGGACATGGTATTTCTTGAAACTTTGCTCTGTCTTCTTTAGATACCTTATCCCTACCATCTCCATCTCTTCAGAAAGCACTTCGAACTTGCTATCACAACTAACAGCCTATACTCACTTTATACTTTGAAAATGTACAATTTGGTATGGTAAAGGGATATATATTAGGATAATGTTCAGCAAATATGTCTTAAAATTGTGGCTAAATATAGAACTATATTTTGTTAGCCTTCAATATAAAACATGAGCATATATAGATATGATTGTGAAGTAGACATAATTGTATTCTTTATATTTTTAGTAGTACATGGGATTTGTAGCATGTACTTACCAAATATTATCATCACAAGTGTTAAAATATAGTCTATGAATTTTCATATTTTCTTTTTACAAAAAGATATTAGCCAATAAATATTTACTGAATTCATACATCTAGTTATTAGAGATTAAATATTTTTGTTAAAAGTCCATTAGAAGTTATACTATAGTAAGTCAGAAAGGAAAGCATTCTATCTTACCTGTATTATGTATGCCTCATAACATCTGCCTAATTTTTCTCTTGCCAAATAAAATATTCCAGAATGGCTTGGTGGCCAGCTGGAATGATTTATACAGAAACTGCTTAATTATTACACAGCACAAGTACATGATTCAGTCCAGTTATGTCCTCTTAATATAAGGCACTTAAAATCAGTAAAACGGGGTTAAGGCACCATATTGGGAAGATTAGAGTGAAGCAACAGTTGGAAGCAATCTCCTGCCCCCGAATCAAGTACAATTATATCACAGCATTGAGATCTTATGAAGTATCGTAGAGCAGATGGGTTTCAGATGGTTTGGGCATGTTCAGAGTCTGTGTCTTCAAAGCTGCTTTTCAGCAGGAAGCAAATGATGAAGATAATTTGTTCCAATATGTAACTATTACTATTTTGCAACAATGATCTTGCAAGCATCCCCTCCCAACAGCTACTCTCTGTTAAAAATACACTGTGTGTTTTCCTCTAAAATACCTAAAAATGGATTCATATTCTCACTGACTTTTGCCCTTGGAAGTGAGAATTAAAATCATACTAAGAATTAAGTATACTTGAGAGATCAAACTATTTTCTCTGGATAAACGTATTTAATCAGTAGAAATTTACTCTCAGAGTGAGCAACATACCATTTGACATACCTGTTGATTTTAATAAAAAATTCATTGAAACATATTAGTATAGTCTGTTATCAAGGTTAAAATATTAAACAATTTTGATATCAATTTATATTATATCAATATATAATGATAAATTATATCACGGTTATTAGAGTGTATGAACCATATAAAACAATCTTGGGTTATGGTAAACTTACAATAGTAACTAAAAACATAGATTCTAATAAACAACAAAAATTCCATGTTTTATTAATACCATATTAAAATAGGGAAATAATTATACTGTTAACAAAGTGATAAATATTAACCAAAATAATTTTTGTATGTCTTTTTTAAAATGTCACAGCACCTTTCTGAGAACTTTATAAAGAAGAGGTTCTAGGTTCATGATGAATCTCATGTTATAGGACCTTTTTTCAAAAGGAGATACACTTTCTTTCTGTTGGAAATACATTTGAGTAGGAGCGGTCAAAAGAAGATGGTGGCTAAATACTTCTAATGATCATCGGCTCACAGACACTCTAGCTGGACAGCTGCCATATCAGAGGAGACGCCAGGAAGTTCCTAGTGTCCATGTTTATATAACAAAATAAAAAAATGACACATTAAAGAAGAGAAAGAAATGTTGGGAAATCTCCCTTTCTCTCACTGTAACCAGTCCAACCAGGAAAGAGAAACAGAAATTCTTCAAACTAAAGAATGAGGCACCAGCAAGAAGAAAATGCAGGAAGGTTTAAAACTTACTAGTAAAGGTGATTATGCAAGGAAACACCGAATGTTCTAATTTTGCAACCATGGTGCATAAACCATTCATATATCCATCATGAAGACTGAAATTACAACTACTAGAAACAGTAGTTTTTATTATATTAACACAGAGTAAATATCGAAGGTGAAATATAAAATATTAAAAATTCAAAATATGGAAAGAAATCAGTGCATTGGAGAATTTTCTGAGGGTACTTCCTTGTTCTTTTGTTTTTTATGGCTATTATTTTAAAATATCTTTTTATTAAAAAAGATGCATGTGCAAGGCTCATGTTAACCAGAAAGCAAAAATAAAACAGATGAAATAAAATCAATCAAAGAATCCAAACAAACTACTACAGTAATTTATTTAATCACAAAAGAACACTGTAAGAGAAAGAAGGAGGAAAGGAAGACAGAGAGCGCAATTGTAAGACTGTGTTCAATAGCTGCCTTGGATCTTAGTAGATTTAATTCTGTAATTCAAAGACAAAAAGTAACTGAGCGGATAACAAAGCTCTACCCAACTACATATTGCTTACAAGAAATTCACATTACCTCTAAAGATTCGTGTGGGACCAAATAAAGTGATATAATTAGACAGTTCATGCATATAATAATGATAATAAAGAGAGTCTTTGTATAGATTAGATAAAATATTCTTTAAATAGCAGTGCAAAGAAACATTATATAACACAGAAAAGTAATAAGAAGTGAATTACAGCAAACAATTATAAATCTTGTAACAACTAGATGCCCACTAATTTGATAACCTAGAAAAAATATACAAACTCCTAGTCACATGCATATTATAAACACTCATCAAGGAGCAGGATATTTGATATACCATTAACAATTAATGATTCTGAATCCATAATTCAACCAACACTGGTCATATTTCCATTACTGCAACAAATTACAAGATATGAATAACTTAAGGAAAAGAAGTTGTTGGGTCTGGTTTTTGGGTTTTTTTGGATCATCATTTCAAAGATTTCAACATATCTTTTAGGAGTCATGACAAAATATAATAATTCATATAATGGTGGGCATGGGGCATTATTTAATTTTGTTCTTTTTCACCATGTGTTTCATCTGGATTCCCAGGATTGTGCCACCCATATTCAAGGAATAACTTCCAGTTTACTTTATCCCTGTGGTATGGGAAAATCCCTCACAGACACACCTAGAGGTATATTTTGCTGATCTAGGCTTTTCTAAATCCAATCAAGTTGTTAAAAACTATCACACATCCCATTTTTAGAAAGCCCAAATCTAAACATATTAGCTGTCTACTTCTAGAAAACATTTGAAGAGGAACTATCACCAGTTTTCTGAAGTTACTTTTAAAAGAGAACAGGATATGATCTTTGAATCATGTTCTGTGAAGTAAGCTTTACTATAATAACTATTCAAAACAAAGATACAACAAAAGGTGAAAACTACAAGAAGTTATGCTTGATAACCATACATTCAAAGTCCTCAAGTGGTAATAAAACATGCAACCCCACAGGATATAATGAAGCAGATTTATCTCAGTGATGCAAGGATGGGTCAATATATTCTTATCAGTAAATATATGGCATATCAACAGAATGAAGAACAAATAAAATCATCACAATTCATACAAAAATATTCAGTGAATTTTATATTCCTTTATGATAAAATGCTGAACCAAGACCAAATCAGACATACTAAGAACGTATCTCAACATAATAAAGGCCATATATAGTAAACCAAAGTTAGCATTATACCACATAAATCAAAACAGAAAGCTCGCTAAGATATGGAGCGGCATGGGGATACCCATTCCTACTTTTATTCAGCATAGCTCTGGAAGTCTTGGAAAGAGCAATCAGGCAAAATGAAGAAATAAAGGGCATCCAAATTTGGAAAAGAGTTCAGATTGTCGACATTTGCAGATGACCCAACCTTACTTACAGAAAGCATAAAAATAATTCCTTTAATTATTTAATCTGAGGGTATCTCTGGAATGAGCTAGAAACTTGGTGCAGTGGAAACTCTAAGCATCTATCAGGGTTACCATAGCGGAGACTCCTAGTAATGAGTGATACACAGCCTGAACTTATCATTTCCTGTAAAAAGCCAAGACCTCGAGTGAAGGTATAAAAGTCATAAAACCGTCATCAACCTATAATTAATTTGTCCTGCCTACAAGATGTGCTGGGGAAGAGGAAGGATAGTTCAGAGACTTGGGATAGAACAAACAAGACTGACAAAAGAAAAAAGAAAAAGTCAATATAATGTAATGACACATAATGATATTCTGCCACATTAATAGAATGGTTCCTAGCCCAACTGTCATCAAAGAGCCTTTACCCAGCTACTGATGGAAACAGATGGCAAAACCCACAGCCAAACATTAGGCAGCACTCAGGGAATCCTGTGGAAGAGGGGAAAGAATTATAAGACACAGTAAGGTCAAGGAACCACAAGAAAACACAGAATTAACTAACCTGGGAACATAGGAGCTCACAGAGACTGAATCAACAACTAGGGAGCCTTCATGGGACTGATATAGGTCCATTGCATATATGTTACTAACAGTAAGAGCAGGGGCTGTCTTTGACTCTGTTATCTGGTTTTGAGACTCTTTCCTCCTACCAAGTTGCCTCATACAACCTTAATAGGAGATGAGGTGCCTAGTCACTCTGAAATTTGATATTCCATGACAGGCTAATATACATGGGTGAAGGAGTGGATGGAGGGTGGGAAAAACTTGGAAGGAGGGGG
>JAQHUG010000227.1:1659616-1671113 GCA_028555095.1 Dicrostonyx torquatus | reverse complement strand
GTGAGTTTGTTTATATTCTTCCATCTATTAAAATATATATATTCTAGAGATAGCTGGCCTGGGTAATTACATCATTAATTACATTGACACTTCAATAACCACCTCATCCCCCATTTCTGTTTCTCTCTCTCTCCTTCTTCTTCTTCTTCTTCTTCTTCTTCTTCTTCTTCTTCTTCTTCTTCTTCTTCTTCTTCTTCTTCTTCTTCTTCTCTGACCTTTTTAATACACAACACAGTGAGCAGATTTATTATGGAAGGATAGATTAGTTGGAAAAGTCAGTTTTGTGGTGAATACCAAAACAAACAATGAATTCCATGGCTTGTTGTAGTGCAGAGCTCCACTGTCCTATTTCTTTACTAATTTATTAAAAATAAATGATTATTTCTCAACAGCTTTTTAAAAGTCTTACTCTGCATGTTTCATTATCTTGGATACAGATTTCTTTTCCCTGTTCTCTTCAAAGAAACACTGAGAATAGTTTTAATTTTAACTTTTATAGAAATGCCAAAACTGAACTTTTGAAATTGAACTGCTTACATAAGAGAGAGAGAGAGAGAGAGAGAGAGAGAGAGAGAGAGAGACAGACATTAAAATCTTCTTTCTTCCATTAGCTCCACCTCGTTTGAGTCCTTTGGTCTCACTTCTTTAACTCTGTTCTATGACAGCAACTATACTTAGGATTTAGGAGTCCCTCCTTTTTTTTAAGGGAAGAAAATGTTAATTGTGTCAAAGGTTAAGAATCATTTAATTATACTTTCTTAATTATACTTTCTAAGAAACGCTGTAAGAATTGGAAATATTTAACTGTCAGGTAAACTTCAGGAGAGCAGCAAGATTACACGGCACAGTGTTCCAGTTCAATGAGCAGCAGCCTGCATTTAAAGAACGTAAGTGAATAGAAGAGAAAATGTGATTAAAATGTCAGCCCTGCCAATGGTCAATTACTTTTCCCAAAAATATACTAATAGAGTTCCTCCGGCAGTTTATTGTGTCTTTTATCTCCACCATCAGCTGCCTTTTAGGACTCGTATGGTCTTCAATACAGTTTCCCAAATAGCTATTACTACTGAAGCAGAGGTAAGCCTGCAAAAATAATGTAATTATTATTTAATAACCAACAGCTTGAATCTGCTGCTCTGGTTTTTATCCCTAATGGGAATTTAAGTCCATTTAAGTCCTAGCCCTTTCCACATGCAGTTCACTGCCTTTGACACTTTTAAGACTGAAATAAGAAAATAGAATGGAAAATTGGACAATTGGGTAGAAATGACTTAAGTCTGTTGCAATTTTATCTTGAGTGAGATAAAATTTTATGTACAAATTAAGTCCCAGCTCCAAAGAACAGGTGCTGGCGGCTATATTCTTCCATTGGGTAAAATTTTTTGACACCAGACTCCCCATCACTACCTCATGCACTGCCGTGATCCACCTCCAAGTGTGGAGTTTTAAGACTTTGATTTTGTTACCTGCAAATATTCGGAATTTAAAAATACATATGCTTCCCACTGCCTGTTGCTCAGGTGTTAGGGGAAACAAACAGAGAAATGGAAAACCATATGCCACTTTTCCAAAAGGAATCAATAAGATTTCCTGGGGCATCTTTGTATAAATAGATAAAGCCCTGTACCAAGGGCAATGGTGCTTTGAAGAAGGACCAGAAATGTCCTCAGAGAAACCAGCAAAAGGTATCACAGGTGAAGAGGCTCGAGCTGCTATGTGACATGTGCAGGGAAGCCAGACCATTAAAAGGAACAAGTGCACACCCCTTGAAAGAAAAATTCTACATCCACAGAAGGGTTTTCGGTTGGAAAGAAGCAGTATAGAATCACACAGGAATATCAGAGATTACAGCATTTAAAAAGTGAGGTGGGCACAACCAGGAGAAAATGTTATAAGTGAATGGGAAGCATCAGAGAAGAATTTGTGGGGGAAATTGAGGTATTTAGTCAGAAGGGCAAATGCAAATAAAAAAATGAGCATTGCTCTTTCTGGATGGAAAGGCTAAAGGCCTTGTGGAGATAATGAGAACCGGGATGGGCAAAGATACTGATACATAGGTGTTAAAATCACAGAAAGGGGTTTACTGAAAAAAGCTAAAAGACAGAGAAGAGGAAATTACAGGGACCCACCTTCTGTCTTAGAATCAGGTGAATTTACCACTAATAAAATTAAGAAAATAGGAGGAAGAGCAAA
The DNA here is from genome assembly GCA_028555095.1 of Dicrostonyx torquatus. Lineage (NCBI taxonomy): Eukaryota > Metazoa > Chordata > Mammalia > Rodentia > Cricetidae > Dicrostonyx > Dicrostonyx torquatus. Next base: position 1,668,920 of record JAQHUG010000227.1, on the reverse strand, counting down.
CTTGACTGCAAAAGCTATTACTGAAACCAAACTGTGATTATTGCGAGTTGTTCCTGTGATCTCTCAGGCATTAACATCCCACAGGCACTTAAATCCTAGTACCTGTAATTCAAGGAAGAATGGGTCTCAAAACCTGAATAGGAATCAATTGCTCTCAGGTGCTGATAGAAGCCAGGTGGAGCTTTGCTTTTGCTTTGGTTTTGGTTGGTCTTGTAGCAGTTTGTTTTGTTTTGTGAGAGGAGTCTAAGGCCTGCTATCCTCTGGACCTTGAATGTCTCCCCATGACCCTTCTTGTAAAAGGCTTGGTTGTCCTCAGGGTGGTGACTTTAGGAGGTGGTGAACTTTTAGGAAGTTAAGACCAACAGGAAGTCCCACAGGATTCCAACACCTTCTCCACTCTCTGTTGTCAATTTGCTCTACCATCCTTTTTCCAGCCAAGGTGTACTGCTTCATCATGTGCATGCCAATCACAGCTGAGACCTCTAAAACTATGAGCCAAAATATACATTTTTCACCAATAGGTCCATCACATTAGTTTTGTTATTTTGCCAAAAAGCTAACACAAGGTCATTACCAATGCTCTTCAATCTATAGGATTCTGCTCACTGCTTCAATGGATTTCTTTGCTATGAAGCACAGCATTTTTGCCATCTCAGAACCAAAATGTTTGCAATTACCCGATGTTCTTGCTCACAGTACTGCTAGCTCTTAAAAGTACCCTTCCTTCAGGAATCAACAGCGAAAGGATAATGAGTTTGAGAACAGTCTTGGCCATGTAGCGAAGTTTAGGCTAGTCTAGCCACATGAGACTGTCTCAAAAAACCAAAATCAAACAACAAACAAACAAAAAAACATAACTTCCCTCTTTTGTGGTACTCAACATAATATTTTTCACTGTGAAATAATTCTTAGTGAAACTTAGTTTGGAGAGTCTTTTTGTGGCTACGTAAACACCAAATACTTATCATTTGTTTTACATCTGAAATGTATGTTATATATCTCAACATTCTTTATTAGTATCAATTTATTTATATCAAATTACATTGTAACAATTTTTACTGATATCAGTTTACATTGTAACAATTTTTTATTAGTAAGTAACAACTAGTTTACATGGATAAATAATTTTTCTTAATGTAATTTTTAATGATTTAACACATAAGTACTGCATTTTCAGTATTTCTACCACCTCTCTTCCCACTACCAACTCCTTCAAGTGCTTCTCGCAAATCCACAGCTCTTCTTTATTTATTGTTGTTTTATATATATATATATGTGTGTGTGTGTGTGTGTGTGTGTGTGCATGTGTGTGTGTTACTTGAGTCCATCAGTATATAATTTTAATGCCTATTTCAACAGGCATTTTCTTGTCTTTATTTTTATTGTAACTATTATTATTTTTCTCATATATATGATACATTAATTATAATAACATGCTCAATAACTTTAGTTATAGTTATATATAGTTATATCTAACATGCAATGAAGAGGTTTGAGAAAAATATGTGCTGTCTATTTGTAAATGCATATTATAAAAATCATAATACTAATGGCACTTCTGTGTGCTCTCTAAAAGCTATTGTGGGGTTCACAATAAATTATTTATGACACAAAAGTGCTGAATCAGTATCTGAAAAAATATTATATTATTAATTATATGATAGCTGTGTGCTAATTGTCTCTTTTATCAAGTTTGCTAGGAAGTGCTCTATCACCTGATATAACAGCAGGGGACAGATCTTGTGAGGCATTTCTTTACAGATGGCACATTGCTTGGTAAGACCAGGGTGGCAATTTTCGGGAGTAATGGAAACCTTTTGTACTGAACTATCAAATTAGCGGGAAAAAAATGCCAGGACCACAGTCATTGTACAGAATGTCATGTCAATTATTTCTTCTTTAGAATTATGTTTTTGAAAAATATGTATCTACTTTCAGACAGGTTTTACACTATTAAAATGTCTGTAGAAAATAACTTTGAAATTACCAAGACAATTGTCTGTACTTCTTGGCATCTAGATAAATTATATAATTTTAGCAATGAATTTATTGGGGGTATTTCCATGTCATAGTAATAGATAGAACAATGAAATTGAATAAAATATCCAAAAATATACTTCTGTGGTCCATTTTTATTAATTTGTAGCACAGATTCTTGGAAATACTTTTCCAAAACTGTCTTGCATCAGAGATATACATCATGTGAGAAATCCTTACGTCCCAGGTATTCAAAAGTTAGGTATAAATTAGTCCATGACAAGTTGATATGGTGCATTAAATTCTGAACTCTTGCAAGAAACATATGACAAAAATCATAGTAATTCCAAACATGAAGCCATTTTAAGTGAGGTAAAAATATCATCAACTACAGATGCAAAAATAAAAAAGTTGCAAATATTCAACTGTAGGAAAATTAAAACAAATTTTGACAAAGCACGAAGAAGAAAATGCAACCACGGTCAGAGCTAGTATGTGTAAAACACAGATCTGACATAAGCTTGAATCTAAAATGATTAATTATTTGAAATTATTAAGAACATAACAATAGATCATGTGGATGGGTTAAAGACCAAAAGACCTCAACCCTGCAAAAGAGCTACAGACAACTAAGGGATTCTGATAGTGGGAGAAATAATCTTCCTCAGGAAAGAGCACAGCAATTGATTACCAGAGTCAGTCCTGATAACAAACATATGAGTAACATTATACTGATTGGGCAGGTATATTTAGGAATATACATGAACACATATACATATATACAAGTACAGCATTAGTGAAAAAAGAGGCTATGAATTTGTAAGAGAGCGAGGAGAAAAATATGGGAGGGTTTGGAGAAACGAAAGGGAATGCTGAAGTGATGTAATTGTACTATACTCTCAAAATTAAAAGAAACAATAGAACCATATTCAGAAAACGGAATGTGAAGCCTGCAAAGTTGGTTCATCAGTTAAAAGCCCATACTGTTCTTTCAGAGAATGAATCTATAGAGATGTGTCATATATGACATAATAAGTCTGGCAGTATGTTACAAAAATACAATTGTTTCCAGTGTCTCGATTCAATTGAGGATGGAAGCCTCTATATCCAAGGACAAAGAACCCAGTCTTCTGGGGAGGCAAATGGAAGTGTACTTTGCCCTCTCACTTTCAACGGAATATCTTGTCCTGAGCATTGAGGGATTCACCTTCATCCTCAGCTAGTGTCAATCCTGGCTACAAGCAGGAGTGTATTAAGAGATACCTCACCAGGAGGGAACTGTTCATCTTAGACTTACCTTTCAAATTTGAGCTAGGTGCCTACATTAGGTACCTGGGCTCAAACTCCACCATTGTGGATTATTTGGTTTTATTTTGATTCCCAACAGGGAGCAGACACAAAACTTTACTCTATGCCTTAATGATCAAAGGATTAGCACAAATTGAACATTTTCAAGTCATGTAAACAACCACAAAGAAAACACATGTGGCTTTGGCCTCAACAAATGCATTTCTAAAGTGGAGTGCTGATCACCATCTTCTTACTAACAACAGCCACTAATAAACCTTTGCTAGTCCACTGCATGTTCCAGGCAGCTCCTTCAGGGACTGATTTCTCTTACTGTTCTCAATCCTCTATCACACTGAAGAATGATTTCTCATCCCTCTTATCTTCCCTCTCAGATTGCTACTAATATTCCATTCCATAAACCTTTGCATATAATTACTTGTAGCATTTAATCATTACCCAAAAAATGTTTTGGAGGTAAAGTTTTGAAAACATTAAATATCTGCTTGCACACTGGCAGAGAGAAGATATTGTAGAAAAGGAACATCAACTGATGCTAAAGCACATGCATAGGTAGAAAGGTGGCACAGATGGGAGATACTGTGACTTTGGTACAAACGGAATACATCAGGAAGAACTTTTATACACTCTGAAAAGTTAAAGAAAGGAACACTCAGGAAGAGCTTTTATGATGTCACTCTAAATACATTTAGAACCTTCAGGTGACCTGTGTGGGAGTGGGGATCTGAGTAAAATGATAATAAGGTGTAATATGTTCCAGGTGCCATGGGAGATGTTTTCTCCCATCCCTCATAGACACACATACACACACATAAACACACAGACACGAGAGAGAGAGAACGCCTGTTTAAACCCAACTTCATTTTGAAAGTTCAGGTAGTCACAACTAATCCTTCTTTTAAAACAACTAGTAAAAAATTCCAGAAATATATAATGCACAGGTTTTCATGTGGATGTGTGTTTCTCTGAATCTATGTCTCTTTTTATCATGTGTGATAAATGAGTCCAAAAGAAACCATGAAACCCCCTGAGACTGGAGTTAATAATGGTTGTGAGCTCCCATGTGGGAGCAGGGAATCAAATTTGGGTTCTCCAAGCTACCAATGCTCTTTCTCTGAGCCATTTACACAGCCCTTGTGTATAAGCTATTAATGGCATACAACTCTACGCAGCATGATGAAGTCACCACCACCTTCTCCCTTTGCCCAGAGTATCCTTGGTGCATACAATATCGGCCCATTATCCACTTGGTAAACATCTTGGTTATCAGAGTGGCTGTAGCAGCATGTCAGCTATGAGGACAAATAACCTTTACTGCAATTGCTAATACGCTCAAGGTTCGAGAAAAGTGATGCTGCCAATTCAGATATGCTTCCTTTAAGTGCAAAGGTGAGCATGGCTCAGAGGAAAATGCAAAAAGAAAAAAAATGCCTGCTGAGGTTAGTAAGATCTACAGTATCATATTTTTAATAGAGAGACCATATTTATGTGTCTTATAATGATATGATATTATAATTATTCTGTTATTATTAATCTCTTACTGTGCTTAGTTTAAAAATTAAACTTTCTCTTAGGTACCTTTGAATAGGAAAAGCACAGTGTATACAGGACTGACTACTGTCTGAAGTTTCGGACATTCACTGGGGGGTTTGGACTGTATCATCCCGGCACAAAGGGGGGCTACTGCAAATAGATAAATCAAAGGATTGCTGCGCAGCAGGGAAGACCTGTCTGTGTTTGCTTAGCATGAAATTGCAGTGGACCCAATTATCTTGGTTTTTGAGACTTTCTTTAGTTACTGCTGACAACCCAGTTGGAGGAAAGGAGACAGGGTTTGATGGGGTTATCCAAGGTTAGGGGTCTATAATGTAAACTTGGCTGAAGGTTGAGGGTGGTAGTGGGACATTCTCGTATGCTAATGAGATGTTACTGAATTGCTTGGCCAAGGTTGTCATGTCTTGTAGTAAGGCAAGTGAATTTAGTAAGAGTTCAGAATATAACTAATGAGAGAATATTAGGGATTCAAATTTATGAAGACAGTGAGAGCTGTCAGCAAAAATAAGAGCCTAGAATATGGACATAGTAAGAAGGTAGTAGAAAATTTTAAAAAGGGGCTTCTAAGACCCCAGCCTAAAGGATAAGAAGGCTCTTTGAAAACTGTTACATTTTTGTGACTAAAATGTAAGAAATTTAAAGAACAAAACAATGAAAAAGGCAAAAATCGTGCAGTGTAGATTCTGTTTGTTTTGCAGTTTGAAACAGTCTCACAATATAGCAGAGGCTGGACTCAAGATTACTGTGTAGCCTTATTCTCCCCACAAACCCCTTCTGAATACTGAAATTACCAGCGTGCATCGATGTGTCTTGATAAACTCTTGAGGTATTACAGTCATTTAAGAAAATTGAGAAATGCCCTTCCCCATGGAGATAAGCAAAGTCGGCTGCCTAAAGATACCAAAGCTGCTGGAATAAGCCTCAAAGACGAACAAGCCCTATGAAATCATACCCTAGAAGCAGCCGTAGCATGACACACTTGTTTCATTTTGCTTTGTGTTTTTAAATTTTGATTCCCTTCAGCTTGCCTGAAGAGTTGTCAAGCAGAAAGTTCAAACATGTCTTTCACAGAAGAGAATTCGGGATGGAGGCAGGGCCAGATGTCACTGGAGAAAGCTGTTTTGCAATTAAAGGAAAACAAGGGAGCCATAGTAGGAAAGCTCTCAACCAGGAGGAAATCTTTGTTTTGCTTTTGCTTCAAATAATGCCATTGGAGAGCTGATAGAAGACACAGAAAAGGTCAAGTGAACCTAAAGTTGAAAGACTATTACTTGAAAACAATGAGAACATGGAAGTCAGGGGGAATGATTTGCTTCAAGAACGGTAGGTGGGTGGTAAGTGGCATGGAAGATCTGGAGAACAAGAGAGTCTGTAGGACAACATAGGCTTCAGGTAGAAGAGTTTAGCCAAGATTTTTGGTGGTAAGCACCTATTGTCCCAGCTACCAGAGAGGCTGAGGCTAGAGAATTCCTTGGTCTGGGAGTTCATGTCAACAAGTCAAGACCCCACCTGTGGGGAAGAGGGGCAGAAATACTTAAAGTCAGCTTAATGCTCATTCACTAATTTTATGGCTGGAATTAGTAATGACAGATCAATCAGGGGGTTGAAAATTCAAAAAATAAAATTCTTATGGTTTGTAGAAAAAGAAGGGGTTTAACCTTCTATTTAAAAAAAAACTGAGATTTAAAATTAGAACCCAATTACTTTTTGCAGTAAGTTCACCGAATCTAATGAAGTCAAGTAGCATGTTCAGATGTCTTGGGCTTAGAAATGGAATTCGTGCCACTGAGCTACACTTTCCCTAGTTAACTATCAATCAGATGGCTCACTTTTAACCCACTCTCTGCTTGGAGCTCTCTTTATCACCATTTGCTTGCCTTCATCCAATAATATATCATCTACTAGCCACAAGGCAGGATGCGTGAACCTCTTGGTGGAAGGCAAGAAGAATGGCATGTGAAACTTGAACTTGAATTGAGAACTCTCACATCTCCACTGGCACCTTAGATCAAAATATTATTTTATGATAATGGCAAATAAAAGTGCAATCCCTTTCTCGGCTGCTCTTTTATTTCTTCCCTACAGATTATGGCAATGACAACATGTCTGAACTTGATTCAGCCAGCTTTTCCTTGTTAGGTTATTAAGTCCTTTATATGTGCAACTCTTCATCTTTCCTATTCTTTTTCCCCACAAGCTCAAAGTTTAAGAATTACCTAGCCGGGCTGGAAAGATGGCTAAGTGGTTAAGAGCACTGACTGCTCTTCAAGAAGTCCTGAGTTCGATTCCCAGCAACCACATGGTGGCTCACAACCATCTGTAATGTGATCTGGCGCCCTCTTCTGGCACACGGTCATACATAGAGGCAGAATGTTGTATACATAATAAATAAATATATCTAAAAAAAAACACAGCAAAAACAAAAATTCTAAACCCAATGTGGTATCCCCTATCACAAAAAATTAAAACAAAAATGAATTACCTAGCCCATGTGAGTTCAGAAGTCTGTGTCTTCTGCAGTGTGTTGCCTATGGAATCTCCTCTAAAGTCATGCCCCCTAAATCCCACTTTTATCTGGCAAGTGTTAGTTTTGGCTATTCTCTGTTTCAATGTCCTTGGGTGCTGTCTTAGTGTTCTCTTGCTGTGAAGAGACATCATGACCATGTTAATTGTTATAAAAGAAAGTATTTAATTGGAACTGGCTTACAGTTTCAGAGGTTTGGTCCATTCCAATGGTAGCAGGAGCAGACATAGCACTAAAGAAGTAGTTGAGAGCTTCACATCTGGGTCTGTAGGCAGCAGAAAAAGCAAGAATGGCTTACAGTTCTGAAACCCCAAAACTCACCCCTAGTGATACACTTCTTCCAAGAAAGCCACCCCTACTCCAACAAAGCCACACCTCCTAATTCTTTCCAAGAGAATGCTACTCCCTTAAGCATTGAAATATATGAGCCTATGGGGGCCATTCTTATGCACACCAGCATAAGTGCCTTCCTCCATAGGAAAGCTCAGTGTTCTAGGCTTTTCTGTTGCCCGTATATCTTTATGTCAAGTGGGATCAAAATATGGAGAGACTGGAGGGTGAGCCACTGGAAATGAAATACGTCACAGAAAGTGGCATACAGTATTTCCCCTCGGATAATGTATAATAAACACATTTCTCAGACATGTAGACTTTAAGGTGGTGGAGAAGTGGCATCTCACTACATTTCCTGATGAGAGACTGAGTTAAAGGCACTAGTTGGAATACTCATGATGAGTGGAAACATAACATATTCTACTTTTTCCATGTTGAGTGCTTATAATAGGTGGTAATAATTCAATCAGCCAGCCATTCTTGTATTAATGTGCTATTAAAGTGTTTACAGTAATATATAGTTGTTCTTATTTGAACTTAAATGTAAGCTAAATAAATGTACTACATTGTGAATGGTTGTAAACAAGGAATATGTAAAATTCATGAATGCTAATGCATACTCATAGATTTAATTCTCTCTCTCTCTCTCTCTCTCTCTCTATATATATATATATATATATATATACTTTCAAATTCCAAACATTGTACTCTTTGCAGGGCTGAATTTTCTGGTTTATACTATTGAATTGATTTTTTATTATTGTTTATAAACATGTGGAGTATCTAAATTCATCTAACCAATATGGAAATTATTCTGTTAAGCTGTACATTATACTAATATACACATGTAGTGTTTATCTGGCCTGTTGCTCCATCCATATTTAGTAAAAGCTCTTAGCAGTGTTATTTCAAAACAGAAACCAAAAAGAACTTGGAAAATAAAAATTACATGCTAAATATTTTGATTTCTCATCATGTATTTGACAAAAATTACCCAAAATTAATAAGGCTAAGATCGGATGTTGACATCAGTGTTTTGGGATTTCCCTGAAGAGATATCTTCTTCTTGCCTCTTGATTTTTTTTCTTTATTCACATTTTTATCTCTGGGAAGATCAATACAGTAGATATACCAGTAACTTGCCAAGCATTATGGAAGGCTTTCAGAAACCTTTGGGCTAATGTTAGCAGGTAAATCATCACTCTGCCTATGCTACCAACCCTTTGTCATGCAGCACACTCCTGAGTAAGAAGACAAGTGGGACCTTTGGTTACAGCTAATGAGATCAGGAATAAGGGGACAAGAGTTGTTGAAGAAAGCAAGAGACTAGTATTATATGTCCTGGAAACCCAGAGGGTTTTCCAAAATCTGGTCCAAGAGCATCCTAAAGATCACCTATGAAATTTGTCTTTATTAACTATGATATTTTAACTATTTACTAACTATCTTGAAAGTTAAAGCTTCCCAATTTTAACTTTCAAAACAAACAATTTAAGAGTTGCAAGAGACTTGTCCTTAGAGGGGATCCCAGGTATTCATAGGGAATTCCCAGCTAGGTACTCGGGTAGCAGAGGAGTGGGCGCCTGAACTGAACTTGTTTCATAGTTA
>JAQHUG010000227.1:1628737-1653014 GCA_028555095.1 Dicrostonyx torquatus | reverse complement strand
AGGGTGCAAAGCTTTGAAAAGACTCAGCCAGATGCGCATCTTTTTTATTGACTCAGGATCACATCTTTATGTGAAGGTTATAAAAAATTTGGATTTAAACAGCGTAGGATTAAAGTGAATATTCTGCCTGTCTGCCAGTCTATCAGACTGTATTCCCACAAAATGTTCCTACAAACACTTAAATTATGTTTGTAAGAGCTGATCTGACAAGAAGCAGTTTGTGGGGTGATCTTTATTATTTCACCTGTGTCTTTAAACTTCATAATTTACACTTTTTTGTTTTTTCAAAACAGGGTTTCACTGTAGTTTTGGAACCTGTCCTGGAACTAGCTCTTGTAGACCAGGCTGGCCTTGAACTTGTAGAGATCTGCCTGCTTCTGCCTCCTGAGTGCTGGGATGAAAAATGTGCTCCACCACTGCCCATCCAATTACCTATTTTTAAACACATTTTATGAGTCTCGATACAGTTCAGTTTCATCGGCAAAAGGGATATCTTGTAATTATAAACAAAAAAATGTTACATTTAAGACATATTTCTCCAAAAGTAAATTCTAGCATTTTGTGCACTTAACAATACATTATCTACTGAGTGCCAGTAATTAGTGCCAGATATCACATGTGGTGACTGAAGTATGAAGTAAACATGGGCACTCCCAATTGTGGTTAGTGGAAATTGATGGCAGAGAAGTCTCAGGAAATCTAAGATAAAGCATGGTGGAGCCTCACAGATAAAACCAACCAGGTTGACAAGGATCAATTTGAATTATGTCTTTTAGAATGTGAATCAATGTAACATGATAAAGAAATACAATTTATTGATACTAATCAAATAGGAAGGTTGCATTCATTAATTTACAAATGAGATGTACTAACAGCCTTACTGCACCCCCTTGGGCATATCAGGTCATAGATGGTCATGATTTATCTAGGTGCCCCTATCTCTATTCAGATCTCCAGAAGCATCTAAGTAGCTGCGACAGCACAATGAGCAGAAGGAATTAATCCAAGTGAGGTGCAATACAGTCTTTCAGCATGTTTGTCCTTGTGAGCCTGATTCATGTGGGGGAGGACTGCACTCACTTAAGACAAGATACAGAATTAGAAAGTGACCACAGATCTTCATGAGAGCTGTTGCAATGAAAAGGAGGGTTTAAACAAATATACACTTAACTAATATACACTTAGAAAGGAGAGTGCATTCCATAAACCAGTTTCTACCTACATGAAGTAGAGGTCCTGTCTTGCAGAGTGGGGCTGCAGAATCTCCAACAGCTGCCTTCTGTGTGGGCAGCTGTAGTTTAGGTGTGGCTGGTAGACACATGAATGCGATTTCACAGGTGCCCATCTGTGCTGGCACTTTGCTGGCCAAGCAGGGATTTATGGGCTGCCTGTGAAGCCCCATCCAAAGATGATATAATAATTATTTTTCTTGGCTTTATACAGCTCAAAGGAAAACGAGGGCGGTAAATCTGTTCACTTTCAAACAGATAGTTGGGCTTCTTTCTTAAGCCCTGATTACTCTCTCTGTTCTTAAACTTTACCCAATTTATACAACATTGTTATATCCAACGTCTGGGCAACAACCACTAGGTCCTGCCTGGGCTTATTTGTCTATGCTTGGAGGGAAGCATGAGGATTAAGGAAGAAATAGACAAGAGACAACTAGTGGAGTTTAGAAACGCATACGATAAAGAGCAAGGTTTGCCTCTCATTTATATCCAATAGGCTGTAGATAGCACAATCCAAAGAGGAGGAGGAAGGAAAGATACTTCTTTATCATGACACAAGGAACAAACAACATAATCACCTCAATACCTAAAACACCAAGTAACCACACCCTAGGTCAACCCTGCTAGGAGCCACACCAAGGGTCAAACCTCCTTGTCATAACAATGAAAAAGCAAGAATTGGCCTCAACTCTTTGAACTTTAGTCAAGGTGGAAAGAATCCACTTCTGTGGGCTTGCACACAATGTGACACAGTTCTTCTTGACCATGGATGAAAATCCAACTGGTATTGAAGAATAAGGAGGCATTTTGTGTTGGAAAGGCATGATAGTATTTTAAAGACATCTGGGAACTCCAGCATCTTCATGGGGTGTTCAGTTTCATCAGGACAGGTGCTGTACAATCCTTCTGTCATTACCTTTCACTCTGTCCATCTGGAGGCAAGAAGAGTAGATACAAGAACAAAGAGCAGATACAACACCAGTATTACACCTATTATATGTTCCCCACTGTTCTGTCTATCTTAAGGGGAGAACAGAAGATAAATCATCTGTATTATACCTGTCACCTACCTTACACCAATGTTCTGTCCATCTGGAGAGCAGAAGAGTAGATGGGTTCCCAGGAGCTGTTGGTTATCAGGCCCACGATATCTGGTATTTAGAAAATAATCATGAATAAAGTTCACCACTATGCATGGGTTCTTCATGTATGTTTTAAAAATAAACTTTTGATTTTACAATAGATTTTAGATTGATGAGAAATTGCAAAGACAATTCCCTGAATCTCTGTGCATCATAGAGTTGTCATCTCACATTAGTATTTCACATTTGCCAGCTAGCAAACTAACGTGGATGCATTAATAAATATTAATATCAATTAAATCAACATGCATTAATATTAATATAAAATAAGCATTATTAAAGTCTATATTTGATTCAGAGGTCTGCAGTTTTTTTTTTCCCTGGGACATTTTTCTGCTTCAAGATCTCATTTAAAAGTCTGGACTACTCCTCGGGCTGCTGTAGCCTGCACGTGCTCTCACAATTCTAAGTTTGTGTCACCTTTCACTATCTTAAGGCTGGAGTTTTGTAGCATAGCCTTGGCTTAGATTGATCTGATGTTCTCATCAGGTTCCAGGTCTTAGGGAAGATGACCAGCGAGGTAAACTGATGTGTTTATCGCATCATGCCAAGGGCAGCGCTGTGCCTGTACTTCATCCCTGCTGAGTGTGCCTGCTCACCTCACTGTCAGGTCTCTCATTTTAAAATCACTTCTTTTGTGCTCTGGACAGACTACACTCAGGAAATGGAGAGGCATGACACATCTCCTTGAAGCCAAAGTACATACAAAATTTTTCTTTGGAATACTCCATGTCAAATATGTCTATTCACTTACTGTTTTAATCCTTTATATACTTAGAATTTATGAGACTTTTACATTTTTTCAGTATTATTTTATTCTGAATTCCAAATTGTTACTTTGGCCATGTCTCATACTCTAATAAAGCTTTTTAATAAACAATCAAGGAATACCTGTTGTGTATAAAATTATGCTAAAATCAAAGATATATAAATTGAGCATGGTATTAATATTATGTTCATGGACTTGTGATTCTATCTGAGCCTTTCAGGTAAGACAGGCAATGCAAACCTGAATTCAGATGCACTATTAAATACACCTGTAACCCTGGGCTGTCACTAATTTTGACTCTATATTCTACAAGATTGAGATATAGCTCAGTGGAAGAGTACTTGCCTAGTAATAGGTTTAATCCCCAATAACATAGAGAAATAAAGAGAGAGAAATAGAGGAGCTGGAAAGAGGGAGACAGAGAGGGAGAAAGAAAGAAAGAAAACAAGGAAGAAACAAGGGCAGGATGGAGGGAGGGAGGAAGAAAAGAAGGAAGGAAGGAAGGAAAGAAGGAAGGAAGGAAGGAAGGAAGGAAGGACTGACGGCTGGCTAGTTTTATATCAACTGGTTACAAACTAAAGTCGTTCAAAAACATATGAACCCCATTTAATAAAATGCCTCCTTCAGAGGCAAGCCTGTATTTTCTTAATTAGAGAATGATTGACAGGAGAACCCAGTCCATTGTAGGTGATGTCATTTCTGGGCTAGTGATCCTGACATGTTCTATAACAAAACATGTCAAGCAAGTCATAAGGCACAAACCAGAAAATATCACTTTCCCAGAGCTTTTTCATGAGCTATTGACTCCAGGTTTCTGTTCTCTTTGAGTTCCTGTCCTTACTTCATTCATGTGATTTGGGAATGTAAGCCAAGAAAACTCTTTCCTCTACAAGTTGATTCTGATCATGGTGTTTCATCACAGCAACAATAAACATGACTGAGACAATAAAAAAGAAAGGAAGGAAGGAAGAAAAAAGAAAGGAAATTACTTCATATGAGTGTTAAGATGAAGTTAAAATCAATTTAAATATAAACAAGGTCATAAGAACTTGGACTTCAGAGCCAAACTGCTTTGGCCCATTTCCCTGCACTATCGGCTCTCTAAAGTTAGCAGCCTGCTAGTCCTAAGCTTTCATCACCTATCACACACAAAAATGTGCAGAGCTTGGCTGGCTTGTAGAGTAAACATCAAGAAGGCTGCTATTTACACCAAGGTTATTATATATTTTGAGAGGTGGGATGAGCTGTTGCAGGGAGAATTTTCAGTTGGAAAATAAAAATGAATACAGGCATCTTTCATGACATCGAGATTCATTATTAATGGTTAGACAGAAAGTGTCTTGAAGAAGTGAGTCCTTACCAGGACCATGTAGCTTCAGGATCTGTAGCAGAAACCCACTGTGAGTGACTGCCTGAGCCTCCAAGAACTATATCATACATGTTCCATGAAAATGTTTGTTCTGAGCCTCTAGAAAGTGTAGAAACAGCACACAGATTAAAGGACATTTCTGTCTCAGCTGCTGAATACACTATATCATATAAATTAATTGTTGATGTAAATATCAGCCTCTCTTTTGACTATGAGTTCTGTTTGATCACAGCTCTACCTCGTGGAATCAAGTGGAGTAGATGCTGAATAAATATTTGCCTTAGAGATGAATAATAGATAAGATGTTTTGTTAGTGTTTATTAAAAGTTAATATCTAGAAAAGTCCTTAACAATGAAACAACCATCAAGTATGGTTGATATCAAGTGAGTTCCATTCATTATTGAAGACTCAGAGGTGCAACAAGGAATAACTAAAGAAAACTGGCTTAGGAATGAGAAGCTCTTCCTGCTTTGCTTTATTCCAGTCACACCAGCTTTGTGTCTCGCAACAACTGGAGCTATTTGATCCTTAGTCAAGCACATCTCATCTCTGCCTGGCATTCAAGAGACTTGCGATTCAACGAAGATTATTCTCCATCTGGTAACTAGACCTTTATGCATGACTCTTTTATTTTTAACTTCCTTTTTGACTTTGAGACAACTAGCTTCTTGGACTGGAAAACTACGGATTCTTAAACTTTCTGTGGGGAGAGTCATTTTTGGACTAGCTGGACTACAGCCTATGAGCCATTAAAGTAAACTCCATATTATTTTTTTCAGTTCTGTTTCTCTATAGAAACCTGACTAATACAAAACCCTTTTTTCCTACCTTTTGTTTGTTTTATCATCTTTATGTGTATGCACTTTTCTGAGCCCAATCAAGACTGGGAAAAGAAAATGTGGAATGTAGCCAAGGTTCACTGTACAAGAAGACACTTATTTCCTTCAATCATGTCTCAGTAGCTCTCAGCTAAGATACAGGATGGATCAATTGGACAAGTTCAATCCCCTAAAATGTGCAGTGATGTTAGCTTTTATGATAAAATATTAAATGCCATGTTGCCATTTGACTATATACAAGCATAACATTAAAATGACTTCCTGTATAAGTTTACTAAAAAATAGAAAGTTTGAATGCGCAAGTGTGGCTGGGTGTCTTTTGATGATGAGATCAAATGGAGTACAACTCAGTTATTCTTTGCTGGACTTTGCCAAGTTATAGAACTATTTTGAGATAAGGCAGCAGGAAAAAAATTAGCGTAAACTCAAACATTTACTTCCAACGTATTAAATCTCTTTCGTTTTGGAATTATAAATGGAGATTAAATGTGAGCATTTAGGTCAAGAATGTGTTCTATTAGAGGATGCAATCAGATCTGAAAAAGATTAGATTTCAAAGAAAGTGTATGTTTTCTATGTCCTTGGGTACCACCAAATGTAGTGGGAAGCTTAGTAGTGAGCATCAATAGAAGGAACCCACTTCAGTTGAGAACAAGAGCTGATATTGTTCTAAGATACCTACTCCTAGGTGCTAAAGACCTATAAACAAGTTAACGGAAAATAGCAATATTCATGCACATGCGGTTTGCAGTTTGTGACTCACACTTTAGCATGTGAAAATTACTGTTAATTTAATTCTTCCTTTCTCTTTGATTTTTTTCTTTTATTTTTGATTTTTGAGACAGAGTTTCTCTGTGGCTTTGGAGATTGTCCTGGAATTAGCTCTTGTAGATCACACTGGCCTAGAAATCACAGAGATCCACCTGTCTCTGCCTCCTGGGTGTTGGGATGAAAGGCGTGTACCACTACCACCCTGCTCTCTTGGATTTTTAAAAACCAGTTATAGAGTGATACCTTTTGCTGAGAACACCTGGAGAATCTTTCCCCATGAACTCTTGACTCAGCACAGTGCCTGGTTTGTCCAAGGAAAAGAAGCATTGCTGTCAAGTCCCCAGGAGAAGACAGTCAGGTGAGCCACATTAACACAACCTCCCATCTGAACAAGTGTACCCTTGAACAACATTTTGAAGGTGATGTAGCTGTGCTACCTGAATCATTGTTCACAGTAATTTTACTAATGCATGCCCTCTTGAATTTAAAATGTGTGGCAAGTCATTCCTTATGGCCAATTGCTTGCATTATCTAGTAGAACGAAAATGTATTCACATATATTGGTGCCATCCATGGCTGGATCCACCAAATTAGCACTTACTTTTATAATCCTTTAAAATTTGCATTGACAAAACTAATGAGCAGTTAGTCAACATTTCTAGCATAAAATATCAAATCAAATGTTGATAATTCTAGCTCATATTTTCTGCTATTATTCCAGGAATGTAGTTAAACAGCACACATAAACCAAGGACCAGGCTATATTGTGCCATGTACTGTGATGCAACTCATATATGGATATATTTATTTAAATGGCTGACAAAAAATTATGCACCCTTATACTCACAAAAGGTACAGAAGTAAATTCTTTGTCTGTAGAGTATACTGAGTCTGAAGTTTTCATAAGAGCCACACTACCATGTGACACAAAACGCCTTTCTATAGAAGTACCATCTTAACTGTTTTAGAGCATAGTGAGCAAGTTTTCCAGGGAACAATAGCACCTTGTTCCTGTTCTAAAGCATTGCACTGATGCATCACTTACAGCACATGGTACTTGGGACCTTCAGAACATTAGGTGCAGTCTGTTTGATTTCCCACACGTCACCTGGAGACAATGGCCTGTAGCATCCTGGCTGTCATACAGGCCTTTTGAGAAGTTCTCTGGGATTTTATCTGATGACTCATCCATGACAGGAACAAAACATTCCTGTTGATCATCAGTTCTACAAATCAACAGAATCAGCGATTTGACCCATACCTGAAAGCATTATTTTTGCTGCAATTTCTGGGGACATTGCATTATGACTTCTTCTCATATCCTTCTTCTTTGAGCATGCAGTATATTCTCTTGACGATTTTTAGATGCTCTCTGGCCCTGTAGCTTATTTTCCTCATGAGGTGCAGTGTCTGACCCTCTCATTGCCAAGTTAGCAAGGAGATGATCTTGTATTAGCAACACTGGCTGATATGGAGGATTCCCAGCATTTTCTCTGTAACAGACAGAGATGGATGGAGCTTGAGAGGCAACATCATATTGCAAAAAGGCCAGCAGCACTTATAAAACTAATGATCATACATTCTTCAAAAGAGCCAGTGCCCTTTAAAAGTTTCTATTCATCATTATACAAGATTTTGAAATATAATTAATGATCATAAAAGCCTCCTGGCTTATGGGCTGTCCACATACAATGACTTACTATCTAGCCCTACAATTCACTTTCCTGCATGCCAGGAGTTTGTTTCTATATGGTTTGTTTTACTCTTTTAATTTTTGTTGCTATTTCATAACCCAGCATTATTCTTTTCTAATTGATTTTTACTGCTTTCATCAGTGAAGTGTATAAGGCTCGCTGAGGTAATTCAATAGTTGTATGTAGTTTATACTGATCAAGTCATGGTAATTATATTTCCATCTCAATAATTCAAGCATACCTTGTAGTTAGAGACTTGCTGTCTTTAATTCATTGATAAAATACACAATAGGTTATTACAACTGTGCTGGTCAGATGCTTCTGCTGGGGAAGGTGATTACAGCCAAGGCTAACAACCTGATATCAATCCCAGGTCCCACATTCTAGAATAAAAGAAATCACTCCCAGCAACTTGTCTTCTGATGTTCACATTCACTCCATGGTAGGTATTCCTCACACAAATAATAGATAAATAAGTTCAAAATTAATTAATACTATAGACACACCCTAGACTCTAGAGTACTAAAAGCTATTGTTTTTACATAGTTACAGTTCAGTACGCATCATACAATCCCCTTTTCTACCTCCTCCCTTCCTAATCTCCAGTAATTTCTGTTGCAGAGTTTTTAATAGCCAATATGAGGGAGCATGAGGTTCTCATCTTTCTGTGCCTAACATACTTAGTTTACTATCCTCTAGCTGCATCCATTTGGCTGCAAACCATGGTTTCATGGATAAATAATATTCATAAATCACATTTCCTCATCCCTAAATATGCATCTAAGTTGATTCTCAGTTATTGTTAATGATGAAGCAACATGCTCAAATTTGCAGATGTCTCCTTGACATGCTGATTTCATTTGCTTTGAATATATAGCCCGAGGTAGGACAGCTGGATCATATAGTACAGCTATTTTTAGGGGTTTTGAGGGTTCTCTACAGTGTTTTTCTAAAAGTAGTTTCAACTTTCTGTCAATAATCAGTAGGATGCCCTCTTTCTCCACTTCCTCATTGATGTTTTTTTTTTCTTTTGCAATGTATTTTTTGTTTTGTTGATTTTAATGAGATCATATTTCCTTTTGGTTTTGATTCCTTAACAGCTAATGATATTTGATATTTCTTCATAAACTTGTTTTCTATGTAGATTTCTTCTATTAAGAAGTATCTATTGATATCATCTAGGATTTTGATGTAAATGTTGGGTTTCTAATGCATATTCTAGATGTTAGTCCTCTAGGGGATGAGCACTTTGTAGGCTTGCCTGCTCTGTAGCTAGATTCTTTTCACTCTTTC
The DNA here is from genome assembly GCA_028555095.1 of Dicrostonyx torquatus. NCBI lineage: Eukaryota > Metazoa > Chordata > Mammalia > Rodentia > Cricetidae > Dicrostonyx > Dicrostonyx torquatus. The sequence goes on along the minus strand of JAQHUG010000227.1, from coordinate 1,643,907 downwards.
AGCTATTTCTAATTGCGGTGCAAAGCCTTTGGTTTGATAGAGTCTTATTTGTACCTTTTGCTGTTATTGCTTGTGGGGGCCTTAAAGAGTCTTCTCCGTTGTGTTCTTCTGACACCTTCACACTTTCATATCTGACATTCAGACCTTTGATCCATTTTGAGATTTGCATTGGCTGAGAGATCAAAGTCAAGAGTCAGTGTTCCTCAAGAGAACATTCACTTTTTGCAGGTCAGCTTATTCTTCAATGTGGGTTGTGGCACATTGAGGAAATCCAGTCAGCAACAAATACATAGAAATCTTTTATTTTATTGTGTTGTTCTTTGCATCTGCCTTTATGGAAACACTTTGCAATGTATTTTCAAGTCAAGAAGTATGATGGCTCCAGCTTTGTTCTTTTTTGGTCAAAATCATTTGGGTTGGTCTTAGTCTCTTGTGTTACCTTTGATATGAGGATTGTTTTCATTCTGGGGAGAATACCATTGGTGGTCTAGTACTAAAGACATTGAATTTGCAATTCATTTTGTAAATGCCTAATAATATCACTTGCCTTAATCACTGTTCTATTGTTGTGAAGAGACACCACGAGCTAGTCAACTCTTATAAATAAAAAGAGAGCATTTAATTGAGGTTAGAGGCTTGCTTACAGTTTCTGAGGTTTAATCCATTATCATTACAGTAGGGAGCAGGATGGTAGACAGAGATAGCGCTGCTGAAGTATGTAGAAGACATAGTGCTGAGAGCTACATCCTGATCTGCAAGCAAAAAAAGAGAGAGACTGGCACTACTAACGAGCCTTTTGAGAATTGTCTTCTGTTTGGTTTGGAGGCAAAGTCTCACCATGTTGAACATATTGGCCTCAGCCTTTGAAGCAGATATTGCTCTAACACATATATTAGTGACTATGAATGGAATTGCTTTCAGGATTTCTTTCTTAAAGCTATCACCTTTTTGCATAAAATGTTTATTTCCAAATGTCTTTCAGAGTTTCTGTCACTATGATGAGAAAGCATAGCCAAAGCAACTTGGGAAGGAAGCAGTTTATTTAGCTTATGTTTCCTTATCACTGTTTATCCTGAAGGAGTCAGGACAAGCACTCAAACAGGTCAGGAACCCGGAGGCAGAAGCTGATGCAGAGGCCATGGAAGAACACTGCTTACTGCCTTGATCTTCATGGCTGCTTCAGCCTGCTTTCTTATAGAAACTAGGACCACTAGCCCAGGGAATGGCATCACTTTCTACGGGCTGGGGGTACTCCTATCCATCAGTAATGAGGGAAATGTCCTACAGCCTTATCTTAGGAGGGTATTATTTCAATTGCATTTCCCTCATTTGGAATGACTCTAGTTTGCGTAATGCTAGCATAAAACTAGTCAGCAAACTATGTGTAGATGCGGTAACCTACACCTCTACTAAATTGGTTTTAATAACTTCACAGTGGAGCCTTGGGTTCCTTACATAGAGTTTCACCATCATTTTCACATAAATAGCTTGGTTTCCTTCAAGCACACATAGTTTTTGTTTTGTTTTGTTTTATCACACCTAGATGCTCCAGTTAATGTTTCCAGTTCTGTGTTGAAAGACTGCTGAGCATAGACATCTTTTTTTCATATTCTATTTTAGAGAATAATTTTAAGTGTCTTTGGGCATGGTATTAGTTGATTGGTTGTGCCTTTGCTGTATTGAGATGTGTGTTGTTGTTGTTTTTGTTGTTTAACATAAAGTTTTTGGACTTTTATCAAGAAGAGAAATTGAAATTCATTAAGTTTTCTGAATTTATTGAGATGATCATATTACTTTTGTTCTTTGATTTGTTGGTGGGATATACACCACTTATTTATTTGCATATGTTGTAAAACCATCTTCCATCCCTGGAATTAACAAGGGGTCAATTTCATAAAATGTGTATACTGAATACTAAAGCACACTCAATGCGATAAAAACATAAATTATTACTTATAACGAGACCTTAATCAGTTACAACAATAAAAGTCACCAATAACCCATTTGTAGAGACAAAAAGGATTACCCAAACAAAGAATGCTGACAAAGAATCACAAATGTTAAATTGTAACCCGGATGTAATAGAATGTTGACAAAGTATTTTATCCAACAGTTGTAAAATGCATCTTCTGTTGATCCACACAAGATATATAAAATCTTATACCAGTTCACAAACCAAGATTCAACAAAATTTGATTCTGATCACAATCATACAGATGCAAAGTTAAACAAATTTTAGTCATTATATAAATCTTCAAAGACTGAAAAACATGCATTTTAATTAAGAATGGGTCAGTGAAGAAATAAATAATATTACAAATTTCTTAAAACAAATGAAAACAGAAACACTGTAAGACAAACCCCATGAGAAACAGGAAAAGCACTGCTGAAAGGGAGGTTTAAAGCAGCAACAGTAAACTTCTTATACATAAAAGTAAATAATAGTCAGAGAGGATATGGTGTGGGAAAGGCAGATATAAGTTAAAATCAATTTATGACATTAATAGACATTAAAAGCAGAGATGAGAGACCATCCTTCATTACTAATGACATATCCAGGAACAAAAGCTCCTACATTCATAATCTCAGTATCTAGAAAGAGAATATCCCAATTGTTAAGACAGAAGAGTGAAATAAGCCCTAATGAGTTAAATAAAGTCTTACAGATTGTCACAAAAATGAATTAAATAGAAAAACAACTCAATAATTGCCTAGTTGTTTGAAGATCAATAATACAAGCAAAAATCTAAGAATATTGTCAAAAGTAGCAGGAAGAAACGAATTGTCAATTTGGAAAATAAAACAGAAAATACAGATACAGATGTTTCAGATATTAAAAACCTAATTCTGTACCACTATGAAAGAATTCCTGATGAATTAATTACTGATGAGAGAGGGTTTCATTTGGCTTCTAGTTTCAGAGGGATTCAGTCCATCACAGCAGCATAAAGCACAATAAAATGGGTCAGACCATGGTGGCCTGGTCATGCAGCGTCAGCTTGTTCATAAGGCGGTGTGCCAGGAGGCAGAACAAGTAGTCTCAAATGCATGTCCTCACCCACCTTTGTCTATTAGTCACTACTCCCAAAGGCTCACAGAGGCTGAGCTTGAGTCTCAATACTGCCAAAAATATTAATGAACAAATTTGAACAATGAATGAAATTAACTGCAAAACTAAGTTGGACATGTATACCATATTATTTTTAGTATTGAATCAATTCTGTTTATCTAATTAACAAATTCAATGGATAAATCACTTGATTGTATAAATTCACAAATAAATAGCATCAACTAACATTAAAAACTTTCAGTTTGGTAAACACTATCTCTTTTAAAATAATATGCAGAAACCACATTATACTTAAAATATAAAACTGAGTCTTCTTACTCAAGATTGAGAATAAGGAAAAGTATATAATTTCATCATTGTTACTCAATATTTTACTGCAAGTTCTTCATTAAACCTACAAGGAGTGACATGTATATAAAAAAATAAAGTGATCAAATAATAAAAGTTAAAACTATTTTCATATAATGCAAACTGTCTGTTATTCATAATGAGGAATCTACAATAAAACATAGATTTAAAAAATAAAACTAATTGGATTATTTGGTGTTTGATGTATATTTTCTTAACATCTTTTTGAAAAAGTTGAAAATGTAGCATATCTTATCATTACAGTGAAATTGTCTGGCATGCATTCGAACCTAAAGTTAATATACAGTAATAAAAAATAACATCCAAAGTACAAAAGTTGTTGAAACACAAAAGAATTCAAAAATCTACTTGTAAAAATTAACACAGTTTCAAGGGTGAAACAAGCAAGGAATTGAATATGACAAGAAAACAAAATTCAAATTTAGATTACAAAAAAAAGCCAGCAACACAGATGAGAAAGTAAGCAACAAATACTGCATAAGAAATTCACAAAGGAATTTTATATATCGAAGGACAGATATTTGGAAATATAAAATTAATTTAATTAAGTCAGAGCACAGTGGGAAGCACCATCAATACTGCTAGATTAAGCAGAATGAAAAATAAAAACTGGAAGACCATGTCAAGAAAATACATAACAGATGTCAATTTAAAAAAGGAGTATGGCTGGGTGTTGGTGGCGCATGCCTTTAATCTCAGCACTCGGGAGACAGAGGTGAGTTTGAGACCAGCCTGGTCTACAAGAGCTAGTTCCAGGGCAGGCTCCAAAGCTACAGAGAAACCCTGTCTCGAAAAACCAAAAAAAAAAAAAAAAAAAAAAAAAAAAAAAAAAAAGAGTATGGCCATTATTATTTCAGAAGCTCCTAAGAATAATAATAAAAACAATTCTGAGAATAAATAAAGTGGAAGAATAAGCTAAAAAATAAAAGATCATGAAAACTATGTAAGACAATTATAGCCAGGTGATGCTTTACTTTAATTCTTGTACTTGGAAGGTAGAGGTAGGAGTATCTCTGTGAATTTGAAGCCTTATTATTATTATTATTATTATTATTATTATTATTATTATTATTATTATTAGCATGTTCTAAATAATGAGGTATAGGCAAGCCAAGAATACTCAACAAGATTTATCTCAAAAAGTTAAACTTATAGGAGAATTTCCTAAATATGAAACTGATATCCATGCACCAGAAGCATTTAGGGCTCCAGATTCACTTGACTAGAAATGAATTTCTCCACAATAAATTACAGTACAAACATAAAACGTACAAGACAAAACAATAATGTGAGAAGTTCAGATCACTTGCAAAGGCAGACCTGTCAGAAGAGCATTGAATAAGTACCACACCCTAACCAACTGTACCAGTGCAGTATCAGAGATAAGTAAGGAAGCTCACCAAATAACCTGAGACCTGTCAGGTAAAACCAGAAATTCAGGAACCTCTTAAATAATAAAGTCCTGAAAGCAAGTAAGTGCCAATAAGGATCACTATATTTACAAAAGTTAATCTTTTTAAATTGATGGAAAAGATCTCACAAGACAAGTATGAACAAAAGTAGTTCTTGACTACCAGTAACATTGCAGAGAATGCTTAAAGCAATCCTATGCAAATATGAGGAGGACAGAAAATTTTAATCACAAGAGCAAGAAAAATGAAACTCATAAAAGGAGTAGATGAACAAATAAGATATAGAAAAACGCCAATTATATCCATTTATGCAAACATATAAACCCCCCAGTGCGAATAGATGAGAAATATAAGGGCAAATGGTATTCAAGCAAACATACAAAATTACAGGGAACAGAAAATCACTATTAATAAAACCTCTAAATATAAATGGTCCTCCACTCTCCAATTAAAATCACAGACTAGCTGAATTTATTAAAACAAACAAATGCAACTGTTTTCTGTCTGCAGTAAACCTGTTTGACTCAAATGATGTACAATCTGAAATTGAAAAGATGACTTTATATAACAAGCAATAGAACACAAAATCAAGCAGATTAGTAATGTATAACAAAACAAAGTAAAATTAAAATTATAGGAGATAAAGAAGGGAACTATAGGTAACAGAAGGGAAAAATACACAAAGATTATTACTAAGGTGATACATATGTATATACTGAACACTAGGATGTCCAGATTTCTAAAACAAACAATACTGGACATAACAGTGGATGATTTAAATTTCATATTCTCATCAACAGATAAAATCTTCAGGCAAAAAACGAACGTCAAAATTAAACTGTTTGATACATCAAGTAGACTAGACATCCACAGACAATTCTATCTCACTGTTATAGACTACAAATTCTTCTTAGAAGTCTATAGAGATTTCTACAATAAAAATTACATACTAGCTCGTTAAGCACTTAAAAAAATACCACAGATGGAAAATTCCTGTATCCTATCAGATTATAATGGAATAAAACCACAACTAAATAGCAAGAGAAACTTCTCTGCAAGTATATAAGCATTAAGCAATATATTCTTCTTTTTTTTTTTTTTGGTTTTTTTGAGACAGGGTTTCTCTGTGGCTTTGGAGCCTGCGCTGAAACTAGCTCTTGTAGACCAGGCTGGTCTCGAACTCACAAAGATCCGCCTGCCTCTGCCTACCGAGTGCTGGGATTAAAGGTGTGCGCCACCACCACCCTGCTAAGCAATATATTCTTATATTCTTAATGTCAATGAATCACTGAAGAAATCATAGAAACGTTTTACAAAATTCTGAAACTAAATCAAAATGAAAACGTAACTTATCAGACTCAGATTAAGCAAAGGCAGTTCTGATAGGAAAACGTATAGCTAAGGATGCTTACATAAAAACAATCAGAGAAACAGGATGTGCTTATGCGTGCTTGTTATTCCAACGCCTAGAGCATGAAAGTAAAGTAATCGGGCATTCAAGCACATCCCCAGCTGTATAGTATGTGTGAGGTACCCCTGAGATACACAAGACATATTAGAGAAACAAAATAATAATGATTTTTAATTATTAAGAAACAACAAAAACTCAACTAAATAGCTTATTGATAAACCACTAAGTCTTCAAAAAAGCAAGAAGCCAAACTCAGAAACAGTATAGAAACAGAAATGATAATTATCAGAAGAGAAATCAACAAATGAAGATAAACTCATATATAGGTTCAATAAAGCAAAGAGTTGGTTATTTAAAAGAATAAGCAAAACCATTGTGCTGTCATTCAAGCTAGACAATAGATGAAGCAGATCTAAATGAATACTTCGAGAAATAAAGGGCGGAAGTACAATGCGTACCAATGAATTCCAGTGAAATATTAGGGCATGCTTTTTAAATGTCATATCAAAAAGCTAGAAAAATGGGTAAATTTCTTTATGTACATGACCTATCCTAATTAAATCAAGAGACAATATGCAACTTAAACATACCTACGATAGACTAAGAGACTGAATCACTGATAGTGTCTACTTATAAAGGAAAGCCAAGTACTGCATGAACAAGCTGGTGAATTGCACAAGATCTTCAAAAAGGGGAAAAAAGGTATTGTTAGCATTCCTTAAAACTATTTCGTAAAATATGAAGTGAACGAACATATGAAAACTACCTTATGAAGGCAAATTACCCTAATAATAAAGGCATAGAAGGAAAGAAAACTGTAGATCAATTAGTCTGATTAGCATTGGCTAAAAACTTCTTAATAAATATCTGAATGTAGATTCAATACCACATTGAAAATGATCACACATCATGACCATCTTGGTTTTACTTCAGAAATATGAGCAGTGCAACATGGAAACATCAGTTTACGGAATCTAGCTCATATGTATAATTGGGACAAAAACCACATGCTCATCGCTTATATTTTCAAAAAGACTTTTGGCAAATTTTAGCATACCTTCATGACAAAGGCCCCAAATAAACAATAATAGGTGCATACTTCTAAATAAAGACTATATAGGACAAATCTAAGTCAACATATTAAATGGGATATCTAGAAAGCATTTACTCTAAATCGGAAGACAAAAGCGTCCATTCTCTCCAATCTTATTCAAAATAGTACTTGAAGTCTAAAGCAATAATCTAAGAGAAAGGAAAATAGGAAAGGAAGCGAAGTATTTCTGCATCCAAATATGAGCTCACACTTCATACTTGTATCTGAAGACTCCCCCAGAAAACTCTAAGACTTGATACACACTTTCAGCATCATAAATTATTGCTTGCTGTTTACTAATAAAAGATGCATTGAAAAAGAAATCAGAAAACTGCATTCACAATGGCCTGCAAAAATACTAAAAATGAGCTTAGAAGAAGAGATAAAGGAAATCTATAATGGAAAATTTAAAACACTACAGAGAGAAGATGAATAAGACACTCAAAGATGGAAAGCTGACCATGCCTATGGTTAGGGAGAATGGATATGAACATTGCTACATACCCAAATTCAAAGCCACCTCTTCCAAAATTCTAAGGATATTCTTCACAGAATGACTTTGGGGGAGGGAATCCTAAATTTTTTTTCATTTATTAGATTTATTTTTTTTAAAAAAATATACCAATCCAAATTCACACTCCTGCCTCTCCTCCCATTCCCTCCACACACCGTCCCATCCCACTCCCATCTAATCCTAAGATAGGATAAGGCACGTTGCTCTGTGGTAGGTCCAAGGCCCTCCCTACTATATCTAGGCTGAGCAAGGTATACATCCAAAAAGAATAAAATACCAAAAAACCAGTACATTCAGTAGAGATAAATCCTGGTGCCACTGTCAGTGGCCCTTCAGTCTGCCCCTGCCATGCAACTGTCAACCACATTCAAAGAAACTAGTTTGGTCTTATGCTTATTCCTTCCCAGTCCAGTTGGAGTTGGTGAACTTTCATTAGCTCAGGTAAACTGTTTTAGTAGATGAACTCTTCCTGGTCTTGACCTCTTTGCTCATATTCTCATTCCTTCCACTCTTCTATTGGATTTTGGGAGCTCAGTGCTCTGATGTGGGTCTCTGCCTCTGTTTCCATCTGTTGTTGGACAAAAGTTCTATGGTGATATTTAAGATAATCATCAGTCTGACTACAGGGCAAGTCAAGATTGGGCCTCTCCTCTATTGCTTAGGATTTTAGGCGGGTCATCCTTGTGGATTCCTGGGAATTTCTCTAGAGCCAGGTTTCTGTTAACCCCATAATGGCTCCCTCAATCAAGATATCTCTTTCCTTGCTCTCATCTCTGACCTTCCTTCATCTCATTTCCTCAAGTTCTCCTCAACCCTCTGCTTCTCCCCTCCTCTTCCCCTTCTACCCTTCTTTCTCCCCCCTGCCCCAAGCTTCCAATTTTGTCAGGCAATCTTGTCTGTTTCCAATTTCCAGGTGGATCTATACATTTTTTTTTCCTTTGGGTTCACCTTATTACTTAGCTTCTGTAGGATATGAACTATAGGCTCAATGTCCTTTATTTTTAGCTAGTAGTATCCACTTATGAGTGAGAACATACCATATTCATTTTGGGGGGTCTGAGTTACCTCACTCAAACTGTATCAAAGACTTTAATGATAATCTTAAACAGTGGGAGTACTAAAGAAAACCATAAAGAACAAATTAAGGACATAAACGTACACAGTCAAGGATTTTCTAAGAGGGCTCCAAAAGCTTAGAAAATAATGCACTTGACTGATGTGATTGTGTCGAATTAAAAGGTTCTGCCCAGCAAAGGAAATGAACAGAATGAAGAGTCACTCCAAAGGACTGGAGAAAACCTGTCAGGCAGCTATTAAGGGAATTAAGTCACATGTTAGGCCTCAAGTCTCATTTAATTATTTATTTGTGGTGTTTATTACCTTCTGTGCTTTCTTTTAAGTGCTTCCTGATTGATTAACTGAATTTCCTTTGAATTCTGTTTTCATTAATTGATAGTATTTATCTCTGTGCATCTCAACATGTTTTACATTAAAGTATATCCACATAACTTGTTGGACAACAAATGTGGTTATTTTACTAGTTAGAGTAGAATGTTGGACTCAAATATCAACGTGCTTTTTCTTCCTTATATAGTTGTCAAACCTGTCTTCTCCATCTGTTTTCATCTGCATTAAGCAGAGCATCTAACAGGGTATTCAACATAAAAAGGGGAGCGTGTTGAAATCGCAAATCATACTTCCCATTATTGTTTCCTTGACGTTAATGACTTTTCCTTTGTTTAGACGGTTTCCTTAAAGTTTCTCAGAGTAGGATTACAGGCAAAACATTCTCTTAATTTCCCTTCATCTAGGAATGTTATGATTCCTACCTTGCTCCTAAAGAATACCTTTTCTAAGTACGGAATTTGCCATCGATGTTTCTTTTGTTTTCACACTTAAAAACATTGTGTCATATATTTCTAGTTCCTGTGGTTCTGAGGAGAAAGTGCTATTGATTCTCTGTGAGGACAGGTAAGGCATTTTCTTCTCTTTGGTGCTTTTAAAATTTATTCTTTTCCTCCAGGTTTCAAGACCTTGATCATCGTATGTTTTTTTGAAAATCTATTTTGTTTTCACTTGATAAATAAATGGGGTAAAATATGACTTCTCTTATTTTGATTTATCTTAGTTTATACAGCTGGGATTTTTTTCCTAAAAGTTTTTGGGGTTTGTTTTGAAGTTCTCAACCACTGTTCCTTCAATTAATATTTTAGCTTCATTTTGTTTCTTCTCTCCAATTGAAATTCTAATGGTACAAATATAATATCATTTGTCATAGTTCCACAGATTCTTGGAGGTTTATTTCTTCTATCTTCCTTTCTGCCTTCCTTCCTGTCCTTCTTTATTTTTGTTTCCCTTTCCTCTAATTTTAAAAGTATTTAATGTCTGTGCTCAGGTTTTCTGGCTTCTGTTGTTCTGCCTTCAGATGCCCTACTATTTCTTTCTTCTTTCTCAGTTTGTGATTAAGGTTGTTGAACTTCACATTCTAATAATTACAATTATAGCTCCCAATTTTTCTATTTTGTTATTTTATGATTTCTATTTGAGACTTTCTTGTTCTTTGCTCTGGTATAACTGTCTATGTTTCTATCTGTGTTAAGCATTTTGATAACTGATTACTAAGCTCACTGGTAAAAGCTTTATCATTTTAAGACTACTTAGCTCTACCATTTCAATATCATTGCCTGTTAATGCCCTTTTTTTATCGAAGCTGAAGTTATAATTAAGGGATGTCAACTGAAAACTAAAGTAAATGTTGATATTATGTTATGAGATATGTGCTTTTGTTTAAACCTTTATCTGACTTCCTATCTTTACCTGACAAAGCATTTCAATTGACAAAAAAATAACATTATAGCATTGATTTGACAAAACAAGTGAGGAGGGATTTATATTTTTACTGCTAGATGGGATTATGGGAATTAGTTTCTGCACCCTCTCCACTGGTATGCAATGGTATGCAATTAGGGCATGTTCTCCTTACTGCTACTGGGCAGAGGTAAAAGTTCTAGCTCATTACAGGGCTCCAAAGATGTGATTCTGAAGTGTCATTTTTCTTGTAGCCTAGGATGACAGGGCAAGCAAGTGTCTTTGCAATTTTAGATGGTGGTGAAAGCAGTTTCTCTACTAGGATACTTCTGATGTCATCAACTGAGGACAACTTCACAGGGGGATTTCTCACTGTTTCCATTTGTGAAATTGAAGTAATTATCCAGTCATCCTCCATGGTCATTAATGGCCTTAATAGTCATTAAAATCTCAGAGAGTTTACTAGTAAAGAAGGGGTAACAGTTTTACTTCCTAATCAACACTTTCTAACCCTGCAGTGATAAAGGTTTAGAATGCAATGCTCCATTCTGGGGCTGGTAAAGTTTAGGGTTTTCATTCAAACTCTGTTGGCATGGGTTGCAAGGAATTCATATCCCTTCCGTGATGGTTGAATGGAGGAGAGTGATTAACGAATAAGGTTTTTCTATCTTTGTAGTATTACCTGAAGTCTTTTGGTTAAGGAGAGAAGACACCCTCTAAATAGCTGTTCCTGGTCTGTGACCTGTGAGCAAGATCAGAAACCCAGATAACTGATTTTCATCTTGATTCCCAGGTTGAAGTCCGCATCCATTCTGCACTGATATTTTCTAACTATCAGAAGTCCTTACATACACGTTGAATAAGATAACCAATGTGTGCTGTGGTACTTAGTAGAGTGTGGGTAAAGCATACACATTCCAGTTTCTTGTGAATGGAAGTCCTCTCTATTCCCTTGTGAGTCTTCTTAAAATACATACTGCAGAGGATCTGTTCACCAAACTTACATGTGGTTTACCAATGTGTTACCTAATGTAGGTAACACATTGTAACTAAAAAAATGAGTCAACACGGAAATAAGAAAGATGTTTTCTAGAGTTGAGAGGAAACAAAATTACATTTTCCTACAAAAAATTATGAGAGCCATAAAGATGATTCTAAGAGGCAAGCCCTACATTATTTTTTAAAAAAAAAAAAGAAAAAGAAAGATTTCATAGTCATTTCTTAAGTGCCTACCTGAAAGCTCTAGAACTAAAAGAAGAAAGTGAACCCTAAAGAAGTAGACGACAAGAAATAACCATACTCAGGACTGAAATCAATAAAATACAAACAAACAATACAATATGAAAAATCATGAAACGAGAGTGCTTTCTTGAGAAAATCAATGAAACTGACATTTAGTCAGATTAAAATAAAGATGGAGAGAGACAAACCAAATTAACAAATTAGAGATGAAAGGGGGACACAACAACAGGCACCAAGGAAATCCAGAGAATCATAAAGACATGTGTTAAAACTGGTATTTAACCAAATTGAAAATTTTTTAAGAATGAATAATCTTCTCAATAGATGCTACCTATGTACTAAATATCTACTATCATTTACAAAAAAAAATAATATAATGAAGAACCCAGGGATCCAACTGCATCCCTTTTTTTACACCATTGGTCATCTTCATGCATTATAAAGAAATTTTTAATCACATTTATTTTTCCTAGCATATTAAAGGTTTTGTTCATTTTTTAAAAAATATTCCTTTCTGTTACTTTTTTCATTTCAAAAGTAATGTAAAGTATTAGACTTCCATTTATTGAGTATCTGTTAAAGATTCCTTCAGGTGATATATGTTTTACTAAATGAATATGCTGTCAACTTTACAATTTCTGGAAGTGAGCATTAGACATATTTAGTATTTATAGAACAATTTATTCACAAAATATACAGACTAGATTTATTATAATATACTATGTAACTCAAAATAATCAAAAAATGTTTTTAATGTATTTATCAAAAAGAATTATTAAAATTTCAAGGTGGTATATACATTAACTACCATGATTTGGTGTGTGTGTAATCTACACATCAGATTGTATATCATAAATATATGCCAATATTATCTGTCAGTCAATGACTAAACACAAACAAGGGCTGAGTGATAGCCCAATGACTAAAGTATTTCCTTTGCAAACAGGAATATCGGAGTCCTATCTCTGGAACACATAAGAAAAAGCCCGGCATGCGCCTAATTGGTGTAGGAGGTCCTTCTGTTTATGTATTGCTTTCATTGGTTAATCAATAAAGAAACTGCTTAGCCTAATAGGGCAGAACTTAGGATTCTGGGAAGAAGGGCAGACAGAGAGCCACCATGAAGACGCCAGGTCAGACATGCTAAATCTTTCCTAGAAAGCCACGACCTCATGGTGAACACAGATTAATAGTAATGGGTTAAATCAAGATGTGAGAGCTAGCCAATAAGAGGCTAGAGCTAATGGGCCAGGCAGTGTTTAAATGAATACAGTTTCTATGTGATTATTTCGGGTGTAAGCTAGCCAGGGGGCCAGAACAAGGGGCCATGCTCCCTAAAACACCTAATTGTAATCCCAGCACTGAGGAGTCCAAGGCAAGCAGAAAGCTGGGGCTCACTGACCAGTGAGATTTACTTACTATTCTAGTTTCAGACCAATGAAAGAGACTATCTTAAAACACCAGGCAGATTGTACCTGAGAAACAAATGACATCAAAGGCTAAGCAAAGGTTTCCACATGCACGCACACCCCCACTCACACATATGAACTTATATATCCATACATGTGCATCTCAACATATATGAATGAACACATATACATGCAAAAATAACAAATAAGAGTGAAATTATTAGCCTTATGAAGAAGCAATTCAAGTACTGCTTTTGTTTTGTTTTGTTTTTTCGAGACACGGTTTCTCTGTAGCTTTGGATCCTTTCCTGGAACTTGCTGTGTAGACCAGGCTGGCCTTAATCTCACTGAGATCTGCCTGTCTTTGCCTCTGCCTCCCAAATGCTGGGATAAAAGGCGTGTGTTACCACCACCCAGCTTCAGGTACAGCTTCCTAAACCATAGAGCGAATTCTAATTGGTCTTAAAAATAAAAACCTGGGAGTGAACTAGCATAGAATCAAACTAGTCCCTCTGAATATGATTGACAGTTGGGGCAGATTGAGGGGCCACTGACAGTGGCACTGGGATTTGTGTCTACTGCATGTACTGTCTTTTGGGATCCTATTCTCTTTGGATGTTTACCACCTAGATGTAGTAGAGAGTGTCTTGGACTTGCCACAAGGCAGGATGCCTTGTCCTCCCTTAGAATTCGAGGGGGAGCGTTGGGAGGGTGTATGGAGGAAGTGGGAGGAGGTAAGGGAGTGGGAACTTGGATTGGTATTTTTAAAGTAATAAAATAATAATAATAATAATAAATAAAAACCCAGAGTCAGATATCAGGGTAAATGCTGAAAGATCAGAGAAGTAAAGAAGTCAGCCACTAGAGAGACTTCTTACCTCTACTGAACCCTCAGAACCAAGGGGCAAGATCCTGTCTCTGTGAATCCTCAGACTGAATGGGCCCAGATCCTGTCTCCACCCACCTTATATTCCTGTCTCCACTTCCCTGGTGCTGGGATTAAAGGTGTAAACCTCCCAAATCCTGGGATCAAATGTATAAGATTCCAAGTGCTGGGGTCAAAGGTGTGTGCCACCACTTCCTGGCCTGTATGGTTAATTAGTAGCTGGCTCAACCTTATGATCTTCAGGCAAGCTTTATTTGTTAGAACACAAAATATTACCACACCATATCAGATCACACAGATGAAGGTGGGGCCATTAAAAATACAGTAGAGGTTTCTGAATTCCCAATGACCAAAAATCAAGTCAAAATAAAATATATAATGAATCTGTGCTATTTCTGGCAGAGCTCAACTATTCTGCACCTGAACAGACAACGTACACAATTTGTCATCCTGAGAGCTGAGACTATTGTGTGTTCTGAATTTCAGTATATTTACTATGCACACACAGCTTTCTGCTCTTATAGAAACATGATGGTTTAATTACAGAAAACAAAGACTTTTATATTTCCCTGCTGTAATTACTCAGCATGTAAGTGTCAGATTAGTATATCTTTGGATTTTATTATGTTTGAGAATGTTTGATTTTCAAAATTGCCATTTGAGTTTCTGACTTTTGTTTCATTTCCAAAATGCTAAGTGAGTTTAACTTCGGCTGAAGGAAAAATTTCCAACAATTTCCAAAATGCCCTGCCATTTTATGAGTGGAATAATCCTTCTGTACACTGTGAATATATATTGCTCTCATTGGTTAATAAAAAACTGACTGACTGGTAGCCAGGCATGAGTATAGGCAGGAGAGCCAAACTGAGAATGCTGGGAGAAAGAAGGGTTCAGTCAGTGGAGTTGCCAGGAGACACAGAGGGAGCAAGACACTCTGGAGGACAGGTAAAGCCATG
>JAQHUG010000227.1:1604918-1615202 GCA_028555095.1 Dicrostonyx torquatus | reverse complement strand
GACTCCTGACATTGCACGCTCCTGCTGTTTCCCTGACATCCACACCTAACTTAAAAGATCTAACTTCTTCTCTATCTTCCCTTCTCCAGGCGGCTGCAGAGTTCTAGCTTGCCTGGTCTGTTTTTTTTTTTTTTTTTTTTTTTTAACACTTTTGTAAAATTATCCTTGAGCTTCCTTCCAAGTCTGTTTTCAGATTCTTTTATTGATGAGACTAAGAACCCAAAAGGAAGCTTTGGTTTCCTTGATAACACATCAAACTACCCTGAGGCTCAGTAATTTGCCACGATTTACAGAACACATAAAGCCCATTTTTCTCATGGTTAGTTTATTGCAGTATAAATCTGGAAATTAAAATTGGCCAAAAGAAAAAACATACAGAGTAGAATTCAGAACCAGCAAAGAATGACATTCCCCGATGTTCTTTCTCAGTCAAATTAGGCAGGCCACCCATCTCTCCCACTAATTACCTTTGAGACTACAAAACAAATAAGTCTTAGAAATCTCCTTGCAAGTTAGTCCCAAAATTTTTGGTTATAGATATGATTAATCATCCATGTAAATGATCTTTGTCTAGAGCTCCTCCAGGGTTCTGACTAATACTTGGCTGGCTCAAGACGCCATAATAGATCACACTATTAACAATATTGGGCTACCTGACATGGCTCAAAGTCCCCAGGCAGATACACTGATTATAGAGCAAGACATTCCCAGCATTGGGAGGTGACTCTTTAAGGTTCACGCAGAGGCTAAATATTTCTTTGAGCAAGAACAGTCTTTTGCTGTACTCTGTAATAAGAAGAAATATAAGCCCACCAAACATTTAAAGTGTTTTTAAAATAGCATCAATAAGGTAGAAAATAGAATCATAAAATATAGACAAAATAAGACAGAAAAGACTTAAAATAAACAAAAGAACATTAAAAACAACTGGAAAGCAACTAGCAAGGCATTAGACTTAAATCCAACCTTATTTTCATTTTAAATTAAATACCCTAATAAAAAGACATCATCATCTGGATGTGAACAGGAGACCTAACAAGAAATTCAGTAGGAAGACACATATCTGTTAACATTTTAAGAATGGGTGTGTGTTTGTGTGTGTGTTTGTGTGTGTGTGTTTGTGTGTGTGTGTGTGTTCTGTAGCACTAATCAAAGGAGGGCTAGTGTGTCTAAATTCCAGACACACTAGGCTTTAGAACAAGGATGCTATTGTGGATAAATAGTATAATATACCCAAAACACAGAGTAACATTCTTAAAATTGTAGTAATTATGAATCAATTGATTGATGGGACAAATAAACCATGAATGCTGTTCTAGTTAGCTTTAATTATCAACACAGCCTAGAGTAGAGGAAAGTTTTGATTGAAAAATTGCCTAGATAAGATTGAACCGTGAGCATATTTTGGGGGATTTTCTTAATCACCAGTTTATGGAGGAAGGCGCTGCCCACTGTGTGCAGCACAATCCCGAAATAGGCTGCCCTGGGTTACATAGGAAACTTAACTAAACATGAGCATGTGAATGAGTCAAAGAGAAGCTTTCCTCCAGGGATTCGACATCAAGTTCATACTCTGGGTTCCTGCACTGACTTCTCTCCATGATGGACTGTGACCTGGAAATGGAAGACATATAAAACTTTTCCACCACTCAGTTGTTTCAATCGCAGTCTTTTATCACAGCAGCAGAAAGGAAGTTGGAACAAATGCCTCATAGTCCTGAGTGCATTCACAACTATAAAGCATTTCAAAATACACGCTGCCAGGCTAGTGAGATGGCTCAGCAAGTAAAGAAAGACTGTAGCCTGAGTTTGAAGCCCAGGACACACCTGATGGAAGAAGAAAACTGAGTTGTCCTCTCACACCTGAAGGCACAATAAATAAATGAGGTGTAATTTAAATTTTAAAAATACCTTAACCACCAGGCAGTGGTGGCACACACCTTCAATCCCAGAACTCCTCTAGCGGCAGTGGCAGGTGGATGTCTGTGAGTTTGAGGCCAGCCTGATCTACAGAGCAAGTTCCAGTGCTGGCTCCATAGCTACTGGGAAACCCTGTCTTGGCAACAACAACAAGAAAAAAGATACATGAAGCAAAATTAGATAAAGCTTAAAATTAGAAGTAGAAAAAATGCACAGGTATAGAAGGAAATTCTTGGTGTTTCTCTGTTGAGTCAATAGAATAAACTGAATTCAGTCAGTAAATCAAAGATCTGAACAACAAGCTGTCGCAGGATGATTTAGCATACTTGAAGCCAAAAATAATTCATCAGTATACTATCTTCAAGTATAAATATGAAAATTAATATTTGGCTTTTTATTAACTTATTTACATTGTGAAAAATAACTTTTATTGTGGAATTTTCACACATGTATCTCCTTAGACTAGGCACTCTATTCATGTCTAAACATCTTAAGGGATCAAAATAGCTGCTGACTGAAGACTGAGCTAAGGAAATGATTGAAGCTGGTGGACAGTAAACCAAGGCACAATAGGAAAGCAAATTGACAAAAGCTAGTTTCAATCTCTGCCAATATCATATCAATTGAGGGAAAGATAGTTGCAAATTTCCAAATCAGGTAAACTATTAATTAGATAGAGTGAATATAAATTAAACTCTGTTTTTGAATGCTCATAAAATGTTCACAAAATTGGTCTTATATTTTAAAGGACCATCAAGTGCTGTCCATTGTGTGCAGTTAAACAATTTGCTTGATAGACATATTCCAGGATGCCAGCTCCATGGTACTTATACATCCTAACCTCCATTGCCTGATGCCTGCTCTCCAGTTCCTTGCTAGTAGACATCTCAACTTCAGCCATCAATATCTGAAACCCAGACCACTTCCACCAGGGCATACTTTCCTCAGCCTGGACCAGGTGAACTTTCAGTTCCATCTTTTCAATTTTATAAATAAATGCTCTTTGACTATTCTGCTTCACTAAACTGATCTTTTGAGCCAGAAAACGCTCTCTGTTCTACTTCTGAATTATTACATGTCCGGAACCCCTCACCTTAGAATGAGCTCTCTCCCTGTCTCTTCTGGGTACTTGCAGCGCCACCTCGTTCTCCCCATTTCTATTTTGCTCTCTAGAATCTATTCTCAACTGGGCAAACGGTCATCGTTGGTCACAATATTTTTAGATCATTTCACTTCCCCTGTTAACTGCTGGAAGCTCCTCCAGTCTCTCAGTATGAGACAGTTTAACAGGCATACTCTTCAGCACTCTGCAAGCCTGAATTGCTCCCACTTCAGTTCTCCCAGGATTCCACAGGGGTGCAGTAGAGAACCTAGGCACACACTTCAAATTCTCCCTCAAATGTCACCTTCCCATGAGGCACACCTGAGCAACCAACCACCTCCCAACCCACCAGGTCTTTCTCAGTCTTTGCAGTTCCTCTGAATTCCTTAATTCTGATGGAGATATTTATCTTCTGAAACACAGTATAGTTGTTACTTTAATCATAGCCATGGCTTATTTTTAATCTACTTCTATGTGAAAACAAGCTCCACAATTCTCCCGTTTGGCTTATAACTGCAGCCTAAGGAGCAAGCATGTGGGACACAATGTAAATAGATAATGAGAAAATTTGGTTAATAGCATAAATATACTTATTCTTTTATTTTTTAAAAGCTAAGTGAATAATCAAAGAATCCATCCAATTTTACATTCTGTGCTACATGAGAGCTAGCTTTCATATCAAATTAGTACAGCTTGTGCCTGGAGGTATAGTTCAATGATAAAGCACCTGGCTAGCATGTCTAAAACTCATGATTCATTTCTCAGTACTGCAAAATAACAACTATTGCAATTATGTTTCTTTAACTAATAATGCCAGCATGCTTTGACCTTACTCTAGGGATGGTCCTCACTTCCATATGTCACTGTCCATTCAACGTGGAAAATTTAACCTTGTATTATCATCCTCATCATTATTTTGCTTATTAGAGATAAGACTTTCCCATGCTGCTAAGGCTGGTCTGAGACTCTCCATGTAGCCCAGGCTGAACTTAAATTTGAGAGCTTCCTGTCTTAGCCCCTAGGTTTGTGTCAATTATATTGATATCTACAACTAAACTCAAATACCACAATGTAAATTTACACTAATAACCAGTTTCACTAAGCCTGCTTCTATACAATATGAAAATTTTTAAACTTTTTTCTTTCCTTAAACTTTTTTTTAGCTGACAAAATAAATTGATACAAGTCATGTGATTTTTCTGGAATATGAATCTGCCATCCATCTTTCTATATCTCAATTCAATGTGTCAGCTGAATTCATTTTTCAAAAGCCCTGCAGCTCCACAAAAATAAAGCATTTTTTAAAGCCACATAAAAATAATAACAGGTTGCAGGTTGGATGGTAACCATCTAGACACCACATGCAACAGAACAAACTGTCCCTCACTGTAACCTACATCATTCTACAGTGGTGTTCAAAGCATGGTCCCTGTATCCTGTACATTCTATGAGTGCAATTGCTATAAGGATCAAAACAGTTTTCATTATTGAATGACTTCAGAGAGCCAGCTATCACAGATGCAGACCTCAAACCTGACACTACAATGCAGCATCTGTGTATAGAGGGGAAACTCCTTCTTTTCTGCTTCAGGACATAGCATTAAATGAGATGAGTAGAACTGGATGGTAAACCTTCCTAACAAAATAGAAATACACTGGAAACCCAGATATTGTATCTGAAGTGGTCACCTACTCATTCCAGATTTAGGCACAAAAAGGCAATCCTTTGCAAAAAAAAAACAAAAAAAAAACTCTCTTTGCAACAACAAAAATAGGCGTTAAGGAACTTTTTAATAATGTGATGATTAACTTTGTGTTAACCTGGTTGTCTTAGTTCTTGTTTTATTGTTTTGAAAGATACATCATTGCCACGGTGACTCATTTTTTTTTAAAAAAAAAGTATTTAATTGGGGCTTGCTTATAGTTTGAGAGGGTTAGTCCATTATCATCAAGGTATCAAGGTGTGGAGCCTGGCAGCACACAGCAGACATGGTGCTGGATAAGGAGCTGAGAGTTGCAGATCCTTAAGTTTCAGGGCTTCTAAACCTCAAATGCCACCCCTAGACACACACCTCCACCAAAAAGTCCATACCACCTATTCCTTCTCAAGCAGTGCCAATCCCCAATGACTATGCATGTAAATATGCAAATGTATAGGAGGCATTCTTATTCAAACTACCGTATTGGCTATGTCATGGTACCCAGAAACTTGCTCAATCAAGCACTAATACACCTTTTTCGGTGAAAGTATTTTCAAGATAAGATTAACATTTGAATCTATAGAATAAACAAGTACCTTCCATGGTGTGAGTAGGATTGAATCAATCAGATGAATATTCTCAAAGAAGAGGAAATTCTACCTATCATCTGCCTTTGGGTTCAGCCTACCCATCAAATGTTTCTATGTCTCTAGACCGCCAGCTCTCTCTCTTTCTCTCTTTCTCCCTTCCTCCCCCTCTCTCCCAATCAGCTCTGTGCTTCTGAAGAACTCCTACTAAAATATATGTTTAACAACATCAAGACAAAGATCAGAAATTAATACTAGAGGACAAAATTTACTTTCCATTTTCCTCTCCTTTTTAGAATGAAGAAATGTGTATATGCAACATGCTTTGAGGTGACTCCTGCTTTTGCTTGTGTATTTGCGGCACCTTTATAATAACCTCTTAGGGAAAAACCAATGTCAAGTGCTTACTCTCTCTTTCCTTTGATCCCTTTTAAATTTTTCCTTCTGTTGTACTGTTTTCTTTGTAATTCTTTTATCCAATAAGAGTGACGAAACCTAAATCCAAAGTCAGATGCTATAATATGAGAACATATAATACTCATTGAATAATTTCCTCATTTTTTATCCCATATTTGTATATTTTTCCTTCGATGCATAAAACTAAACTACACTTCTTTTCTGTCCCAAATAAGAGAAGCATATCCTTACCTTCTCCCTCTACGGTCTTGTTTTAATGTAAGGTAGTTGCCATATGGATGTGTTAGAAATCACATCTAAAATTATATGCATACAGATGCTGCACAAACAGTGGTTTAGAGAAAAGCATTTTTAAAATCTCAACATCAGATGTATTCCATCTTTATTTAATGGAACAGTCTAAACCTTGCTAAAATTATGATTTTCATGATTGATTACATTGTTGATCAAGCCCAAGCTATTCTGGCATTAACATCTGTTAATCAACCAGATGTTCACTATGGTGTCACTGATGGATGATGACTCTTTTCATGCTGGTTATAGACTGACTGGAAATGGGGTAGGGGTGTCTCTGTTATTCTTGCTGGTTCTCAGTGATGAAGAGGGGACATTGTACATTTATAGATGGAAATTTCTGTCCTGCCCAGTCCCACAGCTGTTCAGTCCCAACAAAACACACAGAGACTTATAGTAATTATAAACTGGCTGGCTGATTTGCTGAGGCTTATTGTTAACTAGCTCTTACAACATAAATTAACCCATAATTCTTATCTATCTTGGCAATAAAGCTTGGTACCTTTCATTAGTGAGGCATTCTCATTTTGCTTCCTCTGCATCTGAATGCTGACTGCAGACTGGACCTTTATTATTCCCAGAATTCTTCTAGTCTGGTTTCCCTGCCTATACTCCCTGCCTAACTACTGGCAAATCAGCATTTTATTAAACCAGTACAAGCAACAAATCTTTACAGGGTCCAGGAGCATTATCCCACAGTATGCATTAGGAAAAGCAAAAAGTAGATAATGATTCTGTTTATATGTCTATGGTGACTTACTAGAGTTTAACACCTGCAATCCATTGTCCTTTGGGTTAATATGAGTCATTGTGAGACAGCAGTTCTGGTCTTATTTTAAGGAAATAATATTCTGACTCTGTCAGTAACACACCTGCATCCACAATAAATAAATAAATAAGCCACTGGTAAACCACAACTCCTTATCTAGTTTACAAGACTTAATATCTTACTTACTCTTGGTTTGTCAGAGTAAAATGTCAATATGTATTTTTTTATACTAAGATTAATGTCAAACACTCAAAGAAGGAGTCATAGCCCCATTCTTCTCAGTCATACCCTTTCAACAAATGTTAAAAACACATGTAAATTTGCACCTTTCACCTGTAAAAATAAAAGAAAAAAGGAAAAGAAAAGAAATAGTGTAAGAGGAATCAGAGAAGAATGGTAGGAAGGAATGAAGGGAGAGGAGAGAGCGTGGTTACAGTCTATTATATAGCTGTGTCTTTAATGATATCTCAAACTAATGCATGAGCAAAAGTTATCCCTAATTGTGTGGTAAGAAAATGTGGCAGTTTGAGTATAATTGGCCTCCATAATCTCATAGGAGGTGACACTGTTAGGAGATGTGACTTTGTTGCAGCAAGTTTGGCCTTGTTGGAGAAAGTGGGGCTGGCTTGGAGGTTTCCTGTGCGCTGAATACCACCACATGTCTCAGTCAACTTCCTGTGGCCTGAATATCAAGATGTAGCCAGCACCACATCTGCCAGCATGACTACATGCTCCCTACCATGACAATAATGGACTGAATCTCTGAAACTGTCAGCAAGCCACCCCAATTGAATATTTTCTTTATATAAGTTGTAGTGGTCATGTTATCTTTTCATATCAATAAAAACCCTAACTAAGACAGAAAACAATTTAAATTTTTACATTCTATTTATACATTATTCCATCCCTATTATGTTCTAAATATACCCAAAACTGAACTAGAGAGACAACTCAGTAGTTAAGAACACTTTCTGCTCTTTCAGAAGGCCTGGATGTCGTTCCAGGCTTCCATAAGGTGGCTTACAGCCACCTATAACTCTGATTCTAGG
This sequence comes from Dicrostonyx torquatus, assembly GCA_028555095.1. NCBI lineage: Eukaryota > Metazoa > Chordata > Mammalia > Rodentia > Cricetidae > Dicrostonyx > Dicrostonyx torquatus. The sequence continues at coordinate 1,607,364 of JAQHUG010000227.1, read as the reverse complement.
GTATCTAATGTCTCTTCTGGCCTAATAAGTATCTAATAAGTAACTAATAAGTATCATATATAAACTAACACAGGTATATACACAAAACATAAACATGATCAATAAATATAAATATTTTATAAACAAAAAAGTAAATAAACATAGAAAAACATTATTAGTTATCACAGGTCCAACCATTTTTTCTCTGAGTATCTAAAGAAAACAGGACAATGGATAATGGTAAGGAATGGCCCAGAAATAAAAAAAAAAAAGCCTGAAAAGTCATTGAATATTCTTGATCCTCAAGGAGCATTCTAAGAGAGATGTGTCAACTGGTACTTAAAGCTCTCCTTCCTCTCCTGTTCTTGATCAGGTCAGGTATTCAGGACCTTGTCAAAACCAGCCTGATGTTTCACCCCACAAGTGGTACTTGTGATACCAATTGGAGTTGTGTTGATATTAACACTCTGTTCTTATCTCAGATCATCTCATCTTCATCTTTTCACGAATCTGAGCTAAGCAATATACTCCAGGTTTTATAGCCACGAAGCAGAGGCTCTAAAGAAGCCAGCAGCCATGCAGAGAGCTGATAATTTATAGAGAAGCTATGATTCTAAGTTGGGACTTCAAGTCTCAAATTAGAATCGTCTCTATTCTCCAGAGTAAAAGAAGTGTTTCACAGGAGCAATGAAGAAAAGCGAGACAAGGAAGCTGCCCTACTTCCTCTGTCTCAAAGACTCAAATCACAGACCCACTCAATTATGCAACAAAGCCCTAGGTGCTTGATCCTTTAGGGGAAGGATAGATGTTTCTTTCAAGGTAGCTGCCTAACCACTTGACAATTATGCCCTGTGTATCAAGGAGAATGATGGAGCAGTGATGGATTTTCACTCACAAACAACCATTGAAATAGAGTCTAAATTGTTCCTATTTCTGGATGAATCTTAGCAGCTGGGACAATTACTGGCCTTTTGAAAAGTCGTTCCCGATGTCTGTGCACTCCACACCTGTGCTTCACCTTAGCGCATCGCCATGAAGACTAATACCAGAGTTCCTGGCAGCAGGAACCCTTGGGGAGTTCTGGTGTTGCATCAGGGATCTGGCAGGCCTTTTCCACTCCCTACTTCCTCGGGCCTGCACCACTGGCAGGGCATCTTAGTGCAAGAAAAGCTGGCTTTGCCAGGTAAGCTCCTGGTGAGAAATCTCATTTTCCAGAAAAGTGTTTCCAGGTGCAGTCACTCCCACCTGGACTCATTGTGCCCTTTCCTTTCCATGTGATTATCATAGACGGAGGTAGTAACAAAAGAGAAAAGGGTTAGGGCCATAATCCCCAAAGACATGCTCCCAAATGGCATTAGCTAACAGCTTAAATCAAAAGCCTTAAGTCTAAAATCCCTAGCTTCTAAATCCTGAAACATCAGCATCTCAGGAGCATAGTACCAGAAATAATAATTCTCTAAAAGAGATCTTTTTAAGGTGGATTTATTTAAGGTGTATAAACACACAGACATTTTGTGGCCTGTTTTACATCATGATATAACAAAATAACAGGCACATGTTTGTGAACCTAAACACTCAGGTATGTAAGATCACTGCCAGCTGTGCAGCAGCACAAGAAAATGGACTAAGGTGATGAAGAAGCAGCCAAACACAAAGGATGAAATTGTGACATTTGCAAGAAAATGTATAGAGCCACCAATTTTGCCATGTTAAAGCCAAGTGAGCCAAACTCGCAGATATTGCATTTTTTTTCCCTCAAAGAACCTATATTTAAATATGTGATTTTCTTGCAGGGGAGAAGAAAAAGAAAAGGGGCAATCAGGAGTAATGAGCAATAAAGAAAAACATAAATACTAGAAGAGTACTTAATATATACATGTGAAATATTGTGATGAAAACCATAATTTTTTTACAATGAGTATATGCTGATAAAAACAATAAATTAATATATGAAGAAGTGAAATACTAAAATAAATATCAATGTGACTGATAACTGTGTGCAGTCTGCTATGTCTTTTGGTGACATCCATTAAATACAAGGATGGACCACTACCTTATATCAGCCATACAAAGAAAGTTTATCTTTCATAAATGCAGATGGCCAAAAATAGATCTCTCATTGACTAAAGATGTTTCACCATTTTGCATATTCCACGATGCACACAGAGAAAAAGGAACTTGAAAGAGACAAATGAGAGTTTTTGAGAATTCTTTTCACAATTTGTATCTCCCATAATGGAAGTGAAATATATTAGTTTATTTTCTATCACTGTGATAAAACACCATGACTAAGGCAGCTTATAAAAGAAAGTTTTTGTCGTGCCCTGGTGACTCATGTCTTTAATCCCAGCACTCAGAGAGGCAGAGGCATTGAATTTCTGTGAGTTCAAAGCCAGCCTGATCTACAAAGCGAGTTCCAGGGCAGGTTCCAAAACCTGTCTCGAAAAACAAAGCAAAACAAACAACA
>JAQHUG010000227.1:1567315-1580556 GCA_028555095.1 Dicrostonyx torquatus | reverse complement strand
GTAGCATCCAGAAAAGAATTCCAGACCCCTCAAATCAAGAGTTACAAGAAGTTGTGAGCTATGTGAATGATGCTGATAACTTAACTGAACTTAGGTCCCCTGGAAAAACAGCATGTATTCTTAAACTTTGAGCCATCTCTTCAGTACAGAAAACTACTATTTTATATTCATCTGATCACCCCTGCATACATGTTTGGACAAAGATAATGTTTGTGAACTTATGGAGTGAAAGCCAAGTGCTGTGAGATCTGCATACTGTTACACCAATTCATGAATATGGTATACTTGATATGATTATGGAGGAGAGGTACCTTGACAGGCCAAGAGGCCATGCAGCAGGTGAGGGACAGGCATGCCATGCTTAAGTGTGGAGTTTTATGGAGAGAAAGGGGGTAATGGAAAGGGGAGGGGGGACCTGCTTGCTTCTTCAGCAAAAAGAGAGCAATAATGGGCAGTGCTTGTATCTTAAAGGGACATTTTATACTTGCATATAGACTGCATAATGACATAGCAGTTATAGGTCCCTGAGCTGTCCAGGGCACTCCCTGAGTGCATTCTGCCAGGTGACAGGCCATCATAATGCCTGACTACTAAAAATACTACTGATTGAGAAACACACATACAATTTTTAAAATGTGGTCTTTTCACCTGTGCAGTCTGACTATACATGATGCAGAGAGAATTTTAAAGGGTGCAATAAATAACACTGGTTCATAGGAAACTGTAGCTTTTTCTTATTTATAATATAACACTTCACTGTTTTCTTCAGTATTGTAGTTGTTTGGGCTTACCTATGTGCTCTGGGTAGAGGAGGGGGCAGTCTGGTGTGAAGTATAGATAGATATAATCAAACTGGAGTCACTGAAAGATGTTTGTCCTCTGTGTGGGGTGCCCAGGATAATATGGCTGCAATAGCCAGGGTTGCTTGGTTATGTTTCCTCTCTTTCTCACTTGGTCTTCATGTAGCCTGCTTGCAAGGTGTCCTTCACAGCATGCCAACTTCAAAGCAATTAAACTTGTCAGGTAGCAACTGACCTTCCTCCAAGTCAATATGGCATGAAATAATTTTGAAGAGATTTAAAATATAATAGTCATTTGGTGAGGACCTATCTTAGTTGAGGAAGAATGCAAAAAAGAAATCCCACACGAGCTTAGAATTGAGTATAATAAAAGGTTATTTATTTAGGGGTAGACTCACAGAACATAGTCCTCTGCATGAATGGGGAACAGGAACCAAATCACACCACCAGAAAAGAGGGTGACGACACACATTACATCAGCATTTATAGTATAAGAGGACATGCCCAAGTGGGTAGGTAACTTAAAGGCTATTGGTGATAGGAATTTCTANGGTCTCTCCCTGGAACTGAAGTTTTCTCATCAAGGCTGGAAGCAAGCAAGCCCCCAGTAGTCCTCCTTTAACTGTATACCTTAGAGTCAGAGTTACAGATGTGCACCAGACATCCGTTTTGTTATGCCCAAGTTACTGGTCCCCAAATAAATTCACAGAGCCTGGGTTTCCCATGCAATTACATGAGAGTCTTTAATATACAAACTCAAGTTTGGACTGCACTTCCAGCACACACTAACACAGTGGGTGATAGATGTACAGTGCCAACCAGGAAAGAGGGAGCTTTTCAAGGTAAAGCTGTAATCAGAAGAGTTCACATCCTGTTGTCTTGGGATTGGGTAAAGAGTGCATAGAGTCAGGTAGTTTTTGAAACCATTGGTCAGTTTTTGGGCAGGAAACACGAACAAAGAGCCATTAATAACGGACAAGGTATCTTCAAGGACTGGATGCCTCCCAGGAACTTCTGCACCTCATTAAATTTTATGGACCTGCTCCCTAGCTCCTTAATTGGCTATTTTGAGGGTATCTGTTCTCACTCTGCTATGGCAGTACCTTTCTGGAGCTGGGATCAGGCCCGTGCTCATTATATGGCTTAAGATAAAGCCCCTTTTTTAAAATTGAGTTTGCAAAGTCAGGTCCTCAGTTTCTTCCATGAATGTTGGGATCCCAACCCCAGACCTTATGGTTTCATAGCAGGAGTTGTTAGCCACTGAGCCAACCCTCTAGTCTTTTACAATTTCCAACTCAACTTTAAACTTTCTTCTCTTGAAGTTCTTTTATGCAGTACAATGAAGGATACTTGAGTCCTAAGTAGAGACACCTGCAGGAAAGAGACCTTGTCTGGCTGAGTTACTGCTGACAAAGTTTTCTCACTAATCTTGTAAGAAGAAATAATAATAAAAATGTTAATTAACTATCCTTTATTTACTGGTTGAAAAGCTAAGTAATGCAGCCAAATTGAAAACTGGCTCATCAATATTTGTAAGGTTACTGTACCCTTACATATATGGGACTTAGCAATATTTCTAAGTGTCTATCTCATTGGCTTCTTCAACTTTACTATGACAGCTGTATTTACAGTTACACAAAACCAGAAACAACCAAGAAGTCCTTCAATTCTTCTTGCTGTGGAAAAGTCTTGGCACAGGGAGGCTGGAGCAGGCAGATCTCTGTGAGTTGGTGGCTAGCCTGGACTACATAGCACATTCTAGACTTGACAAGTACAAGTTCATGGTAAGACCATATCACAAAAAGGGAGGGGCTTCGGTTACATGGATAAGTGAACTGTGAGGAATGCAAACAATAGAATATCATGAGCTACTGTTGAGATTTCATTTCATAGTAACTGAACAAAGCCAAACTCAAAAGGCTATATGTGCATATGTAATTTATATAACAATCATGGGAAGACAAACTGTAAAACTGAGAAACAAAATTTCTTAAAGGTGTGTGTTTATATGCATATGTACATGTGTGTATGTATGTATATAATTACATATGTATATGTGTTCGCATTTGTGTCTTGGCATTCATGTGTCTGGGCACACACATATATGCATATATACACATATATGTATGTATATATGTGTGAATTTGTGTGTATATGCACATTATGCACATATGTATGTGTGTGTGGATGTGTTTATGTGCATTCATGTGTGTGTATGCACATATGTATGTATGTGTGTGGATATATGTATGCTCATTCATGTGTGTATGCACATATGTATGTGTGTGTGTTTAGAGATGTGTATGTGCATTTGTGGTGTGTGTGTGCGTGTGTGTGTATGTGTGTGTGTGTGTGTGTGTGTGAGTGTAGTGCCTTGTGTATGCTAGGTAACACTACAACTGAGCTATATCTGCAGCTGTTTGAGGGATTTGAGCAGAAGAAGTTGACCATTATGATGCATACAAGGAAGTTTTAATTGATTAATATATGCTGTGTGATACTGTGTCTAAGTCTATGAAACTATACACGTCAAAGAGCAAACTCCAGCACATGAGAATAAAAACAAGTATGAGCATAAAAATTGGAGATTCCAGGTGGAATGCAGACTAAGCAGTGAGTTTAACTCTAGGACAGGTCTCTAGGAAAACCTCACTGAACAGGTGAGGGCAACAGAGATGACTAAAGTCAGGAAGTATAACAGTAAAGAGAAAAATAAAGAGCTATAGTTAGCAGTGTAGTGTAAGGTGATCAGTACATTTCTTAGGGTGTAGAATAACAATCCTGAAAAAACACATGCTGCTAACAGCATTGGGTCATGGATGAACCACATTGTATTGCTCTCAAGAACTGTGGTGTGGCATCATCTACTTTAGTCTGTGTAAGTTCACTCACGGATATTTACACAATGTAAGCTTGCTTAGTAATGCGTTTATTAGAACATTTCTTCATTAGAAAAAAATGCAAGACTGTATTGACACACAGGAATAAAATAAGTAAATGAGCTAGAAATAACGGAAGCCAAGTTTCACATTGTCAGACCGAAGAGGCAGAAATAATCAAATGAAAGGTGGCAGAGAGCAATCGATGTGTGAACCCATGCTTGCAGGTTGCAGAATAAATAGATGATTAACAGATAAATGGATAGATAAAACAACAGACAACAGATGATATAGATGATAAAGATAGATGATATGTAAACCGATAGATGATAGAGATATACAGATAATAGATATATTAATAGAAGATTAATATATTTTAGGTAAATAAAGATAGGTGCTAGGTATAGTTAGATGATAGATAATCAGGCAGATCATAGATAAAATTAATAAATTGATAGGTAGATGATAGATAGAAAAAGAAATAGATGTTAGATGATAGATATAGATAGATGATTGATAGATAGATAGATAGATTGATTGATAGATAGATGATAGATAGATAGATGATAGATATCATGTATTCTTTGTTAGCATAGTGTACACACACATACACTTCTTACTTTACACTGAGCCTGTCACAAAGCAGGGGTCAGGCTGTCCTAATAGACACAAGAATACCCAGGACTTGATTCCTAACTGATGCTCTCCAACAGCAGGGATGCAGACAGACCCTGTGCAGGTTAGGTAGGATTCAGAATAACACAATATGATCCTAGAGCACATTGAAGTGCCAGAAATTCAAAAAATAATGAAAATAAGCAGAAATAGAAAAATAACTAGTGCTGCAATGATCAATGCTAAAATAAAATATTGGGTTGCAGTACAAATGATAAATGATTATGTATGTAAATGAATTGGAAAAGCAGCCTAGTTTCATCCTTACAGGGGAATCTTTAAAAGTAAGCACCAAGAAATGAAGTGAAAAGCTCTGTTAATAAGAACTGCCTTGCAGTGACCACAGCTGGCTGCTGCACCTCATGCACAGAGCATCAAGGTAGGGCTTGAAGAGCATCAGCAACCCCTGCCACAACACACATTGTCACTGGGATTCCAGTACACGCCCACAGACTCCTTGTTCTTCCTTCCTTCAAGAAGAACACTCTAATTCCCCTCACCTGAAATGCAGTTGGACTTAGGGATTCCTGTCAAATGCATAAATGTCAAAAAAGTAGTTACTCAAAAAGTTGTAACTCGGTTTGAGAAATCCTCCAGGCCTTGAAGGATGGGATTGACAGTAAGAGTCACCTTAGGGAGCCAAAGAGACACATGCCTTCCACTCAACCATGGGAAACATACTGTTAACTATGACAAGTCCAGGGTTTTTATCCAGAATATTTCAAAAGATCTAAGACACTACACACTAAAGGAGACTTAGAAACCAATAATAGCTGTAAATGGAGGTTTCTGTGTCCTGTCCTCTCCTGTCCTGTAGCCACTTCTAAATAATCTCTCACAGGCTTGTATTAATTATTAATGCTTGACCAATAGCTCAGGCTTATTCTAGCTAACTAACCTATATTTCTATGTTTTTCCACGTGGCTCAAAACTTGTTACCTCATTATCTATATGCCCTGCTTGTTCTGGAGTTGCCCGGCATCTGTTTGACTCTGCCCCTCCTTGTCTGAGTTCTCAGTTTGTTCCTCCTAACCTTATCCTGCCTGGCTATTGGCCCGTAAAATATGAGAGGGATACATATTCAACAGCATGCAGAAAGATCATCATCCCACAACACATAACTTATTGAAGATTGAGGATGGAAGGAAGCTGCTTACTGGCTTGGTCAGCCTGCTTTCTTATAGAACTTAGGGCCAAGAGCCAAGAGGTGGCCTCATCCGTCATGGGCTTGGCCCTCCCCCATTGATTACTAAATGAGAAAATGCCTTACAGCTAGATCTCATTGAGCCATTTCCTCAGTTGAGGCTCCTTCCTCTGATGACTCTAGCTTGTATCAAGTAGACACACAAAACCACCCAGTACAAACTCCAAATGCCTTCTCCCTTCTCCCTTCTACCACCTGCTACGTATTTCCTTCTCCCAGGTATTCATGTCATATGCTTGTGAAAGACTTGAGGTGTGTGTGTGTGTGTGTGTGTGTGTGTGTGTGTGTGTGTGTGTGTGATTTAGGATCCACAAACATAAGAGTGAAAAAATAAAACATTTGTCCAAATCTAGGTGAGTTTTTAATATGGTGATTTTCTCTTCCATGCCATGCTTTCTTTACCCATTCATTGCTGATTAAAGCACAAGCTACTTCCATTATGCAGCAGTACATATAGATTATATAAAATAATGTTAGAGGCAATAAAATAAAGGGATCTATGAGATCTTTCCCACTAGGGCTACTGTGAAGCCATCCCCAGATACAAATCGAAAAGAAAAGGCAGGAAGGTTAATACATGATCCATGGCAATCATGTTTTAAGGACCAGGATAATGGATGATCATGGTGAGCATGAAGCCATCAGCAGAATGAGGAGTGAGATTCTGAGCACTGGATAGTGAGCAGAACGTGGAGATTCACAAAGTCCGAGGAAATGACATGAGCAGAGACAAAGCGATGGGAAGCTACATGCTGTTCGGAGAACAGAGTGACAGCCAGTGAAGACTGAAGACAGACATAACAAGATGCAATGCAGGCAGTTAACCACTATGACATAACAAACATCATATCTACTAACTGTACTCCTCAGGGAAGGGATGACATCATGCCATCAAATCGTAAAATTACTAAAGAAATGGATGCTTCCATCTGACTTGAGTTACTTTGCTCCCCACTTAGGCATTCGGTAAAGTATGCTTGTAACTCAGTGTTGACGGCAGTTTTATAGGTAAGTCCGGTTAAACTTATGGTACAACAGTCAGAACACTAAGTGGCACAGGCATCCTTGATCAGCTCCTGTTATTACTGCCAAAGACCCTTCAAGGCTCCTGGATCACCATCCTTAGCTGCACGATTTCTTCCCTTAAGCTGAAGTCTATCCTTTGTCTTGCCGTCCTTCTGTGTGAGGAATTTGAGACATCGTTTCTTCATGTGTTACGAGCTGGTTCTGTATGATTTTGAGTTCTTTTGAATGCAGTGTCTGCTGGAACAACCAAGGCATTGTCCATTTTTCTCCCCTCATCTCCATCTAGAAGTTGCCTACAGCATCCAAAAGGTACAGAGCTTTCTTTAGAACCAGCTTGCTTTCCCCTTCCTCTTGTCATGGTAAAATCATAAAACTTGCTCTAGAGGGAGATTGGCTGGCCGGTTAAAGTTATACTAATGTTAGGAACTACAGATGATGCAGGAATGGTCACCGATTCCCTTCACAAGCTTCGTTTCGCCTACAATCATTAAATGATCCTAGCAAAGTATTCTGCCCATCAGTCCCGCCATCCAGACTCAGCCACTAGCCCTGCTAGCTGCCATGGCTCCTGAGGCACCAATGCTCGCACATGCACACATAGCCAGATGCACTTCACCCTCAATACCAGGGAATCAGGCCTAGAAACAACCGTCTGCTCTTGGAGAGGAAAATGATTTCTTTCCTGCAGGTTGGAAAATGTATGAAAATATGCCCATAACCTCTGTCTCCTAGCGACTCGCTGCAGCTACACCAGAATTGCTGTCGGCTTCAAGCTGGAAGGTGAGGAGTAGTGTAGGGCCTCCCACGTCTGGAGGTGAACCCTGGAAGGAGCTTTCCAGATTGCGCTACTCCTATCCAGAGGTAGCCCTAGCAGATATCTGTTCTGTCAATACCAAATACAGATAGCTGAATGTTTGTAGTTCTGTTCTTGAAATTAACTGTGACCAGTCTGGTCAGAGCAGTGAAGGTTATCTCTAACAATGCAGATTCCCATGGGGGAAAATACCAATAATAAGGACTAAGTTAAAGTTATAGGTAATATAGAACATTAAGGCTAAAACTTAAGGTTAAGACCAGTGCACCTTGATTCATCGAGGACACAGATGCTTGAATCTGATGCAGTAAATTACAGGTAAGATGTCAAGTTAGTACCCAAGTGTGATCCTCGCCCGAGTCCCTGAGTTACAGAGCAAGGTGACGCCCAGGTATGTTTGATCAAGCATTCTCAGCATATCCTCCCAGCTCCTGCCAAGTAACAAGGTTACAGGAAACCTGTGCCAGAGGCCAACTGCCCTACTCCTGAAGCATCAGAAAGCCCCTTTCCTCACTTGGCCATGAAGGGCTGAAGACCTGTTTGCAGCCTGGACATGGCCCCTGTTCTAAAGAAAAGGAACTGTGCCTACTGTTGACCTCCAGTGTCTCATGGTACTGATAAATTTGTCTGTGTGAATTCTCTAAGCTCCTCCCATACACCTAATTATTTCTCACTGGCACACACAAACACACACACACACACACACACACACACACACACACACCACCCAAATTCACTAGAACTCATTCTTGTTCAGATACAGGCCTCTTTCTTATGCACAGTGCTAAGGCTAAGCAAGAGCAAACACTGTCTGCTCCTCATAAATTCTGTTTCATTTCAACAAGAAAGTACACTCTTTCTCTATTCTCTCAGGCATTCACCAGCAGACTCTCTCTTACTTTCTGCCCATGATCAATAAGACGACACTCTCCTTAAGAACATTGCAGAGTGGGCCTCCTGAAACTAGCAGGCTCAGAAACTTGGGGAGCTTTTCCTAGAAGAGACAGCAGGATGATCAGCATGAAGCCTGGCTTCAGCCAGGGAGAGAGGAAGCAAGCCAGCCCAGAGTGTGGGGAACCCACGGTCACTGAACTCAGTACAGGGTGTCCTGACAAGATAGCTTGGCATTAGATAAATAGATCACCAAGATGACAAATCAACAGGGAAAATAATTGCAGTTGGCAGAGAAGAATACTGTGACATTTCTGGATTCCCCCAAATGCTTTTTCCAAGAATTCATTCTCAGTCATGAGAAATTCTCACATTTAAAGGGCTGATAAGGTTAGGGGATCCTATTATATCTGGGGAAGAAGGAAGAAGAGAAACAAAACAGTCAAACACAAAATTTAAGAGGAAAACAGTATCATTGGCTTCTTTCACACCTCAAATGAGACACTCCAAGATCAATTTACAAAGAAAGTCTTGTTTTTGTATGCGAAGTAGGAAGTGTGCAGGTGAAAACAATCAGATCTCTTCTACGACCTCAGTTTTTGAAAACACACAAAGAGAGAGAGGAAGAGAGAGCATGAGCCCTCAGGTCATGTTCTCAACAGCTCCTTCCTTTGGGGACTTGGAATATCCAGGTGTTTGTGATAAAGACCTTTTTCATCCCATTCGTAGCTTTTCTGTTTTCGCTTCCTTAATGCTTTACCAGAAGCAGTCCTCTTGCTTCAAGCAGATTCTTGTCACACAGCTGTCCCCGGGCTTGCTGTCCAGTCCTAAGCTGAACCATTTTGAATATTATGGATTGAAAAAAACCTATCATCTCAGGGTATTACGCATGCCCTTGAATAGCTCAGTGGCAGATCCCTGCCAGTCTCGCAGGCTTCTGGAGGTAGAACTGAGGCATTCCAGGAAGTCAGAAAGTGGATGTTCCCACCTCTCAAGAAGCAATGCATCCTTGAAGGTGTCTTTCATGGTGACTGGACTCATCCCTTCTATCTTTCTTCCTGTATTTCAGTGCCTTTCTCTTCCCTGACACTTAACTATTTAAAAAAAAAAAGTCCTCAATGAACAGATGGTTTCCAAGCTCAAAATGAGATCAGCTGGTAAGAGGACAGAGGAGCCCCATCCCACACCTGAGCTCTCTAAGATAGTCTTCTCTCTCATAAGCACATGACGGCCATCAGTGATCTCACATCACTTAAGAAAACCTGGGGGAAGTCATGGAGAAGCTGTTCCCACTCATGTCCCTCCTGCCATCAAGCATCCCATCTCTGTTGTATCCATTTCCAACTAGTATCACAAAACAAGCAAAAGAACCAGATTGGATGATCTAGGATTCTTGACACTAGGAATTCTTGTTGCCTTCTTAAAGGAATATGTAAAAATCCTCAAAAGCAGTGTTTATATTCCCAAATTTAAATTCCAAAAAAATTCAGTATTTAACAGCAATGCCGAGATGTTTTAATGAGTAATAATAGAAGTCAGTTAAGGTAAAACAATCTTTGGAAACTAATAAGTACATTCATGTTCATTCTAAGACAAACAGAAGGAACTTTATTCTCCTTCAAGCATCATCAGAATCTTTTTGTGAAAATCCCAAGATAAAGAAAAACAGCAATGCTAAACGTCAGAGCCTAAAATGAGCATGACGCTGGCCCTTAATCACCCAGCTGAATGGAGTTTAAAAGCATACCACAAACGATGAAAAATCTTCCCTTTGCTGCTGGCAGTTTTGCCATATATTAGCAACAAGAGCAGGAAATGCATCTTAACTCTTAACTCCATCTTGGTGTAAGCCTTCTACAAATACACACGGCTCAAATGGCAAAGATGCACCAACCCAACACTGTGTCTGACTTTGCAATATAGGTCTGTAATCCCAGTACTGCTGAGCTGAGGTGAGGGCCACAGCAGAAGAAACCCAGGAAGCTCAAAATCCATCCGTCCAAAAAAGAGACCCTGTCTCAGTCAAGAAGGAAGTTAAGGGCCGACACCTCCAGTTGCATGTTATGGCACACACATGTCCATATTCACACACAGAAGCACACACACATATATATCATACATTCACACAAATACACACATCACTCATGTACATATACCATACACTCAAACACACTTATGTTATACACTGAAACACACATCATCTATATAGATATACACACATCATCTGCACACACACACATCACACTCAGATAAACACACACAAAGTAGGAACAAAACAGTGATTATATGTGTGTATATGTACATACACATACACACACATATATCCATATACACACCTTTAAGAAAACTATATATATATGTATATATATACATATATATGCCATAAAACCATATATAGGAGCACTGACTCCCCAGAAGTTGGAATTAGTTATGGTTTGCTAAGCATGTAGGTTTTGGGTATGGAACAGATATATTCTAGCAAAGCTATCAGTGCCCTTAACAACTAGCCATTTCTCTGGGTCCAAACCATGCATAGTTTTAAGGTGAAAAGTGCTTATGTGTCTACCTCTCTGCACAGTACTTCTGTCTCAGGGATAGCAGAAACCCAGTCCACTGCCTATTTTTTAAAGTACTATTCGAACGCAGCCACAGTTATTGTTTACATGTCTCTGACTCCCTCCACGCACAGTTGATGGAGTTCAGTCACTTGAACAGAGGCCATCTGTCCTGCACAGTCAAAATTCTTGGCTCTCTGGCACTTTTCAGAGAGTACTTCTAACCCCCGACCTACCTATGCCATGGAACCATCCATTTCTGTAGGACTGAAATTCATTAAGGATTTTTCCTAAATATATTACAGCAACAAATTCTGGAGTTGATTCTGCAAGTTGATCATCAGGTAAATTTATAGACTTGAATAACTTGTGACTATATTTCTGTTTGAGGGTGGTATAGCTGAGAAATTAGTATATATATATATATATATATATATATATATATATACATACATATATATATAATATGTGCTATAAGCACTTCCCTGTGTCTGAGAAACGCTGTGATGACCTTTGACACCACTGGAAGGACCTGAAACATTCATCAGGAGATCACCTTTGTAATCCAAACAATGACTATTTTCCCATATGCCGTACCCACAGACCCAGTCCCCAAGCTTCAGGTTCTCGTCAGGACGTAATGTGAAGTGCTTAGTGATAGACTTTGGCTGGCTATGAGGCAAGCAAGTCATGTTCCTGAAGGTTCTCTCTAGTTTATTGGGCATCAGAGTGCTCCTTAGACAGCAGAAAGGTTGAGGCTGTGTTTGTTTGGCATCCCATCCAGTTCACAGTCGCCAGAGAAGCCTTGGCATCGCAAAGCTGCCGCAGCCCTTTGGAAAATGGTCTGGATTGAGGGCTTTGTCCACCCTTGACCCTTGAGTCTGCTTTTTATTAACCCGTTCCCCTTATCGCTCTACAGATTTCTAGTGTTTCCCCAAGGAAGGCTTCCTTCCTCTAGCTCTGCTGTCCTGCTTACAGCTTTGTCTTCTCCTCTGCATTTCATTATTGCAGTGCTCAGCTCTGCTTTGATCTCACCGCAGGGGCTGAATAAGATTAATTCTTACCGCTTCTCCAGAGAGGTAGTTCACCACCAGCTCCTGCCCTCCACTCCTTGGGCAGCATTCTTGCTAGACATAGTAAACCACTTTCGGTGAATTAAACTTTACCATGAAGTGTCTATTTTTACTCAGGGTCACAGGAAGAAATACCTTCATGAAACAAGAGGTTGTTGTTTTGTTTTTAAAATTTACTTGAAAGGTTGTTTTTCGAAGGAGTTGTTCATTCTTTTGTGTGTGTGTGTGTGTGTGTGTGTGTGTGTGTGGTGAGTGTGTGTGTGTGTGTGTGTGTGTGTGTGCGTGTGTGACATGGTTTCTCTGTGTAACAGCCCTAACTGTCCTAGAACTAGCTGCTGTAGACCAGGCTAGCCTTAAAGTCACAAAGATCTGTCTGCCTCTGCCTCCCGGAGTGTTGGGATTAAAGGTGTGTGCCACCAACGTGGCCAGCTGAGTTGTCCATTTCTAACCCCTGATGAAAAGATTTGCATTGGGTGACTGTTCACAGAAATGAGTACCAACAACAGCCTCATTTAAATAACAAAGAAGTGTTGTTTGAGAGTATGCAATGAATATAATCTTCCGTACTCATTTGCCTCTGCTTGGTTCCTTTTCTGAAAGCCCAAACTTAGGTAAAACATTTGTACATAATTTCTCCAGAATATCTATGTCTTTAAGTCTTCTGCCAGACTTCCTGTGTCCGTGTCCATTGATGTCACCCCTTTTCTTTTCCCTGGAGGAAGACATTAGGATCCAACATTATCTGGCCCCCAGAACAGGAACTTCTAACAGGTTTTGAGCTTGCCTGGTCAGAGTCTTTTTTTTTTTCATTGTAGCTGTAATTTTTGTGTTTTGCCCGGACAGGTTCCAATCATCTTCCTCTCCTCACTGCACAGTGTTCCCAAATGGTGTATTTTCAGTGAAAAGGCCCTGTTGGTGCCTTTGGTGGGTAAGTGTTGGAATCCCCATCCTTTCCTTTCCTTCATGTTGTCTGTCATGTTTGTTCATTTGGTTAGGAAGGCACTTTTTTCCCCAGCATCTCCATATAAGTGCTATCACCCAAGAAGGTGGAGTGGAACCAAGACTCGGCTTCTGAACGGCTTCCCTTGTCCAAAGACATCGTGTGGGCATACGATTGTGGCCTGAGGAACTGAAGAAGTTCCCCCACTAATCTCTAGACATAAGGGTCTGATAGAACTTCCCAGCCCTGTTGATTGTTGATCTGCTGTCCACCTCGAGGGGTACGGATAGGCGGGGTGTGGAGTTACCTGTCATCTGTGGAAGTTCTGCCTTAGCCTCGGCAAAGAGACGTGAACTGCCTGGAGGCATGGGAGATGAGGGCCTG
>JAQHUG010000227.1:1543510-1555926 GCA_028555095.1 Dicrostonyx torquatus | reverse complement strand
CAGTCAGAAAGGCGGGCTTCTGTGCTCCACAAAGCCCTGTGGCTTTGTACAGACCCCCCTTTCCCTCAAGGCCCCAGCCCGGGCATAACTACATTTCTTTATAGCTTCTATGTTTCCAGCTGACTAGAAGACCACAGTGGGGGTTTCTACTAAATATCCGAATCAATCTAATTTCCTGTAGGAAGCACAGGATGAACAAAGAGGAAACTGAAATATCAATGTTGAATCAGCTAGGAGGTTCTGCAGTCTCTATAGGGATTTCTTACTATCACCAAGCAAGCATCAAACTCATGGAAGCCAATAGAATGAACTGATACCAAACTAAAGTGATGTGCTATTCTAGAATCAGGGTAAAGAGAGTGAGTCAAGGGGGTGCAGTACATACCCAGGTCAATTTCCTAGAATAACTGACACTGTCAGACTTGCCTGAATAGCCAGACTTAAATGGTTCCTTACAGATTAAAGAAAGAGATAAAACTTTGATGTGACTTCCAGGGATCAACAGCATACCCAGGTCTGGTCCATGACAGCTCAGAAACAAGAAAACCCAGGATGCTGGCTGCTCCCATGAATGATCTCAACACTGATCAGTAGATCACAAGTCTACTGAAGACCAGCAGGAAATAGAGTCAATATCATGCCCCCTCTAAGGTTGTTTGATCAACTGAGAAGACAGGGAGGCAAAGGGATGCAGGAGATAGTCCTTCCGCACCACCAAGCCATTATTTGCTTCCCCAGGGGAGTAGGAGATGGTGTCAGCATGAAAGGATGAACAGGCATTTTCTTCACTGTCAAGCTGTGAGGCCATAAGGGGCTCAGTGGCAGCCTTGCTACTCAGAGCTGTTGGCATTAGATCTGCAGTGTTGCTTCTACAATAGATGGCACCAATGCTTCCTGTTCAGTTTAAACCAACTAAGTCAAGTGATTCCTCATTTTCCTTGGGCTCATCATGTGCCAAGAGGGTTCATGACTCTAGACTGAGCAAAGTTTGGCTTTCAGCAAGTTACATCTTACCTGTAAGAACAAGCCTGTTATTTCCTTGTCCTAAGCTCCTGAGAGGTAGACCTGAAAAACAGAGAAGAGTAAATTGCAGTCCCCAACAACGCAGTAACTTTTAGCTCGCTATCCTTTGCAGTAAATCAAGTTACTCTCCATTACAATAGATGGCAACAGTGCATTACTTGTCAGTGGCATGCTGCAATAATAAAACTTTTTTAGACAGCCTCACACACACAGACAACGTCTGTGCAGGCACAGAACTGCCTTTATAAAGTATGAGTAATCATGTTATAATAAGTCCAGACCCCGTATTTCAACATGAGTGTCTCCAAATATGCCTACACTGTTTTAAGTAGTATATCGCAGAAGGCATGATATGAATTCATAGTTTAATTAAAAGCCTTATAAGAAATTGGGATACTATCCACTCAGCGGCAAAAATAAAGATAGAAAGAAAAAGGAAAAAATCCAGTTTCTGCAATGTTTGAGGCTTGCAGGCACTGCAAAGAGCCTGAGAGTGTATATAGCTGGCCAGAATACCTAATTTCAAAATTCTCTCCAGCATTTGCCACCTTCACATCCTAGACACTTGCTTGCAGCACTACAAATGTATAATGGACACAATTGTAGCACTTTGTACACAACTACAAATGAGACAACATATGCAATGTCCTTACACCAAACGCAAAACTGTCTGATGCTTGTTTATTATTAGCACATCCAAACTTCTAAATTGCCAGCCGTGTAGGGCCAGATCCTTTATTTAATTAGAATTACCCAAGGTGATGCTGTTCTTCAGCCTTTGCCCTTCCCCTCATGACAACGGATATTCAAAAAAAAATCTCAGAAAATATTCCAGGGGAACTGATATTTTTCCAACGAAAGAAATAAAGAGACCACAGTCAGCTTGTCCCTACTGGGCTGGCATATGACAGAGATCCGAAGTGCCTCTGAGGCATCATGGAGAAGAGCCGAAAATCACATTGTCAGTCTGAAATGCATCAAAGCCCTTTACTGGCTTGAGACCCCCTAGGGACAGTTTCCACTCATCTCTGTCTGTGCCAAATCACATTTGGCCCTGGCAGGATGGGGGGTGGGGCTCAGTCACTACTCCAAATGACAGCTTGTAGTAAGCCTTTGATGAGGAAGAAATGATGACAGTAATAGTCCCTCCTCACCCACAAATAGTGCTCACTCGGGGACATGTGTCATCATTATCACCGCTGAGACAAATCCTCATGGTTTTTGTGCTGTGGCACACTCAACAGGGCCCTACCCTTTGCAGATAATAAGGCCAATATCTCACTTAAGCCCTGAACACTGAGGAAGGTTACCAATATTAACAAGCAGCTCTGCCCCTGCTGTCTCTTTGTGTTGTTAAACACGGAGATCTAAGACACGGTCTTCAAGGTATTTTTCTTGGGTTTAATTCTTCATTAGGAAGAATTATCCCTCTACCTCGGGATAATCCAGACTCATGGACATATTTAGTTTTTCTCTTGGGTGAGTGATTTACATGCCGTCTACTACCACAAATGACCCTGCAAGCATTGGGAGAAAGAATTATCTTCATTGGCTACACAGCTACTCCCTGTTGCATGCACATTGCTTGAGATTTGCATAATCATAATAAAGCTAGTTGCGGAGAGTGAGGGTTGATATTGATTGTCAAGTTGACAGGATCTAGGATCACCTAGGAGACAAAGGTGTGGGTTACTTGAGGTGGAAAGACTCATATTAACTGTGGTTGGCACCATTTGGGATGGGGTCCGAGACTGAATTAAGAGAAGAAAAAAGAAGCAAGCAAAACAGAAGCATCCATTTCTCTACTTCCTGACTGTGGATGCAAAGTGACTTCCATTCTCAAGCTCCTCCCACCATAACTTTTCTGCAATGATAGATCACACCCTTGAACTGTGAACTAAGATAATTCTTCAAATTACGTCACTGGGAATCTTATCACAGCAAGAAGATTTGCAACAAATAGATGGGCTAAGGGTATTCAGTGTCCTTGGGGTAATAAGTCCAAAAAGTAAGGCAGCTTATTAAGTTTTCTCAAAGGTATAATGCCATGCTATAGGACAGGGTATTTTGTATAAACAGGCTAGTGATAGGGTGTAGTGCCAACACCTGGAAGTTTCAAAAGTCAAATCAAATGGTACCTTTTCTTTCTCATCTTCCGCAGATCTCCGTGTTCTGGAGAGCTAAATAAAATCATTAATCTAAAGTAACAAGCAAGTCATGTCTCCACCCAGATGCTCACTTCTAGTGTAAGCAGAAAGTGCCCCAATCTGCCTCTTTTTGCTCCTATGCCCCTGTCGTGTACAAGTAGCACTTGCTTCCTAGCTCCTGCCTGGTATTTTTATTCTGTATACTTTTCTCATAACTATGGAAAATATTGGATGAAGGTAAAATGTGATTTGAGGGCTTGTTTGATTTCTACATTACCATTTTATTTGCATATGTAAATATGTGCCACATAAATTGTATAACTTAGTGGTGTTTACTCTGACATTTTGTTATGTACATATAAGATTCTCTGCCAGTCCTTCGCTTGTATATACTCTGCTGTGTTATCCACTTATCCATCACTTTCCCTTTCCTCTCTCTCTCTCTCTTTACATATTCTGTAAATGAGAGAAAATGTCATGATTCCCTTTCTGAGTCTAGTTTAGCTTTCTTAACAAGGTAATCTCAGTCTCATCTATTTTCCTTTAACCATAATGATTCTATTCTTCTTCAGATTGAATAATGCCTGGTGGATACATTTGCCACATTTTTTTTTTATCCTTTCACCCACTCGTGGGCACATAAGCTGGTTTCATTACATGGTTATTGTGAATGGTGTCAAAGGAAATGTGATAAAATGCTTTGAACCATAAAACAGCCTCAAATATTTCAAATTTGATCTTCCTATTTAATTACTTAATATTAATGTGTAAAATAAGTTCCATAAAAACTGTCTGATACATAGATAGGACATGCTACATGTGTTGTTTGATATAAAGCTATTTCACTGAGAGGTTCCTCTTCTAAACACCTGAAAAAGGAGACTTAGATGAAGAGGATGCAATTTGCTGGCTAGTTACAGCTTAATTTCTGTGTTCTGTGTCCCATCTGCCTGCATTCAGATGAACATCACTACCTGTCCACTTCACCTCTCCAAGTTTCCACCCATTGCAATAACAATATTCCTACCTCCTAGGACCATGTTAGTAACCCACAGGGACTTTCAACCCAGTGTCATTGACAGTAAGCACTCAGTGAGCACAACTCCTGGTGATGTGGGGTCCTGTTGTACTGAGCTTTTCTATCAATGTGTGCATACAAGACTTTATTCTCTGTCTCATTCCTCTTGTTCCTCATTTATAAAAACAGTATTTTGGAAATAATATCAGTAAGAGAAAGGGTTTCCTTTGCCTCTTAAAGGATCCACATGAGGAGAAGGAGACATCCAGTGCAAGAGACAAGAATTTCTGGTACAGACTTAAAAGAAAATCAATGAACTAAAGTTATTATGAAAAGAGGTATAAAAGGAGAGGGGCTGTCTGGCCCAGGGCAGAGGACAGCCTGGGCAGATGCCAGCAGCCTGTCTCTGAGCCTGTGGGAGATGAATGTGTCACTGCATGCATACTCATGGAAAAGGCCAAAAGCACATTCAACCCATTTCTGGTGACAATTTATTCCTACTTGGCTTTCAGTTGACAACCCCTCCCCAATCCCTCCTAATTCTCCCCTGCAAAATAATTCCGGAGCAATGTGACAAGGCAATCCTTTTTAAATTTGAAGGGCCCAGGGTTATATAAGAAGTACCCCAGCTAATCATCACTGTCACCTGCTGAGATAGCTAACATTGTTTGCTACACAAGCAAGAAAGTGGTTGACTCACATCCTTTTATGGGGGAGTGGTTCACATTCATTTTCTAGAGACTCTAATCAAGACTTCAGTCATTTCCACAGTAAAGTTCTCAGGCATGAAAATGCCAGTTATGGCTCCCATCAACACATGAGGCCCATTCATAAAATTCCTTTAGGAATAGTGCAAAGTCTTGGGATTTCTCCACAGCATAGAGAATTTGCTCCCTGTGTTCATAGAATATGTAGTTTTTATTCATCCTTTTGATAGATGCATTAGAGGTAGTTTCTCACAAGTGAATAAATGAATATCTGCCAGGTGTCTTACAAACAGGATCTCAGTTAATGTCTGTAATATTCTACATGGAACGATCATATTCTACATTTTACGGACAGAGCTCAAAGAATTGTATACCTTTGCCAAGGTCATACAGCTTGTAATTACAAACATTGAGTTCACACTGTCTGGCTTACCACCTGTGTGTTCACTATACTGCCAGCCTAGGATGCCATAAATAACAGAAACGCATGTTAAAGATCTCATGGCTAATAAGTCCAAAACTAAGGTGCTGGCTGATTCTACTTCTGCCTAGCAGAGAAGCTTTGCTTTCTGAGTCTTCCCATTTGGAAAGGGACTTGAGTGTTACCACCTCTCTTTAGAAGGACCCCAGGATTAATAAAGCCAGAACCTTCTCTTCAGACATTATCTCCTCATTTGACCAAAGGCAGTCACTTTGGGAAATAGAGTTGAGCATATGAATTTGGGGACTCAAATGTTCAGCCTAGAACGTGTATCATTCTGCATCCAAAGAAAATTTGTGGGATTGGTAGATGTGGCTCATATTTGCATAAAGACAGGCCATGCCATTCAACTCCTGATATGCATTTGACTTGTGTAATCTTATGAGTCTGATGGCTCATTTTGGATCAAAAGAAACCCTATGCTAAGCTAGTGTCATGTGCTATACCTCCAAGAGTGACTAGCTTCTTCTAGTCAGTATGTGGTTTCTGTAGGCTGGGGCTCCTCACATACAGCTAACCTGCCATAGATAGGAGTTCACCATATCTACAAAGCCATGACTGTTATTCCCATGGAACTGATGATTGGATTTCATAGGTTGATGAACAAGAACTCATGTTTGTGGACTTTCACGTAATTTTTGATTGTCTTAAGAATCAGTTGCATCAGAAGCAGAAAATAGAGACAGCCAGACAAGAGTCCCAATCTGCCACTGTATAGACACATGTATTTGGTAGTTTTATGTCAATTTGACACAAGATAAAGTAATCAGAGAGGTGAGAAGCTCAATTCAGAAAACACCTGTATAAGATCAAGTTGTAGGCTAGAGGGTAGGATATTTTCTTAATTAGTGATTGATGGCCGATGGCCCTGGGTGCTATAAGAAAGCAGGCTGAGCAAACCATGGGGAGAAAGCCTGTAAGCAGCACTCCTCCGTTACCTCTGCCTCCAGGTTCCTGCCCTGTGAGTTCCTGTCCTGACTTCCTTCAGTGATGAAGTACAATGTGTAAGCGTAAGGCTGCATAAACCTGCTCCTTTTCAACTTGATTTTTGGTCATGGTGTTCAGTCACAGCAATAGAAATACTAACTAGGACGCCCCCTTCACCTTCATTCACCCAAGGAGGCCTGCCCTTCTCTCTTTTGTACATGCTTCATGACATGTGACCAAGCTAACATGTCAAGAGATTCTCCTCACCAGTTCCAGGTGTCACTTTCAGATGAATCGTTTGCCTCATCCTGTAGGTTCAGAAACGCTGACTCAGGGTTGCTTTTATTGTGAAGAGGGATGAGACACTCAAATTCTTACTGCATAAAGTAAGTATAAAATGTGAATGTATTCAATAATAAAAAATTTAAGGCAATAAAATATAACAACCAAGAAAAAACAGTGATTACTTGCATGTGTTAATTATTAAAATATGTTTGATAGAAATATATTTTAGCTAGTCATTTACTACTAAATAACATGTATTTTAGTAGTTATTTTGCTAAATAAGGTTTCTATTATTTGTTACCTGTCAGAGATAAAATTGCTAGCTCCTTGCTGCTTCCTGTAATTTAGATACAGTAAATTGGGGCTGAACCACTTGTTCATTAGGTTTATCCCACCATGGCATTTGTTGGTAATACCATGACGATGAGAACAGATATGTATGTTGCCTTTACTTATGTACTTAGCATAGCTTGTACGTTTCACCCTTATGACAGTCAAATTAAGTAGGTGCTATTGGTATTTCCTTTATGTGGACAAAGAAAAAGGATTAAAATAGTTGCCCTGCCTTGCCATTGACAGATAGAAAAGGTGGCAGGATCAGGATTCAGAAATGTGACTCCAGAGTCTATGCTGGAAGCCCAGGCTCACAAGATAAGTGACTTCTCTTCATTGCCTTTCTTTTCTCTTTCTTGTTTATCATAACGTAGGTGGTGGCGCTTTATTATGCCACTAAAGCTTTTATTTATTGAATAAATATTTTCTATGACTCACAAATGCACAAAGCCTGTTTCAAGTGTTGGAGATAATGTATGTATGTGAATAGTGAATAATGGCATCCTAAAAGCTCCCAAACTATTTCTCGCTGCACATCTTGTGTGTTACATGTAATCTCCCCACACCGCTTTTTTCTATGGAGGATATGAAAACTTTTCCTCTCTTTTTTAAATTAACCTGTTTTAAACAACACAAGTGCTGTGCAAAACAGTATATAAGATGTTTTGAGGACTACCTTGGGTAACTTCCTGGTAATGTATGAACCCGAAACATTTCCCTGTAAACCCACAATTTCCCATACAGTCAAGCTGTTAAATTGCCTCTCTGAGAGGCAGAAATTACTTTGATTTGATTTCCACTGTTTTATTAAGCAAGAGTAAAGTGTTACAGATTTCTTAAAATCCTGCCTCTATTGCCATCATCTCCTCACTTTTAAAATTCTACATAACTTTCTATGTCAGGTACATTCAGAAATAATAACGTACAGAGTATGGGGAAAGATATGTGGTCCAATAAGTACATCGGCATGCTTACCTTTTCCCGGTGTTTTCTAGACTGGTATATAACAAAAAAGAGCGATAAACAAATAATCACAAGATCCAGGAGCCAGCCTGTTGTCATATGTGTGTGTGTGTGTGTGTGCTTGTTTGTGTATGCATATAATGTACACACAGAAACCAGCATACAGTCTCAAGTGTCATTCTTAGGAGCTATCTATATTGCTTTTGTTTGGTATCCACTTGCTCAGCACTGGAGTTAAATGCATGCACCATGCCCAAGCTTTGACTTCTCATGCTCATAAATCTGTTGTTCATGAAGCAATATTACAACATGGCATGAACTATTAAGATAAAATGCCGATCTTCTACAACTTTTACATGTTTGATTAATGAAAGAGAGAAGAAGCAGAGCTTTGCCTTCTAAAAATTTGTCATCAAAGTGATGTTATTTGGACTTTTACTTTGTGTATTATGTCAGAGTTATTTGGAATTTAAGAGTGAACAAGTTGTTAATGATGAATCTCTTAAGCCTGGGTTAAGACAAAGGAACATCAAGTAGGCAAAATGTTTATCTGTTACCTAATAAGTGAAATACTTATAAGAGTTTATATCACTTCTTGATGTAATTGAGTTCTTCATTTAAGAGTTTAATTTGAATTGTTCTTAGCACCAGATCCTAGATTTTTTCTGAAAAAGATGCAGTGCACTTCTAAATCTTTCCCTTGTCAGCACTTTCTCTATGTGCATTGCTCAGTTTTTGAGTGCATTAGCTTTTTTGTGAACAGTTTTTATTTATTTTGTGTTTTTGTGATAATGAATGTATGTGCATCACTTGAGTAACCCTGTAGAGGTCAGAGGACAGAAGGCTGGAGTTTGGTTTCTTCTTTCATCATGTGGGTTCTGGGAATCAAATTCTGGTTGTATGGTTTGGCAGCAAGTGCCCTTACTCACAGAAACCTACCAGCCCTATGTTTAGGTGGTTTGGTTTTTGTTTCAGTGGAAGTAGTAGTGGTGGTGATAGTGGTTGTGGTGGTCATGGTGGTAGAGATAGTGTAGATGATGGCCTTGGTGGTTTGGGAGTTTGTGCCACTGTTGTGTTGGAGTTATTTTTCTACAGAATATTCTGCTTCTCCTCTCTCGGAGTTGGTTTGTGGTTCAGACATGTTGGCATTGCTTCACTTTGTATAGTCTGATTTGGGCTATTTTAGGAAAGCAAAGCTAACAATTTCATTGTAGTGTGTATGAAATATATGTTATTGAATGAAAAATTGCACAATTTCAGAATGAAAAGCCAAAACATACTTAGAAACTGTGACATAAACACACATACACACACTCTCTCTCTCACACACACACACATGCACACACAATCCAACACACTAAAATCAGTATTTGTTGACTGGCAGACATGGAACACTGTGGTTCTATTCAGCTTAAGTCAGGTTAAGATAATTAAACTGAAAAAGACTGGACTACAGTTTTCACGTGAAGCAATTCATGTGTCCCTAAATGTTTGTGTCCCTGATGCTATTTTCATATTGAAATACATCTGATATCTCAACTAAGTAGTGAATTCAACATCATGTGCCATGATATTTTGTGGATCACTTAGGACTTTCTGCTAATAGTTACGTGGACATTGTAGCTATGAAGGTTGCAGAGTAGTTAATTTGCCCCTACACTTGGTGAGTGTGCTCTGGTTGAATCAGATGTGAATGGCTAAACGTTCATGGCAAGAGCTGTAGTTACAAATAGATTCCTAAGACACTGGCAAGCCCTGTGATGTCATTTCAAATTAGCATCCTTAAATACTGTTCACTCTGTCTTCTTCCCATTGCCACTAACTTTTCTTTTTCTTTCCTTTTTTGTTATGTCATCTTTTAAAAATATAACTTATTCATTTGTATTTTATATGTAAGTGTGTTTGCCAGCATAGAAGAGCACCAGGTGCATGCAGTGCCCATAAGGCCAAAGAGAACATCTTGTCCCTGGAACTGGAGTTGTAAATGGTTGTGAGTTGTCATATGGGTGCTGTAAACCAAACCTACAAGAGCTGCAAACACTTTTATAACTTGAGCCATCTCTCCAATCCCCTGCTGTTACAGTAACTTAGTTCTTACCCTTTGATACTGTTCTGCCCTCAGGTTTTCTCCTTTATTCTGATTTATAATTTGCTAAATTCCTTACTTATCTCAAGGCAGCTAATTCCAAATCTCTGTCGAAACACCTATTGTCAGTCACCTACATAACTTTAGCCCCAAAGGAGTGGATTTTCTATACTTTGCAATGAAATTCTAACTCGTTTGACATTACATCTTTTTTGTGTGTATTTTTATTTACTTTTAAAACAATTTTTTTCTCATTTTACATATCAATCCTAGTTTTCCCCCCCTCCTCCCACTCCCTCCCTCTTCCACCCACCCCACCCACCATCCACTCTTCAGAAAGGGTAAAACTTCCTATGGGAGTCAACAAAGTCTGGCACATTACTTTGAGGCAGGACTAAGGCTCTCTCCCTATATCTAGGCTGAACAGAGTTTCCCTCCAAAGAGAAAGGTTCCAAAAAGCCAGTTGAAGCACTAAGGATAAATCCTGGTCTTATTGCCAGTGTCTCTATGGGCTGCCCCAGCCACACAACTGTCACTCACATCCAGAGGACCTAGTTAAGGTCTATGCAGGTTACCCCACCATCAGTCTGGAGTCAGTGAGCTCCCACTAGCTCAGGTCAGTTGTTTCTCTGGGTATCCCCATCATGGTATTGACCATCCTCCCTCCCTTTGACTGTACTCTTGGAACTCAGTCCAATGATATCTGTGAATCCCTGCATCTGCTTCCATCATTTGCTGGATGAAGTTTCTATGATGACAATTAAGGTAGTCTTCAAACCCTCCCCCTTGTAAGACGACACTTCCTGGCTACTCAGAGCAGCCCTGGGACTACCTTAGACCTTCCCTAGTCCCATCTTAAAGGGCAGGTACTATTGACACAACAATCTTGAATCTTTCAAGAATCTATTTTTATTACTGTATAAATGACAATCGAGTTTCATATATCTATGACATGTGGCATGATGGTTTTCACTGTGAAATGAGAACTGCAATACACTGAATTAATGTATACATCAGCATACATAGCTTTCAGTTTATGTTTACACACGGAAAGCAGATTTCAAATATGCAACACAGTGTGATGCTCACCAGATCTCCAAAACTCGACATCTAGCCTAAATGAGTAGTATCTTTGTCCTAACTCCCCATTACCCTCATCTGTAGTCCCAGGTAGTGACAACTGTCCTCTGTGCTTCTCTGAATTCCGCTTTATAAGATTACATACACAGATTACACAGTTTTGTCTTTTTCTACCTAGTTCATTTCATTTCTTACAGCATCCTCCAGTTTCATCCATTTTAACCCATGTTCTAAATTTACTTCTTTCTTCAAAACTAAATATTATGCGTGTGTCCAAGTGTGTGTGTGTGCATGTGTGTGTGTGTGCATGTGTGTGTGTGTGCATGTGTGTGTGTGTATACATGTGCAAGCTTTTGTCACATTTTGGCCCACTCATCCATCAAGGGTCATTTTGAACATCTGATCATTTATCTTCACTGTTATTATACTGTCACGAATGTGGGACTGAACTTTTATATCCAATGTCTGAAATCAAGTTTTCATATTCACATCTAGAAGTGGTATTTCTAGATCAAATGGTAATTACGTTCTTAATTTTTTTCAAGGTCACTCAATATTGTTTTCCATAACAATTATACCAATTTGCATGAATAGTTTACAGGCCTCCCTTTTATCTATTTTTATAACACCTGTCTAGTTTTTCCTTTTTCATAATCCTTCGTAACATGCATAGGGTAATGTCTCCATCATTTCTCTGATTACTACGGATATCGGGCATCTTTTTATATAACTGTTGGAGTTTAAAAATCTTCACTCCAGAAATATGCTTTCTGATATTTTGCCTGATTTTAATAGATTTGCTTATTTTCTGGTCTCTTAGTTGTCTGAGTACATAATACCTTCTTATCAAATTATACTTTACAAACATTTCCTTCAATTCCATAGGCTGTGTCTTCCCTCTGGTGGTTGTTTTGCTTGGCACTGTCTTACTCTGTTCCATTTTTGTTGCCTTTAGATTGGAGATCATAGCTAAAGGGAAATTTTTTTTAAAAAAAAAAAGTACTGTCCAGACAGATTTTTCCTGTTTTCTATTAATATTTTTAAACTTTCAGTTTTAAAATATTTAAAAATCCATTTTAAATAGACTTTGGTAAATAATTTACACATAAAATCTTTTCTTCTTGAGTGTGGATGTATTATTTAGTAAGGGATTCTCCAGTGTATATCGTTGGTACTTCTACATAGAGTCAACTGACTGGCAATGCATGGATTTACTCTTGTAATCTATATTATTTCATGGGTATGTATGTCTATCTTCATGCTAGTATTATATTGCTAGAGATGAATACTTTACATTGGTATGGATCTTGGTCTATTGATACAATTTTAAGGTCAATTACTCTTGTTTGTACAGCTCACTTAAAAT
>JAQHUG010000227.1:1393399-1531841 GCA_028555095.1 Dicrostonyx torquatus | reverse complement strand
TGTGTACACATTTGTATGCATAGATATTCATTCACTTACCTACATTTTTAAGATAGGCTAAAAAGAAATAAAGCTAAAAGAAAATGACCAAGTATAATTTCTTCAAATACATTTGATATAAATGGATTTCAAAAAACCGCATGCATATAATATATATTTATAAAACAAGATTAAATTTTATAAAATGATCCTAAAAATAAAATACAGGGAAATCACCATAATTATATAATTGATAGAAAGTTGGATCCTGTAAATCAAACCCTGGATCTTACTTCTGACAAGCATGTTGTCAATTGCTGAAAGACCCCCATGCCCTGTAATTCAGTCTTTGGCATAACCATTTGGAAAGGAAATGCTTCAAGAGACTTCAAAACCTAGTAATTTGCTATACAGTCATAGTGGAATAGGTTCTAAGAGAAAGAAACTATGAAATAAAAAATTATCTATTTTTAGTAATCATATTATTGCTGATACTATATTGCTATTGTGAGGTCATAGTGTGTGCTGAGAAATAAATCTAATGGGAGATTGCAATAGTGTTACTAAACACTAAGACTGTGGCATAGGATGCAAGGAATTCTGGTGTGAGACAAACACTGCTCAACGTCAGACAGAGAGTACCGTAGTGAACTCATCAAGTGTTTCTCTAAAGACGCATATATGCATTTTCTTTCAGGTCTTAACTCTGTTTTAAACAGATCATCATGGAGCAAACTTTGTGCCAGAGTTTTTGGGTTTGGTTTCAAACTTGCTCATCCCACCTCTTCCTTTCCTTGAAACCTTTACCCAAACAATTCCCCCTATCCTTTGGGAAGCCTTCTTTTCTACCAAACTAAGTTCTCGTTTCATGTACACTTATGCATTCTGTGTACCCCATGCCATTGATGGTCACAATCATGATCTCATTGTTGTTATGGTTATGAACAGCAGCTATAATATTAGTCTACAGTGCTGGTGGATGGAAGCAAACCTTCCCATAATGACTTTCTTCCTTATGACAATTCCATCCTAATGTGACGAGGCCATCAGATTTGCTTTGAGAACTCCAACATGTTCATCTGATCTTCATTTGGTGGAGCACATTGAGTGGATAGAGACAGGTAGACTGGTGGAGGTGATCAGTGAATGGATGGGTGCAAGGACAGGACAAAGCAGCAAGTAAATGGTTATAATGATGATCAGAACATCATTTATAATTTGTTTATAATTCTAGCCATCTAGTGTGTTGCTCAAGTGAATGCTTGAGTTAATATCTTTATGAGCACTGTAAGTGATAGCAGGTATGTGAGAGCTTTGCAAACAACAAAGCTCTGTAAAATCTTAGAGAGGCTGCATGTTAAGTTAGGCTACAGTAAAAATAAATATTGACGCTACCCTTTGTGAGGAAAGACTCTTCGGACTGTGGAATGGGCACGGTGTTGACTTTGGAGATCCAGTGTGATTCACTTTGCCAGTCAGTTCTTCTGCTTCTCCTCAACCCTGTCAGTCCATCCACTCGAAATGTGACTTTAAGACGAGAAAGATTTTGGATCACCCCATCACCTCATGTCAGCACTTCTACTCTGTAAGCCTCTAACCTCAGAAGTTCATTTAGGAATTTGAGCCATTCTGTAGCTGATTGCACTACTACAGCTTCCAGAGGAATTCTGTGTGCCTGAAGAGTCACTTGACTTATACCTGAAATGACGATTTTTTTTAAATAAATAGGGCTTTATTATGTATCCAAGGCTGGTCTTGAATTGAAGACTCTTCTGTCTTAGCCTCCTGTACTGACATCCTTTGTGTACCTAACCATGTCTATCAGGAAGTAAAAACTGTTGGCTATGAGCATTAAACAACTTTATTGTTGTGCAAGACTTGGCTCATTTTACTGGGATGAGACAATTAGGAGAAAATCAGTAATGGGGTTCCCACTGATACCTTCTACAATCAAAATTTCAGGCAAGACACTCTATGTGCACCTCCCTTTCCAAGGAGCAGTTTCTTTGGCCACGACTTCCATTCTAACACATCAAATAAAGAGAATTTTCAGTGACAGCTTGGATTTCAAGTATGTCAGGAACTGAGAAGGCCTGGAGTTAGTGTGTGTATTTAGCAAGGTCCCCAAAGCCTAAGACCCATGGAAATTGGCAAAGCCTTCCTCTGAAGAGGCTGGGAATTGGCTGTTTGTGGATGTTGGCAGTGTGTGCAAAACAGTAGCAACTGCAGCTTTTTCCTTCTGGATGAATACAGCCTCAGATTGCTCCCTTATAGACACCTTCTACTAAGACTGGATACCTCCTCATTCTGTACTGTAGCAATGAACTCACAGAGGTTCCCAGTTGTCGTGCAGTTGGTGTCCCCTGACAGTATGAGCCTAGTCCACATAAACCCAACTTTTCAGTATGGATGTCTCAGTGAGTCTGTCCTTTCCTCAGTTTCCAGGTTCAAACCTTGCTGGACCCAGCTTAAAACACACATCAGGGTACTAGTACTTTGCAGGAACTGCCTGGAAATGCCTACTGTTCAGTCCTGGAGACTCGAGAAGTTATGTTGCCCATGAAGGAATTCCATGAATGCCACAGGGAGCTGACCTTAAATGAAATCCTCTAGCCTGAAAAAAGACTCCCACTCCTACCTGTCCCAGATGGTCCTTTTTTTAAACCACTGGAAGGATGTGGAAGGATGCTGTGTGGGTTATTTTTAAAAAAACTAGTTCTTTGTATCTTGCAAAGCAGCACAGAAAACCCAGAATGAGGCTGCTTGTGCTAGCCATCAATTAAAAAGTACAAATAGATTGAAAAACCATACTTGCTTATGTCCTTTTCCTAAACATTTCCTCTCTGTGGATTTCAGCTAAAGATAACTCTTTTCTCATACATACACAATCCAGTTACACACACACACACTCACACACATGCACACACACACATACACACACACACACACACACACACACACATGCAATTGGCCATGAAATACTCCCTTATTTCTTAATGAAAAAAGTGGAACTGAGTTCATATTATACTAGACAGGAGAAGGGACAGAAAGTCTTCTCATTTCTGAGCAAGTCCTAAATGAAAACCGTAAATGCACCAAAATACAATGTGCACTTATAAAAGCTATTTCTTTTTAATAGACAACTTATCTACTTTGAGAATATTGTCATGTACAAGTTTGTAGTTTAAGATTATTATAAGGAAAATAAAATGATTTCCTGGTGAAATTAAATTTGTCAGTTACCCTCATTCTTCCTAGGACTAAACTGTACACTTAGCTCACAGATAACTGTGCCAGCCATCCACCACACTGAATGCCACTTTCAGAGGTGATATGTGGAGGCTCCCGGAAGTCTTGCTCTCATGCTGCTTTGTAGTGCTTAAACCCAGAACCCATCATATGCTTCTACTAATGTCTTGATGCTTATACCGACCCACATACACTCTTTTAAACAAATGAGTGTACCTCTAACTGCTAACCAAAGAACATTTGGGAGGAAGATAAAAGCATAAATCTCATTTAAAATGAAGGCTTTTAAACTTTTTTACATTTGTGTATGTGTGTGTGCACGTATGCATGCGTGTGTGTATATATGTGTGCGCACACACACACATGGGTGAGGGTGTATGTATGTGCATGCATGCACTCACACATGTGTGCGTATGTGTACGTGTGTGTGTGTGTGTGTGTGTGTGTGTATGTGTGTGTAGGGCAAAGGACAACTTTCAGGAGTAAGTTCACTACTTCCACTGTGTGTGTGTCATGAACCATCTTGACAGCCCCTAAAGAAAATATTCTTTAACCCTGACAATAGTAGGATGCCACTTGTTTGTTCCCAGCTGCTCAGCCCCAAAATAACCACAAAGAAACGATATTATTTGCAATATTGTTTGGCCAATAGCTTAAGTGTATCTCTGTCTAACTCCTATATCCTAAACTAACCCATCTCCACTAATTGGTGCACCACCACTGTGTGGTGGCTTACATTGTGGCTTACTGGGTAAAGTTTTGGCAGGGCTACATGGCTTCTCCTGATTCTGCCTTCTTTCTCCCACCATCAGTTTAGTTTTCCTCACCTACCTCTCTCGATTTTTCCCTGCTGCAGGCCTAAGACAGTTTCTTTATTCATTAACCAATCAAAACAACACATAGACAGAAGGACCTCCCACACCACTTTGCATGTCAATTCCACATCTAAATCTACAGATTCCATCTTATCCACACAAATAACTAGTTTTGGGCCACAAGGCCAGTGCATGTCCTGCATGTCTACCTCCATACTATGTCAACACCTCTCGGTAGCTTATATACTCCACTTTATACCTTCACAGAACAAAGGGCTCTGTCAGATACTAATAATTGTTTTGAAATCACTTGAGTATCTCTTGCTAATGAATCCTTCCCCATCCAGATTAGGATGTAATTTTTATATTGACCAGTGACTTTCATAGTTACTTCACATAAAATAAATATTTAAGAAGTATTTTTCAATAAGAAAAATTAAACGATACAAACTCAAACTTTCCAAGTGTTTGATTTCTTTAAGCTTCTGGTTGTCACTTTGTGTCTGCTTTAATTGCTTGCCTTTTAGTCAACAGTTCAGGACACCTATAATACTGTGAGGTTGGCGTTTCAAAAGGAAGAAAGATTTGCAAGGTGTCTGTTGTTGCATTCCACTCCCCCTATTAGATGCAGGCATCAACAGAGCTTTTTCATGCTGCAGTTGTTTCCAGCACTGTTCAGATATGGAGACATGTTTCTATGTAGAAATTTATAACCAAGGTGCGAGCAGGGGACTGTTTTCTGAATTCAACCAAAGCCCATCTCTACTCTCGTCATTAGGAACCTCCAGCGGAGTAACCCCACAACAGCCAAAGAGAAATCTCCTCAGCATGGATCCCACTCATTCTTCTCTGCTCTTCCCTCGCTCGGGTCATTCATCATTTTGACAAGCCTTACACCAGCATTTGTGTCTGCTCACCAGAGACTCATGCACACTCATGAATTATTTTGTCAGAACTTTGCCCTCATGTCTTATTTGAATCACCATAATGAGATCCTAAAGGGAAGTATACAAAATATATCAGTTGGGACCAATACAAAAAGGCAGTGTTAAATGATGATTTGACTTAAAGTAGACATTTAAGACCGTGGTTACTTTGAAGTCCTAACTCAAGTTTTCAAAAACAAAGCTTACCAGTTCCTCTGTCTGTAAAATGAGAAAAAGAGAAAGAGTCTATGCACAGACTTGTTCTTCACTCACATACATGTATTACACTACAATACATGTATAGAAATACTAATGCATATACACATGTCTCTATACACACTGGGTGAATTTCTAGTAGGCAGTCAGTAGACTGAGATTTTGTTTTATTATTCAGTTCTTTGAGTACCTTGGAATGCTTTACATCATTTAATTACATGCTGGTAATTCAATAACTGTATTCAGAAGGAAAATATCACCAAACAGATGTCTTCTACTCAAGGAATGTCATATTTGTTCTGCAGATTAAAAGCAACTGTGTTAGTTTAACTGGAAGATGCACAGTTAGTGGAAGTATGCAGTCTCTATGCTGTTGCCCAAACAATGCTTTGTCTACACCACTAATAATATTCTATTTTATTCCTGAAGTCATTTCCAACTTGGAAGTACCTAAACATTTCTTTCTACATAGCTAGCATGTTAGCTGAACACCAGAAATGCACAGGTCACTTTCATAGCCACTGTGTCTCCTCACCCTTTCTTCTCTTATTTATTGATGTGGAATTCACACTATTCAAAAGTGGAATCTTCTTACCCAAAAAATCACACATAATATGGCTTATTTAAATTATGTTTTACCAGTTGGCTCTGCTCTGACTTGTTTCTTTGCATTTGAAGCTCTGTCCTTGTATTAATTTCTGTCAACGTGTCTTATTTGTGTTACTGTTTTTGAGAAGACACATAGATAATCGTGCTGCTGCCTCTATTGTGCTTTTAAAAAATGAAAACTAACTGGTCAAATTTTCAAAATTGTTTTTTGTACTTTATCAACTGCAGTACTGGAAAGTGAAAAAAAAAGATGGAGCCAAGTTAAGTGCAATAATGCACAATCGTGTTCATTCTTTGAACTCAATTGCTTCAAGCTGAGAAATCATAACCACATTGACCTAACATACAAAATAAGAACAGGTAAGTAGTTTATGCTTGTTCTAAAATTATAAATAATGTCACTGTAGTGTAAAGTGCTTTTATAGAAACATACTTATGTTTTATGTTAATGGATATAATTGATATAAGTATACTTTTATGCAAAATGATGATTATCTCTGAGGTCATGTAAAAGAAAATCCCATGACCCCTTAGGAATTACTACCAAGTTAGAAAGTACTCTTTCACTACTTTCATCAGAAGGAAGCATGTTTTTGATTTTAAGAAATGTTTTATAAAATAGTACAACTATTTTAAATTTCAGGATCATTTCATGCATGCATTTTTTGGTGGTTTATTAAAACAAGAATTTTTCAAGAAAAGGGAATCCGTGAGATGAAGAACTTGCCAATGGGAGGGCCGGGAACAAGGGGAGTAAATGTAAATTTTTCTTTTAACAATTAAAAAAAAATGACCATGATAGAGGATTCTATTGGACAACCTGCTGCATAGAGAAAACACCCTAGCATGAAGCGTGCCATTGTTTTGTGTTGATAATGTGTACTATGAATCCAGAAGGTCTCCTTCCTCTCCCCATCGTTGACATATCAAACTCTGCCTGTAAATTGGCATCTCCCAATCAGCACTCTGTCATGAGTACTGGGTACCATTCTTACAGCAATGGATAAATTTATTGATTTAATGATTCTTATCATCTTACTGGAGCAGTTGAGTTTTCTTGTCTGTTTCCTAAAGGATAATGATATTACAAGGCAGCTAATTCCATTCGGTCAAGTTGCTAGTAAAAAACTCTTATATCTGGGTAAGAAGTTGCTTTGAGACAATGTTTTACCCTGTAAAGATTTGTTTCTTGTACTTGTTTATTAAAATGCTGATTGGCCAGTAGCCAGGCAAGAAGTATTGGCAGTGTGACCAGGCAGGAAGTAGAGGCAGGGCAATGAGAACAGGAGAATTCTGGGAAGAGGAAAGATTCAGTTTGCAGTTGACATCCAGATGTAGAAGACGCAGATGAGAATGCCTCGGTGATGAAAGATACCAAGCCTCGTGGCTAAGACAGACAAGAATAATGGGTTAAGATGTAGGATGTAAAAATTAGTTAGTAAGAAGCCTGAGCTACTAGGACAACCAGTTTATAATTAATGTAAACATCTGTGTTTATTTGGTACTGAACTGATGTGGTACTGGGTGGGACAAAAACCTCTGTCAACAAGAAGTGATTTCATTTAAACCTGACAGTAAAGGAACAGAGAGTATCTCTGCAGCCATGCCGCAAACTGAATTTGCCAAATTTGATATTTCTCCACATGCTAGCTAGTAAGAATTGAATCAAAGCATTTTTGCTTGTCTTTTTTTTTTAATGCATCATAGTATCTTCAATAGCTTTTATACTCGAAACATATGTTGTATACGTATAGTTGTCCCTATGTCTTTTGGTTAGTTTGCTGCACAAAAACCATGCTCTGCCTTGTGCTTGCAGCTTAAGTGTGCATTTAATTCCAAAGGGGTGCATTGTAGGCTTTGTTTTGTTTTGTTTGTTTTTTTGGTTTTTCGAGACAAGGTTTCTCTGTCACTTTAGTGCCTGTACTGGAACTAGCTCTTGTAAACCAGGCTGCCTCTTGAGTTCTGGGATGAAAGACGTACACCACACTGCCTGGCCCATTGTATTTCACTTTGCACTTGCAGCTTAAGTGTGCATTTAATTCCAAAGAGGTGCATTGTAGGTTTTGTTTGTTTGTTTGTTTGTTTGTTTTGAGACAAGGTTTCTCTGTAGCTTTGGAATCTGTCCTGGAACTTGCTCTTGTAGACCAGGCTGGCCTTGAACTCACAAAGATTTGCCTGCCTCTGCCTCCTGAGTGCTGGGATTAAAGGTGTGTGTTACCACCGCCTGACCTTTTTTTGTTTTTTTGAAAAGGGTTTCTCTGTAGCTTTGGAGCCTGTTCCGGATCTAGCTGTTGTAGATCAGACCAGGCTGGTCTTGAACGCACTAAGATTAGCCTGTCTCTGTTTCCAGAATGCTGGGATTAAAGGCGTGTGCCACCAACACCTGGCCATCATTTACTTTTAAATTTTTTTGTTATTTGAATAAATTCACAAGTTTCATTGATAGCCTCTTCTGCTAAGTAAAGCCTGAGTGCAGTCAGTCCCCACTGACTTGTTTTTAGTACTGTAGATCATGGTTTCTTGTTTGTTTTCAGATCTCGAGAGTTTGTGTTAAACTGGAGAATTTTACAACACTAATATTTCTTCTAGATCCTGGGTTTTCCACCAGGTTTTGTTTTGTTCAATATCTTGCCTTGAATTAAGCTATGGTATCTGTCCTCTACCAGTACAGGTGAGGTTTGTACTACTGTAGCAGTCAATACAACGAGTCCCTGGGGTTTGCCTTTGGTCTGCATTCCCATTCATTCCTATCAAGTTTACTGCTTCATAGATGATCAGGCTCCAGGATTTCAGTGTCCAAACAAAGCTGTCAAGATTTTCGATGGCTCTTGTGGAGATAAAATTGTTATCCTCACCCATAATGCAGGGCAGTGGATACGGCAGCAGTGTCAGGCGAGGACAGACTTTCTAGCTCTTCTTCTTCTCTCTGCAGTTCGCTCTCTGCTGTTATCACTCTTTCCCCACTTCAGTCCCCTGCAATGGCGCATCTTATCTGATTTTCAGCTCTGCTTTCTTTACCCGGGACTCACAGACAACTGGTGACCACATAGGCAGAAGTTTGTTTTCAGCAGCCGTGGGAGAAGTCTCTGAAGTACGTTTTGCTCCTTACAGCACACCACGTTTAGATAACACGTTCCTGATGCACATGGTATTCTATTTTATTTCTCACTTCTATTCTCAGAAACGATGCCGTGCTTCCATTCCCATTTGCTTTGGGCAGCCATGTTAACTACACACGTTTTCTGAATAACCAGTGTGCTGGTTTGAATAAGACAGCCTGTCTGTTTATTTGTCCTGGCTTCTGAGACCACTGAAAAGTACAGGGCACGCTTCATGGGAAAGAAAGCTGTGCAGCCTCCATGGGTGAAGTGGTCTACATAATGTGTCTGTTTATGTAATTTTGTTTTGCCTGTCTTTTTCATGCTTCATGTATTATTACTTTTATTTAAATACATTTGGAAGGTTTGTTTTTGGTGAGAGAAGAAAAGGGTTTATTTAGCTTATACTTGCATATTACTGTTTATCATCTTTTAAAAAATCTTTCTCATTTTAATTGTTTGGATAGGAATGTACAATACCCTCTTCTCACGACTCTTCCCTTCTCCCCTCTCCCCTTCCACCCTACCCTCTATACTCCCAATTTACTCAGGAGATCTTGTCTTATCCCCCCTTTTTAGGTGGGTCCACATGTGTCTCTCTTAGGGTCCTCTTTATTACCTCGGTTCTCTGTGGTTGTGTCCTCTACGCTGGTTGTCCTTTGCTTTATGTCTATTATCTACTTATGATTGAGTGCATATTATATTTGTCTTTTTGGGTCTGGGTTACTTTACTCAGGATTGCTTTTCTAGTTCCGTCGACTTGCCTAGATTTCAAGATGTCATTTTTTTTAAACCACTGAGTTGTATTCCATTGTATAAATGTTTTTTTTTATCCATTTTTCTTATCCATTCTTTGGTTGAGGGGCATCTAGGTTGTTTACAGGTTATGGATATTATGTATAATGCTGCTATGGACATAGTTGAATAAATGTTCTTGTGGTGTGAGTGTGCATCCTTTGGGTATATACCCAATAATGATATTGCTGGGTCTTGAGGTAGATGTATTCCCAATTTTCTGAGAAACCACCATATTGATTTCCAAAGCAACTGTATAAAATTACACTCCCAACCATAATGGAAGCGTGTTCCCCTTACTCTGCATCCTCTCCAGAATAAGCAGTCATTGGAGTTTTGATTTTGGCCATTCTAACAGGTGTAAGACGGTATCTCAGAGTTGTTTTGATTTGTATTTCTTTGATAACTAAGGATGTTGAGCATTTCCTTTTGACCATTTGTGATTTCCCTGTTGAAGGCTCTCTGTTTAGATCTGTACCTTATTTTTTTTGGATTATTTGACCTTTTGATGTCTAGTTTCTTGAGTGTTTTGTATAATTTGGAGATCAATCCCATGTCCAATGTGAGGTTGCTGAAGATTTTTTCCCTTTCTGAAGGCTGCCATTTTGTCTTGCTGACCATGTCCTTTGCCCTATTGAAGCTTCTCAATTTCTGGAGGTCCCATTTATTAATTGTTGCTCTCAGTGTCTGTGCTGCTTGGATTATATTTAGGAAGTGTTCACCTGTGCCCATATGTTCAAGGTTACTTCCCACTTTCTCTTCTATGAGGTTAAGTATGATAGGTTTTATGTTGAGGTCTTTGTTCCATTTGGACTTGAATTTTGTGCAAGGCGATAGGTATGGATCTATTTGAATTTTTCTACATGTTGACCTCCAGTTATGTCAGCACCATTTGTTGAAGATGCTCTCTTTTTTTCACTTTATAGTTTTAGCTTCTTTGTCAAAATTTAGGTGTTCATAGGTATGTGGATTGATACCAGGGTCTTTGATTTGATTTCATTGGTCCAGTTGTTTGTTTCTGTGCCTATGTCAAGCTGTTTTCTTTGTTATAGCTCTATAGCAGAGCTTGAGGTCAGGGATAGTAATACCTCCAGAGATCCTTTCTTATACAGGATTGTTTTGGCTGTCCTGTGTTTTGTTTTTTCATATGAAGTTAAGCATTGTCCTTTTTTTCTTGGGGTGTCAAGGCAGGGTTTCTCTGTGTAACAGTCATGGATGTCCTGGAACTAGTTCTTGTAGAACAGCCTGGCCTTGAAATCGTAGAGATCATGCTGCCTCTTCCTCCCAAGTGCTGCGTTTAGAGGTGTGTGCCACCACTAACTGGCAAGTTTTGTCCTTTTGAGGTCTGTGAAGAATTGTGCTGGGAATTTGTTAGGGATTGCATTGAATCTATAGAGTGCTTTTTATTAAGACTGCCATTTTTATTATGTTAATCCTACCTATCCAAGAACATGGGAGTTTTTTTATTTTCTGATGTCTTCTTCAATTTCTTTCTTCAAAGACTTAAAGTTCTTGTCATACAGTTCTTTGACTTGTTTGGTTAGAGTTATCCCAAGATATTTTATGTTATTTTTAGCTACTTTAAAGAGTGATATATAGGAAAGCAACTATTTTTTTTAAGTTAATCTTGTATCCTGCTACTTTACTGAAGGAGTTCATCAGTTGTAGAATTCCCTGGTAGAATTTTGGAGGTCATTTATTCATACTATCATATCATCAGCAAATAATGAAAATTTGACTTCTTTTCAAATTTGTTTCCCCTTGATCTCTTTTTTGCTACCTTATTGCTCTAGCTAGAACTTCGAGTACTAAGTTAAACAGATATGGAGATAGTGGAAAACCTTGTCTTGTTCCTGATCAAAGTGGGATCACTTTGCATTTCTCTCCCTTTAGTTTGATGTTGGCTGTTGGCTCACTGTATATTGCCTTTATTATGTTTAGATATGTTCCTTGTATCCCTGCTTTAAGACCTTTATCATGAAAGGGTGTTCTGTGGAGATCCAAAATTGTAAGCCCCTTCCACCTTGTCTGAAGGTCAGAGAGTTTGAGGTTGCTCAAAGTTGTTGACAACAACTGTGTCTACACACCCTCACCTAGAATGTTCTGTAAGCTTCTTGTATTTTTATTGGTATGTCTTTCTTTAGTTTGGGAAAGTTTTCTTCTATGGTTTTGTTTAATATTTTCTGTGTTTTTGAGCTGGAGTTCTCCTTCTTCTATCCCTATTATTCTTAGGTTTGGTTTTTTTCATGGTGTTCCAGATTTCCTGGATATTTAGTGTTAAGAATTTGTTGTACTACACATTTACTTTGATTGAATAATCTATTCCTCTTTTGTTATCTTCAATGCCTGAGATTCTCTCTTCCATCTTTTGTATTCTGTTGTTTATGTTTGCCTCTGTAGTTACTGATCATTTACTCAGATTTTCCATTACCAGAGTTCTCTTAGTTTGTGTATTTTTCTTTATTGCTTTTAAGTTTTATGTCTTGAACCATTTCCTTCACCTCCTTGATTGCTTTTTCTTAGTTTTCTTTAAGGGATTTGATCTCTTCCAATTTTCTATTTGCCCTTTCTTCCATTTCTTTTAGGGACTTTTTTAGTTCCTCTTTTTGAGTCTCAATCTTCTTCATAAAGTTAATTTTAGAGTTGTTTTCTTTTGTTTCAACTGTATTGGGACGTTCAGGTCTTCTTTCTGTAGAACCATTAGTTTATGGTGGTGCTGTATTGGTCTTTGTGTTATTTAATGTATTATTACTGTGTTGTCCACCCATATCTTCCTCTAATTGGTATGGATGGAACCTGTGCTTCAGGGGTCCCTGTTGTTTAATTGGGGTGACTGGGGGACATTGCTCTGTGCACAGTGCTGAGCCTTAGATGATCACTCCTTCAGGTTTAGATGGGCCCAAGGCCCCATCAGATGGTTGTTCCTCCTGATACAAGCAGGGCCACACTTCTGGTGGTCACTCCTTCAGATGAAGATGGTGTCGTGTCTCTGGTGATCACTGTTCTAGGTGCGGGAAGAGCTGAGTTTGAGGCTCCAGTGATCAGATAGTTTCTATAGGCCTCTGTTCTGGCCATGGTCTATGACACAGTCTCCCAGGGCATCCTGGGCCAGCTGCCATTGTTCATCAACTTATTATCAAACGAAATCAGGACAGGAACTCAAACAGGGCAGGAACCTGGAAACAAGACCTGATGCAATGGCCATAGAGGAGTACTTCTTCCTGGAATGTTCAGCATGTCTCACTGAGTTTGTTCTCTTTTTTTTTTAATTAAAAAGTATTCTTTTCATCTCATGTATTCTGATTGCAGCTTGTTCTCCCTATCTCTTCCCAGATCCATTCCATTTCCCTGTGTGCCCCAAATCCACACCCTCCCTTTATCTATCTCAAAATTACAAATTGATACCTTAAAATAGTAAAAATAAGGTAAAAAAAACAAACAAACCAACCTGGATCAAAAGGGAATGCTAACACCATACACACACACACACACACACACACACACACACACACATATTAAAGAAACCTAAGTTGAATCACCAAAGAACTTGGTAGACGTATCCCCAAATAGATATTTCTCAGCACCAAATGAAACCTCTGGTGCTAGGAATTACATCCAATGAAGTTGTTAAAAAAGGGGTCCAATGGAAACCTCCAAATAACCCAGGCTATTACTAATACTCTTGGTTGCTCTTCATAAACTGATGGCAAGTCACAATTGTTGCAGACAAAACTTACACAACCATTGAAAATGAAGAACTGTATCCCAGGAGCATCAACCCTTCTGAAAAGGAAGGTCAGCAACCCAGCTACAAGTCCTTTTTCCTTGTTGTCTGCTTTCTCTGTGTAACCCTGGCTGTCCTGAAACTTGCTCTGTAGACGTGGCTGGCCTCAAACTCACAGAGATCCACTTGTATCTACCACCTGAGTGCTGGGATTAAAGACATGTGCCACCACTGATCAGCTGCCTAGTTACAAATTCTGAGATCTACAATAGTGGCATGCTTGACACTGACTGGGCCGCTCAAAACCTGAGACTAGATAGGTCATGGACCTAGGAGAAAACAAAATACTACTGATTGGTTAAAATAAGGTACAAATAAAATGACTCCTTAAGATATTCTGCTATACCCATAGATCAATTCCTTGCTTAGTCACCTGTTGTCTGAGTTTCTGTTGTGCCCAATTCCTGCAATCATTAAGTCCTGGTGTAGGAGGTCCTTCTATTTTAGGTGTTGCTTTCATTGGTTAATCAATATAGAAACTGCTTGGCCTGATAGGGCAGAACTTAGGTAGGTGAGAGGACAGAACTGAATTCTGGGAGGAAAAAAGCTGAGTCAGAGAGCCGCCATGGAGACACCAGGTCAAACATGCTAAATCTTTCTCGATAAGCCATGGCCTTGTGGTGAACACAGATGAATAGAAATGGGTTAGATCAATATGGGAGAGTTAGCCAATAGGAGGCTAGAGCTAATGGCCAAGCAGTGTTTTAATTAATACAGTTTCTTTGTGGTTATTCTGGGGGCTAAGCTAGCTGGGCAGTCGGGATGACAAGCAGCCTGCTTTTCCTGTTACAGAAAAGAATTGATTAACAACAAAAACAACAACAACAATAACAATAATTGGAACAAATACAGTGACCCACAGCTACACAATGTGCAGAGAACATGAGACCATTAAATACTCCATCCTAAATGAAATGTCTCTATCTAAAACCTTCCCTCAGGGCTCAGGGAACTCTAGAAGAGTGGATGGAAAGACTGTAAGAAGTATGGAGGCATTCAAGGCAACAGTGTCTTCCAGACACAACAGGATCAACACAGATATGAATTCCCAGAGATGGTGGCAGCACATACAGGACGAGTGCAGGTCTAAGTCAGGTGGTGTCCCAGCACTGAGTGAGGAAGGAGACATAAGCCCCTGTTCCTAGTCAAGAAACTATCTCCGATTAGCAACTGTTTGCAAAGGAAAAAATGTTCTCTCTAATAGCGTCTCACTGGCTATACAAACCACCCCTGAAGGGCTTATTTAAGATGTATAATAAAATCTGGCTGTCTGAAACTCTCGTTTTTGTCATTATTTATTTTCTTGATCTATTGATTACTAATTACAGCATATTTCCTGTCATTTGTCACATTAGATTGTAAACTTGTGTCTTATTTTATGTGAGAAATTTTCCAGGACAAGTATGAGCTCTGTAGATAAGACACACGGCTTCTGCCACATATCCTTGAACTCCACACAGCAAGCGCCAGGTAATTTCATGGATTATGATTTTTCTGTAACTATATGAGTAATATAATATAGACCCCGCAAAAATATTATTTTTTCTAAGAAAAATAAAATATTTTTTAGAAATATTTTGAAATTATATTTATTTATGTGTGTTTGTGTGTGTGTGTGTGTGTGTGTGTATGTGCCACCAACATGTCTGGAGTTGAGAGGACAATTTTCAGAAGTCGATTCTCTCTTACTACCACGTAGGTCTTAGGAATCAACAGAACTCAGGTCATCAGGTTTCGTGGCCTTTGCCCA
This sequence comes from Dicrostonyx torquatus, assembly GCA_028555095.1. Taxonomy (NCBI): domain Eukaryota; kingdom Metazoa; phylum Chordata; class Mammalia; order Rodentia; family Cricetidae; genus Dicrostonyx; species Dicrostonyx torquatus. Next base: position 1,516,620 of record JAQHUG010000227.1, on the reverse strand, counting down.
CTGTACCATCTTGCTGACCTCTTAGAAACATCTTTTAAACTTAAAACCAAGGCCAAGTCCAAATGATTTCCATCCCATGATTCTTTACTGAGAAGAAAAAATACCTAGTTCTTAATTGTATTCATTTTATTTCATTTTGTGATCATCTCTTTTATTTATTTGTTTATTTTTATGCATATGCTGGTACATTCTGTGGCATGGCAAATGTGTGTGTGTGTCGACCTGTGGCAGTCTGTTCTTTCATCCCACCGTGTGGGACCAAGGGATGGAACATAGGTCCTCAGACTTGCAGGATGGCAACAACTTTCCTCAGACTTGCAAGATGGCAACAACTTTCCTCAGACTTGCAGGATGGCAACAACTTTTCTCAGACTTGCAGGATGGCAACAACTTTTCCCGTGGAATTATCTGCACTGGTCCTAATTTTTGCCTCTTTTCTAAGTTTCAGGTTAGCATGCAGATCTAAAAAAAAATGGTTTTTCGAATACTCCCCATATTGTCCAGCTATATAGAGTAGCAATAAAGCACACACCTATAGGTTATGGATTTTGTCAAATTTTCTAGGACATTCATAGCTTCAAAGTAAGCTTGCTCTTCTTGTCTCAGATCTTTATTTTTGACCCTTCGCATTCTCTCCTTAAATTTAAAGAACATTGGCAGTACACTGGAAAAAACAAACTTTGTTAATATTTTATATGATTTTCCTAGGGTTTTTTCTTCAGCTGCTTCAAAAAAGGGTCTTTAGAGATACATTTTGTAATATTCTCTCTCTCCCTTTCCCATCCCTCCCTCCTTTTTCCTCACTTTCTATTCTTTCTTCCTCCCTCCTTTCCTCTCCTCCTCTCCCTCCCTCCTTCTCTCCCTTCTTTCTTCCTTCCTTCCTTCCTCCCTCCCTCCCTTCCTTCTTTCCTTCCTTTCTTCCCTCTTTTCTTTCTTTCTCTGCCCTTCTTTCTTGTCAGGGGCTCACTCTGTAACCTAAGATGCCTAGACCTCACTATGCAGCTCAATCTGACCTCAAATCTTTGGCTGATGGTTTTTGCTTCAGTTCCCTAAAATGTAATTACAAGCATGAGCCACCATGCCTTGGAAAGTTCTGGAATTTTCTAGGTAGAAAAATCATACATTCATGACATATTTATTCACTGGTCTCATTTTTGCTAACTATAATATTCTAAACAATGCGTTACACTGGTTGAGTCATCTGGAATCGTGTTAAATAATTAGAGTATTGAACTCTAGACCATTCACAGTTCTAATGAGAATGATGTGTATTTCTTTATTTGGCTTCGATTCTGTGTTTGGAATAGCTGTTAGTCATAAGAATGTCCTACTTTTATAGCAGAGTAATTTTTAGTTGAAAATATATGAAACATTTTGCATTTACTTATATATTTACTCTTGAGATAACTGCAAGATTATAGCAATTAATATTGATCAAGTGGCACCTGTTTTATGTGAAGGTTGTTGTCTCCTTCTGTCAGAACAGTGGTCCTAAAATGTCAACTCATGTCATAGTTTGTGGCTATAAGAGAAACAAAACTCTTTACTTTGCAGAGCAAGATTTTTTTTTCCTCAAAGAGAGAAGAAAGAGAGGATCCTTCATTGGTGGATTTTGGTACCCAAAGCCTGCTAGGTTTTGTCTTCAATTGATGCAGGGTGACGACCTGTCTATATCACTTTCTTGATACAAATGGAATTTCTTAGGGTCTTGGCCCTCACAAGAGGAGTCTGTGACCAAAGATCTACGAGAGCTTAGTGTAATCACAATACAAAAGCACAAATAAAGCATGGAATGATATTGTCAAATAAGGCAAGACAGTAGAGGAGGTTATGAGTGTGTCATTTCTTTTTGCAAAGATATTTCTTAAGTCTGAGGATGCACTCCTATGTTATGGTTTAGGAATTAGTGGATGGTACACATAAATTGTTTTTATATCAGTTTTTAAGTTTTGAACTATTTTGTATTCTGAATATTCAGGTGTTGATGTAATGGACTAAATGCTGTGTCCCCTGCTCGCCCATCCATATGCTGCAATCCATACTCTGTAATGTGAAAGGATGAAGAGATGGGGTCTTATGCAGGCAATTAGTACCGAATGACACGAAGGGGGAACTCTCAGTGAATGGGATTTCAACTGTGTTAGGAGTCCTGAGACAATGTGTTCCTCCCTCACTTTGTGAGACACAGTAAGAGGAGCTATTTGTATCAAATAAGCACAAGATCATCAACTCACAGTGATCTTGTGAGATCAGTTCCTTGACCTTGCTCTTCCCATTCTCTAAAATTGTAAGAGATAAATTTTGATTGCATGTAAACCTTGTAACATATAATATTTTGTTATATAGTCAGGGCTAATGCATGCACAAATACACTCATGCACATAGATAGATTTATGTTTGATCTATTTAGTTCATTTCTGTATTAATGTAGGGCTTTGGTATATGTTATATATATAAGTATTTGAATTTTACTAATCTTATCATTTAAATTTTTCTTGGAATTTTTTGGAACTTAGATTTTAAAAGAAATAGTGCTCAATTTTCTGGAAGAATTATAAAAATGTACTTGTTAATCTTGCCGCCTTTCAAACTTTTGCCTACTCTATTTTTTCAAAAGCGTGCACATAAATTTATATATTTAATTTGATTTTATTAAAAGGAGCAACTCCACACTATGATATAATCTTTTTGTTTTGTTCCACAATATGCATGTGGTATAATTTATTTTAATTTCTTCAGTTAAATTAGTAGTCATATGAGATAGGAAATTTTGATTTTTTTGCCATTAACTTACATTAGAAACTGTGATAATCTATTCAGAATTTTGATACACACTTTTAATAACAGAACTCAGGAGTCAAAGTTAGGTCGATTCTTGTGAGTTCAAGACCAGCCTGCTGTGCTTAGTGAGTTCCAGGACAGCCAAAACTATGTACTGAGACCCTGTCTCAAAAACACACTAACAACAATAATCTTCCCCATCAAATCAAACAGCAAAAAAACCTCAGTGAAAACCTGGTATAAATTATATTGATGTATTTACTTTTAGGCTTATAAATAAATTTACCAAAGATCAGAGACAGCAATATATATGACCAAAATTTTTGTACAAATTTATATTAACATATTTCCATCAGTAAATATGAGGGCTACCATTTCTTTACATTATTTTTATTACTGAATTGTATTGCATTATCAATAAAAGATAGTATAACATTTTAGTAATTGTTATTCTCAGCTGTAATTATAAACTATTATTTAATAAATTAAATTGGTCACTCTTATGTGTTTATTTTTGAGTGTTTTGATAATTAAAAAATAATTTTGTTAACTTACTTCACTTTTCTATAAATGTGCAGAAACATATTATTGTTCAAAATGCAACTTTTTGCTGTACATATTGCCAAAAACTCCTCATGTGAACATTATTTCATGATATTATTGCATAAATTCAAAAAGATGTCCATTATATAGGTATAATTTATATATGAAAAACAAAGCAACATTACACAGCAGAGTACTTTCTCATGATTTGAACAGATCCAGAAATTCATGACTCAAACCAACACCTTTCCCACTGCTTTTTTTTATTCCCTCTGTCCTTCTCCATGACCAAGCATAAGCTCTGCTTCACACCAAGGGTTACATTAGATACTCTTAAGAGTTCATGTATTTATCTGCAAATGGGTCATACCATTTTTGTTGTACAGAATCAGCTTTCATAATAATAAATATTGAATATATTGATTTTTCCATTGTTTTTCTTCCTTTCCTGCTTTATCTTTCCATTTTACACAATGTCACTCAGCCTTAGACACTCCTTATAAATAGTGTGCAGTAATTTGGAGTCTTGACCATAACTTCTCTTTTGTCTAGATGGCACTTTCTACTTGCTATATGGTGAAGGTAGTATCTCTTGGCACATCATTCCATTGTTCTACAGTTCTCATCATTTAGTTGAGATGTCAGCAATATGTCTATTTTTGCTATTCCTTTGTTTTTGCCATTTCCTTAAAAATGTTTTCTGTTCTTTCTTTTTCCTCAGCAGCATTACTTGATGGCATAGATATGATTTCTTTCCTTTTTTATCCTGCTCCATGTTTACAGCAGTCTTTGAATGTTCAGAGTTAGGTCCATTGGTTATGAACATTTCAGTTATCATCTCTTTAATCATGACACACTTAATGCCTACATTTCACTGAATCTAAAATTCTAAATTTAGAGCTCTCAGAATGTAATGGGCATTCTTTTTTTTCTCTCTTTCTGGTGGCATTTTCTCATGTATTTATTCTGCTTATTTCTAAAGATCTATCACTCATATTTCTTTATCTGTCTGTGGTATTCCTTGCCATTAAACCAATTCACAATTTAAACTATTATATGTTTGAACCTTGAATCTAGATGTATGGCAGTTTTGATTTTTCTAGTCAACTGTTGAAGTTTGCCAATATTATATTAGTAATGTGTTTATTTACATTTAATAAAGATTCTTAAACCTTTATGAGTGAAAAGTACTTTAACTTTTTTTGCTTTTTTATTTCATATCTTTTAAAAACTAACTTTTTAAATTTTAAATAACAAGCCCAGTTCCCACTCCCTCCCTTCTTCTTATTTCCTCCACCATCCCCCATCCCACCACACATTCAATCCCCAGAGAGGGCAACACACATTGTTTTGAGGAAGGACCAAGGCCCTCCACACTATGTTCAGGCTGAGGAAGGTATCTATCCAAAGAGAAGTGGTTTCAAAAAGTCAGTACAAGCAATAGGGACAAGTCCTGGTATCACTGCTAGTGGCCCTCCAGTCTACCTCAGTCATACAACTGTCACCCACGTTCAGAGGATCTAGCTTGTTCCTAAGCTGGTCCCTATCCTACCTGGCAGAAAATGTGGTTCATTTCTGCAATGGAGTGCTACTTAGCTGTAAAGAAAATGACATCTTGAAATTTGCATGAAAATGAATGGAACTAGAAAAAAAAAACATCCTGAGTGAAGTAATCCAGACCCAGAAAGATGAACATGGTCTACACTCACTCATAAGGGGATACTAGATATAAAACAATGGATAACAAGCTTATAGTCCATGACCCTAGAGCAGCTAAGTAATAAGCTGAACCCAAAGAGAAGGAAACATATATAGAACCCCACTGGGAAGGGAAAATAGATAAGAATTCCTGACAAAATTGGGTGCATGAGGGTGGGAGGAGAAGGGAGGACTAAGGAGGAGGGGAGAAAGGGAGGTGGAGAAGAACCTGAGGAAATAGGATAGTCAAGATGGGAGAAGAAGAGAGACAGAGAGCAAGGAAAGGGATATTTTGATTGAGGGAAGCATTGGAGGACTAATAAGAAACCTGGCACTAGAGAAATTCCCAGGAATCCACAGGGGTGACCCCTTCTAAGACCCTAAGCAACAGTGGAGAGGGTGCCTGAACTGGCCTTACCCTGTAGTCAGATTGATGACTATCTTAAATGTCACCATAGAACCTTCACCCAGCAACAAGGAAGACAGGGGCAGAGACCCATAGTGCATCACTGGGCTGAACTCCCAGTGTCCCGTTGAAGAGTGGGAGGAGTGACAATATGAGCCAAGAGGTCAAGACCATGATAGGGACACCCACTGAAACAGCTTACCTGAACTAATGGGAGCACACAAACTCTCGCTGGACAGTACTTTAACATTTTTATGTTAGGTTTAGTTGCATCAATTCATATAGGTAGTTGTAATTTGATGACATCACTTCTTGGGCTTTAGACATCTATGTAAGGACAATGAAAAGACTCTATCGCCATCTCTTGTTTTCAAGGTAACTTGTATTTTGCAAAAAAAAATGTGATCATTATTACTCCTTTATATTGTCATATTACTATGTTGTACCAATATGTGACTCTTAGTTACATGCTGTATCAAGTAATTTGAGCACACTCTTAGTAGCATGTATATCTCAGCTTTAATATTGACATTTTCTCACTTCTATACTGTAATATTGATTTCTCTAAAATTTCCTTCTCTTTAGCTCTTTGGACGTGTTTCACAGTATCTTAATATTTTTTCTCAAAGCTTCTTAGCTCTCTTATATGGTTGAAACTGTACTTGCATTTTCATGTATTCTGCTGTCTTATTGCTATTAACTAATTCTCTCTTCATTTCTGTTAGTTTTGAGCTTTGAGCCTTGTGCTATTTGTTTCAATGATCACATTATAAAAATCTCAAGATTTTGGCATTTTTCTATTGTTAATTCTCTTTCATTTCAGTTTATTTAACTCTTCCTATTTAGAGCATCCCAAGTAAATCTCCTAAGATCTGTTTTCTCCTATGCTGTGACTTGACCTTCAAATGCTGGTTTTATTTTGATCTATTTTTAAGTCATATTAGAGTCTTCTAAGATATTGATTAGTAAGGTTATTTTGAGGTCTGGGGTGGTTCCTTTCTATGCCCCCATCTCTACTATCTCCATTCTTAGTGTGGCTAGCTTTCTCCTTTGTGAAATTTAGCAGAGATCTCAAGGTAATACTTAGGGTAATAGAGCCCCAAGTGTAAAACTAGGCCTTATATGGGTCTTTTAGGACTGCTGTACTGTTCTATGGTTGTAGGAAATAGTACTCAGACCTCAAAAAAAGTTTGTGGTGAGTTTCACCTTCTTATCTGTGCTTCTCTAATTAGGCTCCACTCTTGACTTGGATCATCTCACCCATCTTGGTCTAGAGTCAGAGAACTGGCTTGGATTTGTTCTCTGGTAAAGGGCAATTTATTCCAAGAGTATTTCATGATTCATATTTTCACCTTCTGCTGGCGAGAGTTCAAAAAGTCGACAGATTATCCACTACCTACAAGCTGTTTTCTTGATGATGCCCAGTCCTAGTCATCTTGGTTTTAAGTCAGATAACAAGTGTTAAACATTCTTTCTGTATGTGTTGTCTATCATTCCTCCTCATTAACAGAAGAGAGCTCTATGCACTAAGGAGCAGAGTTAATGCATCATGTTGGCCAAATGTCAGATCCTTCTACTCTGAGTGTTAAAGGATACATTCAAATATCTCAGTTCCCTTGGTTTACGCACACAAATGCATACAACGCTTATGAACACATACATCCCTGTCTCTATTTACAACTTTTCTATTTATATAAAATAAAATGATCTATCTACCCAGTGGATATGTGTATATATATATATATATATATATATATATATACATGTGTGTATATGTGTGTGTGTGTGTGTGTGTGTGTGTGTAAAGTAAGGTTTCTCTTTTCAGCACAGGATACACTGTCATTGACTGAAGTCCATGAGAATCAAAGAAATTCCATTGAGAATTATCTTCTCTCTAGACACCAATGACCACAGCTTTGTAATTATTTCTATCACCTCTATTCTAGGGCCAAACTACCTGTCTCCAAAGCTGGTACTTGAGGTGGCATTAAGTAACCCTTATATCTGACAGAATATGTGGCTGAATTAAATTGCAAATGAAAGTCTCTTAATTTTTATTTTCAGCAAAATATTACTTAACATGTAAAGTAGATCTTTTTTTCTTTCAAAATGCATGCCAGCCATTTACTGATTGATGAATGCTTTTAAGTTGATTGCTTGAACCTTAAAACACAGAAAATAGCAGTTTTCCTTCTATACCTATGAAGAAAGAGGAACAGGAATAGGTTAGAGGCCAGAAAAGTAAATGCTTTATTTGAAAACTGAAAAAAAGATTCTGTTTGTTAAACTAGCATTTTCTGCTTGTAAAACTTCAATTATTAATCATGTAACAGTATTAAGAACCATTTTCAAGGGTCTATAAAGAATGTCATTCTTTTCAGAGTTCTGGGGAGTATCTTGTTTTGTCTTAATTCAGAATAGAAATCAAGTGAAAGGAAGATAAAGGGGAAAAGAAAAACAAACCTAAATGGGAAGAGACGTACATAGAAAGGGTTGTAAATGGGAAGGGTGTGTATGGAAAGCATTGTAGATAGGAAGGATGTGAACAGACAGGGTTGTAACAGGAAGAAGTGTGTATAGAAAGGGTTGTAGGTGGGAAGGGTGTGTACAGATAGGGCTGCAATGGGAAGGGATATGTACAGAAAGGGATATAACAAAAAAGGACGTATATGGCCTGTGCCCTTGACTGTATATTCTCAAAACCCTATTCTGTTCTTCTCTTGGTACTTTCCACAAGGCATTTTTACAGGAACATGTAATGAAGTAAGCATCATACATTCTGACGATTGTACAGGCTGCTACCAAATCTGTATGAACCACACTCACACTGTTTGCTGTGTTTTAGACCAAAGTTCCAAATTATTTGTTTACTTTTTTATATTGCTCTTTTTCTTACTCTCTCTCTCTCACTTTTTTAATCTTACACAAACCATACATTTTGCTCTCTTCAAATTTGATGTTCAAGCACTCTCTGGTACACATTAAATTTTCAGCCCTGGTGTAGCATCAGCCAGGCATCTTCACTATAAGGAAGCTTCACTATTCACTCACTGGGAATCCATGTTCATATGCCAGAAATTGGACACCTGACCTTACCTTTCTGTCAACAACTTGCTTTGATTAGCTGACTTCATGTAATGATCCTTGGGTTGCATGCTATTAATAAAGGAATGGGGACTTTGGGATTGATTAGACGTTCATATCTTTAGCATATGTTTGCATTCTAGAGCAGAGTCTACAGAGCCATCATCTCTCTAGACCTTCCTTCTTGTACCTGAAGATAACTGTGTAGCTAGGGGAGGATTCACGAAGACATGTAATGTCTAATTCATGTTCTGTTTAATTTTCTTTCAATTATTAGTTAAAATGGCAGTAATTATCTTTTTTATTAATTATCCTCCCTCATCCTGACTATTCACCAGTTGATTCAGTGTTAGCAGAGCAGATCAAGAGAGGCTGGTAAAAGACTGAATGATTGGATGGATAATGCAATAAAGAAGGAGCAGAGAGAGCTAGAACTGAGGAGTAAGAGCTCAGAATAAACACACATCAAACATTTAACAGTAAGAATCTTACTCATTTTCCTTCTAGTAAGGAATGATATCAGGCTCTTTCTCCTGAGCTGCCACAAAGGCCACCAAGTGATGAGATGAGGAAATTGTTGCATTTCTGATCCCACAGGACAAAGTCATATCATTCAAAGGTTGCCTGTTCCTCTGACATCTAAGGCTGCATCTTTTATGAGCTAACACATAGTGTTTCTTCTCATGTAAGTGAATTATTTTGAAAGCATTAACGCATTAATTTTACTGCCAAAGACTTGTGTTCTTGTTATTATTTTTAAGTTCTTTTCATTCGTCTGAGTCAGGGGCTGGAGCCGAATCCCTGGAAAGCTGGTGCTCAGAGAAATTTCCCAGGGTACAAGCGGGAAGGCATACTTGTGGTGTCAGGAAAAATCTGTTTAGTTGGAGTCTTATCTTGGTGCCCTGCTGCCCTTTCTAAACAAATGTATTGGATTTTCACACTTTATTGCTGCTTCATAGCCCAAACTCTAAAATAGACTTCTCTAATTTTGTCTGTGTGAGAGAGAGTTTACTTAACAAACTACCCCATATTGCCTTTTACAGGGAAGGTTGTTAACCTGGATTATTGTACACAGACCGAACATCCCATGTGAAAAACCCACAGCTTTTAACACCTGTGTTATTCCTCTGCTCTCCAGCATGTTCATGAATCAGGTGTCGCCATGTGAGCATGCAGCCCTGAGTAAATGACAGGGCACTCCCAGTAAGTTGCATGTATTTCTGAATTGTGCCGCTCTGATCAAACAAGACTATACTGGTAAATGACTGGCATGCAGCATTCCTGGGGGAAATGTGTAAACTATCTCATTTAATTATGTGGCCAAATTCACCAATTGAAGTCCCCAGCTGTTGCCCTTTCATCCAGTTCATTTTTAGTCTTCCCACATGTATTAGCATAATTGTATGATTAACAGAGACAGTGGCTTCCATCACAAACATCCAGCAGTAGCAGAGCCAGAAATTAGATACTAGTTGGTCTTCAGAAACAGTGGACAAGTTCAACGGGAAAGAAGCTGCAATATTGTATCATAAATGCAGAGAGGTAACTGCTCCTTGGCCCATGTCCAAGAGAAGAAACTTATTTTACGCCCCTATAAAGAATAATTCTAACATTCATTACATCTCAGATTGCCCACTCGGCCCATAGGTTAGGTAAATCCTGGCACAGATCTACAGTGCATGGTATTTGCCGTTCTTCTTTCAGTAAGCCTTTAGTGGTCCTCAGCCTCCTCCTTCTCTTCAGCTGTAGTTGTGTTCTGTTCCCAAAGGTCATCATCTCACTGTCTTCGGCATCTTGCCTTTGCGTATGTGTTAAATGAGTCATGTGTTGATCTCAAGGAAATCTAATCCACAATAATCAAAGCGGGGGACTAGGGGGAGAAAACAAAAAAAAATCTGCCGTTTAATTTTGAATGCTTTCATGTCCAAAGTGTTTTTTTTTCTTTTTCAGTGTTACTGTTATTTTGTCAGTAATCTTCATTAAAAATACAGCCCCTATACCCATTGTCATAAAGAATGACGTCATCACCACAATTATAATGATTTCCTGGGATTCCAAGAAGAAAGGCCACATCTTTGTCAAGCCTTCCCATAGCTGTAAAGCTCCCATCATCCTTCTGCATTGCCTAGAAGACAACTCATGTTGACCACTTCTACCGTAGTCACAAGAGTTCTGCTCCTTGTACCAAGCAGATGGGTTAAGTACTCATTTCCCAAATACACAGAGAACTCTTCCCAAATGCGCTGAGATGGGTTTGTCAACTCGATACAAACTTCACCAGAGAAGAAGGAATGTCAGTCAGTTGAAGCATTGCCTCCAGTGATTTGGCCTTTGGGCAAGACCGAGAGGGATTTTATTCATTAGTGATCAACATGGAAGGGCCCAGTTCATTGTGGATAGTGCTACCTCGGGTCAGGTTGTAACATTTGCACAGTGTTTTGTTTTTGTTTTTTATCACATCAACAGGGAAACAAAATAAGACGCTAGAGAAGTATAATACAAGGCCTATAAAAAAATACATATATTTGAATGCATATCTCTCCGGATTCAGTAGTTATCACTTCTCCTCTTAGGGTGAGTGAGTCACCTCATTTTTTCCTTTTCCTTTTCAAAAGTAGAGATGATCCAAAACTTATAGAAGTCAAAATTTCATACCTGACTTCTTTGTGGATGAAAATTAGAAATTTAGCATCATCAATTCAAAGAACAAAAATATAAACTTTACTAATTCTCTTACTTGAATTAATATTAGCTTTGGTCTGAATGTTTGTGCTTTCATCTCCTCCATATGCCGATGTCTAGTTACCAAGATGACGGTCTTGGGAGGCAAGACTTTCAGCAGGTGATGAAGTTGGAATCTTCATAAATGGGAACAATGCCTTTATATAAGAAGCCTGACCTTCATCTTTCCATTGTGAGATAATGTGGGTTGACAGGGCACCCACTGAATCCATCAGCACTTAAGTCTTGGGTTTTCTAGCATTCATAGCTGTGAGAAATACATTTCTATTATTGAAAAGCTAATCACCCTTCAGGTTTTGTTACAGCAACGTGATCCTACTGACACATACTGGGTTATAGTTAATGTTATAGCTTAGCTATAATCCAAAATAATCTTCCTGGAACACAATGTGTTTGTTAAACAATTATTTCAATTCCAGAAGGCGGCGCTTAATTTCCAATGCAGTTGAGTAACTTATATTCAAAATCATGATAGGCAGATTTAAAAATTGATGCCTTTTAAAGGGAACTGGTTGTAAAACTGAATTGGTTGCAAGTGATCAGTTTGCAGTTGGGGAAATTGGGAGGGGGGGTTGATTTGCCAGTTTTAAGCCAGCCAGTCAGCCAGCCCTTGGCAGGGAGGGTTTGAGTCCCTTTGTATCCAGATTCTTAGGGTACTTGTCATCTTCCTCCTCCCTACCCTCTTTTTCTTCACGATGGCGTGTGTGTGTGTGTGTGTGTGAGTGTGTGTGTGTGTGTGTGTGTGTGCAAGGGTGTTTAAGTCACACTTGAAGTTGCCAGAGAGCACCTTTTCAGAGTAGCTGCTCTCCTTCTCTACTGGATCCCTGGATGAAGCTCAAGTGGACCAGCTTATGCTATAACCACCTTTACCCATGATCCATTTCATCAGCCCCAGTTCTCACATTCTATGCTCTTGCTGCTCGGAGAGAGGAACTAATCCTGACTGACAACTGCTCAACTGTTTTGTCCAAACAGATATGGCTATTTATACAAATGGAACAGTTGTCCGTGTTTTAAAATATCTGAAGTTAGATAACGCAGGAAATTTGGATATATTTCATAATTAATATGTAGTGTCTAGTACAGGTTCTGCAACACTTCAGTACTTGAGGTAATACGCCTGTTCATCCAATAACTAAATAAATCTCGCTGACCAGACATGCCTGTGAGTTTAAATTATACAAGATGGACATTGTTCTTCTTGTTCTTTCTTGACGTTCAACAACCACTTACTTACATTGGCCTTGGGAAATTTACATCGGCCTTGGGAAATTTACGTCGGGAAGTCAACTTCACTATCCTTCTCTTCAGATAGTGATACTACACCTGCCTTGTACACTCTTCTTTAAAAACATGTGTGAAGGCCTGTTCGTGAGACCGGGGTTTATTTGTTCAAAGGTAATTTGCTTTCTTTCTCTTTCATCCATCCTTTCTGTTGGAATTATTAATATAAAATTGCTTGTCTGTCTCTCAGACTCTTTCCCAAAATAAATTAATTTTACTTTTGCTCCCTGTGGGGACAATAGTTAGGAATTAACTACAGTCATAGATTCTTGGAAATTTAACTATTTTTCTTTAAAAAAAAAACCACACACACAAATAACACAAGTAACAGGGCTTCCACATAGTCTTGAGGAATACGGAAAGGCAGGCAATGAATGATTGGTTTCTGGGAGACAGGTGAAGCATATTTGGTAGATTAATTTTCAATTCACCTTCGCAGAAGAAAAGGACAAAGCCCTCATTTACCAAGATTCTAAAGAGATTTCCAGGCGAGTCCCTTGCCAGCCCCACATCAGTCTTTGATTTGAAGTATCCATTCCCCAGAGCTTGGTTCTTGCCCAGGACCCAAACCTGTCATTGTGCTGCAGAAGTTCTGTAGGAAAAAAATCAGCTCCTTCCACTGACATTCACAAGCCTGGTGTCCTCAGAGGGGGATGGCCTATGTGCTTCTCAGGTAATCAATCTTTCTGTCTAGCATCCTCTTTGTCTTTAGGACAAAGTAAGTGAGTGCCTCATTCTCAACAGTCCCCTTACTTTAAACTGTTTATTCTCCCTAGAGAGGTGTTTGGGAGCAGGTAGCACTTGGGCAAGATATGTTTGTTTGCTTTTGTGTATCTATCAATACTGCCCTTGATTGCCATCGAGGAACGGCTGGCAAGGCTGTCTTTCAAGCCAAGTTTTCCTTCTCTATGGAGACTCCCAGGGAAGGGAGGACCCAGATTTCTGATCAGCTGAGTCTTGGACGCATTTTGATGGCTTCAGACAGAAAGTTATGATATCACTGCGGAGCCCTCGACAGGAAGTCTACTGTTTTGGAGAAGGGGATTGTTTGCCTAAAACCAGTAGCCTATTGCAGAGGATAAAAAACAACGTTGAGGCCCTTCCAGGTCCATGTTCAGCTAAAGAAAGATCTAACCACCTAAAAAAGAGGAAACAAACAAACAATTTAAACAAGTGGGTTTGGTTTTTTTTTTAAACTTTTTTCTTCTCTAAAGGCTTTGAGCATCTCTCTGTCTATTCCTCCTTCTGTCTCTCCCCCCTCTGTTTTTAACTTTCCCTTTACTTACTAGAAAGGCAATTTTCAGTGCCCAGATTGAAATTAACAAAAATATAAGGGGCCAGCAATGAGGCAACTTTTGAGAACTTTTGAGAATTCCGAGTGACACCTATAACAGAAAAGGAAAATGAGGAGTGTTTGCTTCCTTAAAACAAAGCAAAGCAAAACTTGATTCCATAGGTCCACAAGCACCCTCAATTCACTTCTTTGGTCATAGTGAGGAATGGTTTATGATATTTTTTTTCTTGTTCCATCCTTCTGCTGGCTAGAAAGTGGAAATAGGAGAGTCAACTCAAAGTTGAGTAAAACCTTGGTTTTTTGGGAGCCTCTGCCTCCCTCAGAGTTAGCAAGCAAGACGCCTCCATCCCGCCGCTGGGCGCTCGCCTCTAAGAGACTGCTCCGCACAGCTCGCTGCTGGCGGACGCGCGTCCTCGCCTCGGGCCGCTGGGCTCGGGCGCGCCTCCTTCCCGCACGCGCGGGGTCTCCGCTGCGGCGAGGCTGCGTCCGCACGTGCGCCTGCTGCGGGCTCACCTGCGTCGCCCGCTCTCGGCCCCGCCCCCCGCCCCGCCCCGGCGCAGCTCATTGGTCGTCGCTGCGAGGGGCGGAGCAGGGGCGGCCTCGGGGCTCATTAGCGATGCGGTCTCCTGGCTCAGCTTGGTAGTCCCGGACCCAGAGAGAAGCTGGGGCTGCGGTCCGTGCAGCGGGCACAGCGGGCGGAGCCGTAGGAGGCAATGGGGACGGGCACTCTGTCCCGCGGCCCATCCGCTGTCTCCGCTCCGTAGGGAACGGCGGTGGAGAAGCTAGACTCACCACAGACCACCACCCCCGTGGGAACCTACTGGCGGTGGTCTCCCTGCCATCGTACCTTGCGGACTCCCAGGGTGTGGAAGAGGAGTGTAGACAGAGCGGAGCTCAAAGCATGGGGACGGCGGCTGCGGGCGGCGGCTGCGGAGCGCGCCGTTGGCTCCCGTGGCTAGGACTCTGTTTCTGGGCGGCGGGGGCCCTGGCTGCCCGAGGTAAGCGCTGGGTGGACGGCGGTGCGCAGAGGAGCGGACAGAGGAGGAACGGGACCCACACCTTCGTTGTGGGCTTCCCAAGTTATGCTTGCTTCTCTCCGCGTGCGGGCGACTCGGTGGGAACCGGGTGGAAGAGCTCCAGGGGACCACTGCCTTCCCATCCAAGTTTGCTATCTGCCTCAATCCTACAGGTTGCTGTGACCCGGGCCCCTACCTTGAGTCTCAGTACCTGTTCGGTTTTCCGAACCCTCCCTATTTGCTGCAGGCTGGATGGATAGCTTGTCTTTACTACATCCTCGCTCTCCTCTGTCGTCTCCACTTTTCCTTCTTGGGCGAGCTCGTTCCTGGGTGGGCGCCCACGATGATCTTAGGGAGTACATAGGGAAAGAGGCAGGCGAGTGGGCACTAATAGAGACTGCGCCTTTTTTCCCTTCAGGGGAAGCAGCGGAGCTGGTCACTTAGCTCTGCGCCAAGCCCAGTACCCCTCGGGCGACCCAAGCTCTGGCTCTAAGCCAGCACTGGCTTTGCTTCTCAGAGGTCGCGTGGATGCGGGAGCTCTGGGGAGCTGTGTGTAACCCCAGGGTTTAACAGCGCCTGCAGTGACCAGCCGGACAAACAGTTGGCCAGAAGCTCCACTCCCGGTGCATCCTCTCCCTACTCGGTGCTTACTCCAGCTAGGAAGCGCGGGCCTCCCTGATCAGCAGGGAGATCTCCACTTCTCATAAGCTCAGGACCCTCCCCCCCGCCCGCTTCCCCACCACCACCCGGATCCACTGCACTCCAGCAGAGCATCAACTTAAAGATACACCCCACGGACCTGTTTGGAAGCTGATCACAGACAGTTTCAGACAGCCCCGGTGCGGTGGCTACCTTTGAAATAATCCAGGAGCTTTTCATTCCCTGGCCTTCCTTACCTTACCTTCTTTGCTGCGTGCCATCCAGCGGGCTTAGAATATGTGAGTGCGTTAAACATTTACCTAACGCCTGCCTAACAAGAGGTGGCACCGAGCTAAGCACCTCACCTTCTTCTCTATCTCCTCAGCATATTCCTGGTAGCGGTGAGGCTTTTGGAAGGGTTGACAACGATCCCAAGAACTGGTATAATCTCATTTTTATAGCAGCTAGCGGTCTTAAGGGCAGTCATATTGCCTGGAAAAAAGAATTTTAGAAGATGGATAGAGGTTTTCCGTTGTATGATCTGTACTTATTTACATTTCATTTCCTGAACTTTTTTTTTTTTTAACGGAGAGGAAAGGCTGAAAAAAAAATGAGCTTCAGTGATTCCCACATACTGTCACAGCGAGGCATGTTTCTTTCTCTGGCTGGAAGAAAGCACGCGCTTCAGCCATTTAATTTACTACGGAGAACTAGAGACTGCCTCAGAGCTCAGTCAACTCTGCTTTTTATACTGTTAGGGCGAAAGCGGGGTGCCTCCCTTTCCCCATTTTTTCCTTCACTGTTTGAGTTTATACTTGCCTTTTCCCAGTGTGGGATAGCTCATGGTGACTGACTCCAGGTACTGGCTCTTTGAATTCCGTTTGTGGAGTTGTCTTTAAGCCAGCTCAAAACAAGAGGTGGGAACATGCCAACAGCCTCTTGGATGGAGTTTTTCTGGCTGTGAAACCAAGGCTAGCACCTCTTGCCTGCAAGCTGTTCTGTAAAGGTCTCCTGGAAAACACACTGTACACTCTGCAGGCTTATTTACAGCAAATGTTTTGCACAGATCATAGAGATGCCCGAGACACATGGAGCAGTAAATCTGAGTGGTGTTTCTCTTGTCACATTTCCCTTTAGCCGCTTTTGGAGATAGTTCATGAAATGCGCATTACAAAGGCTACAAAGCCAGTGGAGTCGCTCACACCTGGCTTTGGATAGGTGGGTACAATTGAAGTTTTCAAATCAAAGATATTTTCCATATTGAGTCCTGTCATCTCCGCAAGGTATGGTGCATTAAAACCAGGATGCTGTGGATTTGTGCAGTGTCCTTGTCTAGCGGTTTCACTGTGCTGTGTATGTTTGATGGGTTCTATAGGTAGTTTTTGTATTTGCAAGTCAAAAGTTTATAATTCTGAGGATTGTTTCCTTTGGGGGTGCTGGGGGATTGGACCCTGTGTCTTGTGAATGCCCGGCAAGCACTCTCCCATTGACACATAACTGTAGCCCAACAACGGTTTCTTTTGTGGGTTCCAAGACGTTATAGCTTTGTGAACAGCATATATAGAGTTACTCTATATGCTTTGGTGGTAAAGTGTGTATGAGATTCTGTAGCATTGTTCTTACAGTATTTACCATATATCCATTTCCGTGATGGTGGTACCACCATCTCTTTTCCATCTAACTTTTGTTTCTCGACTGAATATAAAAAAAATCTGAAAATCTGAGGATAATGTTTGGATGATTGGTATCAAATATACTCAATGAGGAATCCACTTGGGACAAGACACTACATAAAGGAAACAGCCCTGATACAGAATGCCATTTGGTTTTCTACCTTCCTAATCAAAGCTTCTGCCTTCAGAGAGCAAGTTTTATTTCTACTGGTAAGGTATAAGGCTAGCGCCCCATACCGTAATCAACGTACGTTTTGACACTTTACAATGTAGATAAAGGATGTTTAAAAGTTACTTGTGACCTGCCGAGTGGTAACTGAGTCCACACCATGCCGTACTCATTTGTGTTATTTTTAGAAGAGAGTGCTGCTGGGGGAGTTATGATTTCCACAAGATCATGTGCAGGAGAGACCATGTCATTAAGCAGGCTAGAAAATGACATTTGCTTCTGATAACCAGAGGGGAACACTTACAGCAAAGGACGTACATATTTAACGTTATAGGCACTGAGGGTCATATGACATATACATGCTCCCATCATCTTCTCTCCATTTCTTATAGCTGTTGGCACTTTCTTAATGTTATTTGAAAACACTTCTTCCCCCCCCACTCTCTCCTTGTGTTCCTGTGTTTCAAAAAAATATAATCTGCTCATAAAACTTTAGGTAAAGCACCCTCCACGCTCCCAACTTCCTGCCAGACCTTTTCTGATTCAAAGATTGTGATTCCTGGCTTGAGCAGCCTTAGGGCACTTTCTCTTCCTGCCTGTAAAAAAAACAAAAAAAAAAAAAACACTTTCTACTCAAGAGATCTTTTAAGTATCTCAGTTTTAAAGAGGAGACTAATTGCTTTGATTTGTCTAATGAAAGTGTGAGAGCACCTGGACCCTTTATGTACTTCCTCACTCTGTGAGCGACCCGTGTATGAGTCTCATTCTTGAGGTAGTGCTCTGAAGTCCAGGAAACCCAGCCAGTCCCAAGGGTTCTCCCTGGGCGCTCTCAGGCCTGACAGGATTGGTCAGGTAGCCCCAGAGCAGCCTTTCTGGTGAATGGAAGACTAGGTTTGCTCTTCTTTCCTAGATGACTTGCAAACTTGTGTCTCGTTGATTTATTTTTCTTTCCCACAATATAGTACTCATCTTAAGCCATTGCCAACCTGGAGTTTTGTGAAGGGGTCAGTTCCTTGGGAGATAGCGGCTATTTGATATCCTTCTCTACTGCCTATTTTGTTTTGTTTTTAAACATTAGAGTGTAGATACAAGTCACATGTATAAAAATTGATTCCAAACATTGAGACCTTTAAAGAAGTAGTAGTGGTGGTGTGGAGTGGCCTTGTCACGAGAAGGTTCACATGCATGCTCTCTTTCTGGAAAATACCTTTGTCATTAATCCTTTTAGTCTTTACTCCAGGCAGCGCCTCCCTCCTGAGTGAAACTGTCCCTGTCATTTCCCTTCTGCCTATTCCGATGCTGTTATAGCCTAACTGTGAAACAGAATAATGATGGAAACTCATCCCGTCCACCCTAAATCACATAGGTCATGTAAAAGTCAAACACTTATTCTTCATTTTGTGTATGTGAGTGTTGATGCATGTAGAAACCAGAGGTTGACGTGTATACACACACACACACACACACACACACACACTTACCAAAGGAGACATGTGTGTACCATGGTGTCTATTTGGAGGCCAGAGGAAACTTTCAGAAATATTCTCCCCTTTCCACTCTATGAGACCCAGGGATTGAACTCAGGTCATCAGGCTTGGTGGCAAGCACCTTTACCAACTGAGCCATCTTGATGGCTCATCCTATGTTTAGTAACAGGGTCATCCACTGAACCTGGAGCTCATTAATTGACTAGAAGGGCTAGCTACAGAGCACCAGTGATGTTTTGTCTCTGTCTCCCCAATGCTGGGGTCATAGAGTGTTCCATTTTTGGAACCCCACTTTTAAGTGAGCCATCTCTGCCTTTTACCTTTCATTTTCTACATGGTTGGCCTGAGAACATCATTTTTACTCTGTATTCTGGCTATTCTTTGAAAGAAGGCATTTCTGCATCTTGAATATGAACTAATTTTTATATTACTCATTAATTATTCTGAATATGTTACCCACATTAGTTCATTTTATTCCTTAAAATGACTCAGGATGGTAAGTGTTACTATTTGTAAGCTAGGAAAAGAGGAGTCATGGGGGTTAAATAAAATCACAAGCCATGGAGGAGTTAGGATATGCAAGATCTTAAACCCAGTCAGTCTGACTTAAGAGTTTGCAGTGTACAGTGTAGCTCAGCTATGCTGAAAATAAGTGGTCCCTTGCATTCTGTTGACAAACGTACTAAAATGGTATCTTCATAACTATCAAGAATTATAGAGGAATTTGAAGTAGCTTAAATATATCTGTGAATCTATTCAGATAAATCTAAGAGATTTATGTTGTATGAAAACAGCATTCTTACAGCATTCAGTTTAATATACTTTCGGATTGGAGTCACGCTTAAAATGCTGAATGCCACTTTCTAATATGATAGCTTGCTTTTTTTTTTCTCTCTCTCTCCAGTCTTGAGTGTCAACAGAAAATATTACTCTGATTGAATACACCATCCATGGAATGGCAGATCCCAAAAGACTATTTGTTGCATGTCTTGTATTTTTAGCCTTGTTTGCCGGGGAAATGTGGAGCATGAGATTTGAGAATAGATTGTTAACACGAGAGGCTGCTGTTTCTGCTGTTTTGGGTACTCCTGCTGCTGCTGCTTTTGCAAGGCAGATGGCTAGATTCATTTATAGAAAATAGATATTCGTTCTATTTTGCATTTCCACTTTGAAAGGAACTTTTAATTGTTTGTGCCACATTGCATCGAATGGCCTTATTGTGCGCACACGCGCCGCGCGTAGATAATTTTCCGAATTAGGCGGATGTTAATGTATGCAGTTTGGGTGGTTCTAGCTGCACTGCACTGCTAACTCTGTTTTGGTTTGAAAATTCTCTCTTAGAAGTGGGCAAGTCTGTGGTGTTGTGTGCACCAAGGCTTTTCAGCTCAGCTTACTGCTGCTGTCTGCCTTGCTCCCACTACAGGGAGCTAGAACTCAGAGATAGAAATAGTCGGGCTGTGCTCATGGGACTGATATGGGATCTGTCAAGAATGTTGGTTATGCCTTAGCAGACACACTTGGGAGCATTTTGATTTAGTAATTGCTCAGATTTTGTATAAATAAGGTATATTGGAAATGGACTCGAGTCTAATGAGGGTTCATTCATGTTTCACATACAGTCTATCTAGTGGCCTGATGGCAATTTATACATCACTTTTGGGGTACTTTGACCTTCACTAGACCCATGCGGTCAGATTTAAAATTTTGAAATGTGGTATATGGTAGGTGATGCTAAACTTCCTGATATTGGAGTTTTGTAGATTTGGAATTTTGGAGAACAGATGACCAAACAGGTAATAAAGTATATTCTAGTATTTATTGTATGTGTCTGTGTGTGTTTGTGTGTGTGCATGCGTGTGTGTGTTACGTATATTACATAGGTGTGCATGTAGCACTGCAGATGTGTAGACCAGAGGACAAGATTGTGGTCATCTCTTTTCTTGCCTCCTTTATGTGGACTTGAACACAGGTCACCAGGTGTGCGCTTATCTACTGAGCCATCTTGTAGGCTCAAAGTTTATTTTTATGACCAGATTTTGCCATGGATTCATGAATAACAGCCCTAACAAGCTGAGACCTATCTTTCAAATGACTTTCAATGATGTGTTTTAGTTAGTGCACATGCAATCATCCCCGGTGTCTGGACCAAAACATGCTATGGTCCCTTATTAAAAAGTGGCGTAGCAGTTATGTGTAACCTACGCATGTCTTCCTGCATTCGTGATCTCTAGGTTTCTATAATTCCTAAGACAATGAAGCACTATGTGGATACTTAGGGTACTGTTGTAAAAGTTGGGGTTGCAGACTTGGTTTGGCAATAATAAATACGGTCTGTTCATGCTCAGTGGAAAATAGTATTTTTCCTAATGTGTTGATGTACAACTTGTTGAGCAACTGATACAGAATAGATGTATGTGGTGTGCCAATTGTATTAATTTTATGACCCCAAATTATGTTTTATAAGCTTCAAATGAATCTTCATCTCCTGGAAGAGACCTCTGTATAGTTGCCACATGACTTCAATACTCCATCATAAGGATAGGAGGGAGCAGGTACGAACTGTCATGGCAGCCTGTGGGGAACTAAGGGTGAACTTTCTAGATGCTGTGCTGTCACCTGAATTGAATGCCATGGGGTCTCAGTTGGAGAAGTCAGAAAATTGACATTCATCTCAGATAGCCCTGAAGGTAGGTTACTGGCAGACAGGCATAAAATATAGAAAGATCCAGAGGCCATATTGAAAAAACCATGTTGACTAGCTCAAGCACCCAACCAACAGGAGGATAGCTACATCCCTGCAACAGCATACTCAGATTTTGGGAACATATTAAAAAATAAGTTAATTGGCTAAATAGTAGGTGCAATTTGCCTCTAAATACATTTGTGATAGCTTCTTGGAGTTGCCTGGATGTCTTTGGTGGCTTTGGCTAGGGCAGTACTTACTGCATAGTTATGCTCTTCATTTAAATTTAATTCAGTAAATCTACTAGTGAAGGAGGAGGAGCCTTATGATTAGGGGTTATGAAAGCAGCAGGGTGATGTTTGGAACTTTCAAAATTGGTGCTTTTCCAATGATAATGTTCATTTGAAAAGCAGCAACTCCCGTTAAAATTCAGGTTCTGATGTTGTAATCTGAGGAAGGGGCTGAGACTCTGTCGTTCCAGCAAGCTTCTAGGTGATCCCGTCCACAGGCTATAGGCGATCGTCCTTTGCAGTGCTGGCTTTGTTTTTCATTTGCAAGTCAGTGTAAAGTTTGAAGTGGGTTTCAGTACAAGACTGAAAAAAACAAACCAGTAGGAGGGTAGAGACACAGAAATGTCAGTGTTCTTCAGGTAGACATACAGCTACTTCTAAACGAATAGACATTCATGGACACCATCCTATGTCTTGAATTTCATTTCACAATAATTAGGGGTCCTATTTCTGAATCTCATTAATTTCTTATAATAAAGAGGAAATTGACTTTTCTAGAATTTGCACAGTGTTCCCAGTGTCATGTTTGTTAAGAAGCCTTTCTAGCCCTCTTCAGCGCTGTTTCAATTTATTGTGTTCTCTTGACTTAATTTCTCTATACTTCAGGGTGATCTGGAATCCTGGGTAATTAGAGAAGTAAGAGGGAGAAGAAAAACAGTATTTTAAAGAGAATGCAGCCATGTCCACTTGGGTTCCTGAGGTCCTCCAGAGGCTCAGGTTGCTGTTGTGACACGGTGGTGCAGGACAAAGGCCTGGGTCCATCTGGCTCTGTTCCGGGCTGATATTGTTCGATGAAGCTTTCTCCGACCCGGCAGTGCAGGGTCCTGCAGCATGGCAGCCTGTCTCGCTGTCATCATTCTGTGCTAAGATATGAACCACACTAGGGAAAAACTTCTGAAATCTACTCAGTATTGTGCGAAGCTCCCTCCCCCCAACTTTATTTGCAGTGGTATTTACCCACACAACTGATTATAAAATCTTCATCCTTAGACTTCAAGAAGGATAATTAACAGTAATCCGTGTCATCATGAGTGTCTCTTCTGAATTATAATGTATTTATATGGGATTTGAAAGTTTTAGTTTGATTAACTGGTCGTTGTGGTACGCATTCATGGTGGGAGGTGATATTTCAATGTATATCAAATCAGAACAATTGGCATTTACATCTTTTTATCATGTCTTTGTGGTTTGGTACCTGTAAATTTATATCCTCTGCTTCCTCAACAAATATATAATAGATTGTTGTGAAGTGTAGCTACCCACTGTGGTTAGAATTCTATAAATTATTTCTGTGCTCTGATACCCAATTTACAGGAACTCCACAGTTCTTCTCTATCTTCATACTGAACAGATCACCCCCACCTCCACCATCTCCACACCAGTGGTATGCCGATTGCCGGCACCAAAAAGAGAATTTAGGACTTCAACTGATGCCCTGGCTTTTTGAACTGCATTATCATATAATTCTATTTTATTGCCGGGTAGATAGGATAGACCAAACATGAATGACAGAGTACTCCTGCTCATATTATAACTCATCGGTATGTGTGGGGCTGTGTGAACATGGAGAAAGAATGAAAATTAAATGAATGGAAAGTCTTCCAAATGTCTACCTTACCCTCCTAGTCTGCAGCAGTAGGTTTCTTGTGGTTTTCAGCAGAAATGGCTTCTTCTAGGGAAAAAGCAATAGAAAGTGTGTTAGGAGACTGCGAGAAAGTACAGAAGTGACTACATTAAAAATAGCACACTGAAACGTGGACTAAGTGGTAAGTAAAATCATTTGAGGAGCTTGCTAAGAAACCTCATCATCTTAAATTTCAGAAGATTAGGCCTGGGGATATGGATCAATGGTGGGGGCTTGAGCACAAAGCCCTTAGTTCTATTCTTAAAACATGCATAAAACACACACACACAAATCACACATACACACACACACACGCAGATACGCATACAATAGAGACACATGCACATGCATGCCTGCACACACATGTGTGTACATACACACATAGCATATGCACACACATATTTAGAATTGAGGTAGGTTCATCAGTTTGTCTTTATTATTAATTTTGAGTGAATGTGCTCCCCCCTTGCAATTTGTCTTCTAATGAGGTCAAAAATCTCCTATCTTGTATTTGAAAGAAATTTAGTGGCACAGTGTAATTAGCCTTCCAGTAACATTTTCCCATAAAGTCTTAATAATTATTTAACCCAACTTTAGGAAGATGAGGAAGATTATACATTTTCCAAAGTAAAATTTTTATTCTAGAGAACTAATGAGTTCATTGTACTCTCTTGGAGAAAGTCGTGTTCAGTACCTGTAAAGTGCATGTGTTTGTGGTTTGAGGAGTAGACTTTAGTGCTCCCATCAAAAGTCAGAACAGTATTCTGAAGATTGCATATGGACTTTTCCAAAGTTATTTCCCTTAAGAGAGAGAGAGAGAGAGAGAGAGAGAGAGAGAGAGAGAGAGAGAGAGAGAGAGAAAAGAAAAAGCAGTCAGGAGGTTCACAGATTTTGCTGGCGTGAGGTGCGTGGGTGAGATGGAAAGTGAGTGCTTGGGGTTTGCTTTAAAGAAACATGTCAACTTAAAGATCTGTCAGTAATTAATTTTTTTTAACTTTGGAGCAA
Organism: Dicrostonyx torquatus; assembly: GCA_028555095.1. Classification (NCBI taxonomy): domain Eukaryota; kingdom Metazoa; phylum Chordata; class Mammalia; order Rodentia; family Cricetidae; genus Dicrostonyx; species Dicrostonyx torquatus. Next base: position 1,492,202 of record JAQHUG010000227.1, on the reverse strand, counting down.
AAAATAAATCCACCTGATGTTTTCTGAAGTTTAGCAGTTAGCCTGAGCTGCATGCCAGCCTCTGGATATCAATATGAAAAGACAGCGCTATCATTTCACATGTGTCAGACGAGACAGTTGTACAGCCAATTATTAATAATTGTCAGGGTGCTAAGTGCTGCAGTGCATGGGTATCTCCATGTGTATTAGACATTAGTGGACTGTCATATATCATCATTATTAGAAACGTATATCATCGAAGTTCTATGCCATTAGTTTAAATGGCATTAATAACACTTAAGCTGGAGCTACAGTCACATTTTTTACTTGAAAGTCATTGTCTACATGATGGTACTCTCAATTTCACATCTAGCCCATTTTTTTGTCCTTTTTATTATTTCTAAAGCCTAGGCTTCCTTCCTGTTCTTCTAATTTAGGAGAATGGCAAGTCAAGACTATAGGTACCTTATTCAAGTTTGGATATAAAATATTCATCCAAAAGGTTCATGATTTTGATGCTTGATTTCAATCTGTGTCTTCAGGGGTGGCACTTCTGAAGTGATTGGATCATGAGGACTTTGACCTAATCAATGCTCTAATCGATTGGTGTACTCAAAACCGAGAGGCTCAGGGGAAGGAATTTCAAAGTGTGTAAGGTGGGTACTGATTGGAGGAATGTTGAGGTGTGCCTTTGAGGAGATCCTTCACACACACACACACACACACACACACACACACACACACACCACTCATATTCATTCTCTGTCACTTTCTGCTTTCTGATTGCATTCCTTTCTTGCTCTTGTGGTGTTCTGCCTCCCTCCAGTCTGTAACAGTGGAGGCAGTTGACTGCGGACTGAAAACCTCTAAACATGTGAGCTGACATGGTTTGTTTACCATCTCAGGTAAACAAAAGCAGGGCAGAGTCAGTCTTTTCTAAGATGATTTGTCAGGTGTCTTCTTGTAACAAACCTGGATAATGGCACACTTCCATGCAACACTTTATCCCTCTCATTTTTCAAACTGAGATGAATTGACGCAATAATCTTTTAGGTTTCTTTCCTGCCCCACCATTCCATGATGCCACCTTTTGTTTCCAGGACCACTTCTTCACAGTAATGTCATTATTTCTTAAGGTGCTCCTTGATGTTTTAAGTGTATAATCAAAATGGTCAATGATTACTCTGGGAATACAATTTGTGAGGCAAGTTAATGGGGCTTTGGTAATGATGATGTAGGTCTTGGGCTGATGGGATTCTTCAGGAATGTACCAAGGACAAAAGAAATTTACATTTTGATTCTCTTAAATCAGTGTTTGTTAATGAATATGTCTACAGGTCGAACAGTTGAACATACCCAGTCCCAAAGTCTGAATCAGAAATCTTCTCATGTCTAAAGCATTAATTTTTTTTATTAGGGAGGCTCAGTCAGTAATGTTTTTGCAAATGTCCCAGGATGTGAACAACTCTGAAACCTGAAGTACTCTGGCGTCAAACATGTTAGTTAGCAGGTGCTTAGTCTTTGCGGACTGAGCAGAAGTAGACCCACTGGAAACAACATAAAGAGGAGAGGCTCCTTCACTCGAGCACTTGGCTCTTCCATCGAATGTGTGAGCTGAACCCTGCCTGTTGATTTTTCTTGAAGAAGAAATCAGATATATGGAATTTTATATTAATTTTCCATAATTGAAAACTCAAATTAGCTTATGAAACATTGACTCAAAGGTCAAAGCATACAACTTTTCAGTTTTTCAGATCATCTGAAATCAATGGAGAGGACCAGAGTGGGCATGTAACACCTTTTCTCTGTGTGTGAAGGAGCTTTGTTTCCTGAAAGGCATAAAGCTTAGAGATGACCTTTTAGTTTGTGTTTTACTTGGCTGAATATAGAACCCACGGCCTCCTACTTGATAGACAAGTACTCTACCACTGAGTGCATTCCGACCCTGAAGTGACCTTTAATTAATAATTGATAAGCGCTGATTTGTACACTGAGTTTATGTGTCTTCTCATAACATTTCAAAACAGTCACAAAATTTCAGTGTGGAAAGTGTCTCTCTAGGGCAAAGCTTGCATTTACGTATGAGCAAGCAGGATCTCATGAAAGAAAGTAGCCTGGCTTGTCTGGGTTTGCATGCCTTTCCTGCCATGAACGCAGACCTTCATTTTCTTGCTGTTGTCCTTGCTTCTTTTCTTTTCTGACTCAAATAAGGAAAGTAATCAATAAAAGCACAAAGGAATTCAAAAGAATGACACCAGAAGACTAAAGACTATTGATTATTTTCCCTCTTTGTCAAAGGATGTTTTCCTTTTCTTTAATGTTTACATTTTTCTGAAATTTCTTTGAAGCAAGCTATACGTCTTCTTCATTCTGAATCACTGAATGCTGGCACCACGATTTGAAGGACATGGATTAGCTCAGTGTTAGGATAGCTGATATTCTTAAAGATGTTTGCTTGACAGATTGTTTTGTGTTTGGATGAGATTGAGAGCTAGTCGTAAGCTTTTGTATCCTTGCTAATACATTTGTTGAATATGAATCTAGTAACTGGAGTCTAAATATCTTCTGTACATAATTATTTTGAAAAGAATCTATTCATAGGAAAGAGAACACTTTCACCTCATTTCGATTAAGCTACATGACATTAGTGCTGTGAGTTGGAACAACTCGCCATGTAGCTTATCCAAAGGAAATCATTTTAAAGAACCTTTTGCTACCAGCCCCTAACTCCTACTTACTCCTGATTGTTCCTTGTTTAAATCTGGGTTTTCACATGTGAAAAGGACAGATTCATCTGTTTGCATGGCCTCTGAGCCTAGGGCATCTGAGTGTAGATGGCCCTAGGTTCAGTAAGTGTTTATGTTGCTCACTTGAGAGGACACTAGGTGGTGCTTTGATTGTGCAACTTGCTTTATGCACTCTTGAAGACAGCTTCTGATGTTGGCAGTGACATATTAAGGAGGCCCTTAAAAAAGCCACAGATCAGCCTCCAGAGAGACTGGCTAGGTATCATATTAAAAGCTTCAGTTGTCTTCGTTCTCCTCCTGCGGTCCTGTTGTCTTGTTTTAATTCGGATGCTGCATCTCTGAAGGGCACAATAACTTGTCCAGTGCCACCACCCGTTGTCCTGGAGCTCCTGATCCTCATGACGATTATTCATGTGGATGCCACCTTGCCGAGAAGGTGTTAGACACAGGAGGTGATGAAAACTTCCGATTCTTGGAGATTAGGTGTCAGAATATTCAGTTCGGCTATATTTAGCAGTTATCAGGGAAGGATCTCACTTCTGGAAATGGTGGGCAGGTTTTAATTCAGCAAATTCCTTCTATCACCCAGAGTGGTGCTTTCAAACTTCTATAGGAACACACATGTACAGTAGTGCCACCCAGGGTTAGGTTGGAGCATCACAGACAGATGCCTGCTGTATGGGTGCTGTTCATTTTTGTTCGGTAAGCTAAAAACTGAGCTGTTTAAAGGATACTTATTATCCGTTTCGTGGAATATACTAGATTGAAAGCTGAGCTGTTTATAATGTAATATTGCCTAATAGAAAATATACGTGAGTGATTTTAAATTCTAAAGAGCAACAACTTGATTCCAATGTTAGCAGTCAGCTGATTACACTGCCTGGATCTCAGCAATGTAGTCAGCAATTCAGCAGGGCCAAGACCATTCTCTCTATTAAGGTACTTAGCTGATTTTTGGTTTGGGAGCCCAAGATCAAAAGCCATCGACTTCATGTTTATAAACATAGATACTCAATGTGTGTAAATATCAAAGTGGATCAACTTTGGGGTTGGGAAGAAAACTAGTGAGACTGTGAAGGGATACAGGAGACTGCCCCTGATCACTGTCCACTTGCTCCTGATCACCTAGTTCTTTCTGGATGCAGGGGGATGCTCCTGATCACTGTCCACCTGCTCCATTAGCTAGCTCTTTCTGCTCCTAATTTCAGTTGATTTGAATGAATGCAGCTGATTGTTTGCATTCAAAGGGGGACTTGGGCCTTTCTTGTTAGGCTGGGAAAACTGAGGTATTTGTTAAAGGGGTGAGGCTATGTGAGAGTGATTATATAATAAGTCGGGAGGCTTATGAACAAGGGATTGGAGATAGACTGTAGTGTAGGGCCCACAAATGGAGACCCCCCCATACACACACACACACACACACACACACACACACACACACACACGCCCTATCTAAGGATCTAAGGACTCTTAGCACATGTGCTACATTTCTGTTGTTACAGTGAAATACCTGATGTAATTCCCTTACAAAGAGGAGCCTTTTGTACAGGTTTAGATGTTGCATTGTATGATGGGCGGTGCCTGTGCTGAGGTAGCTAACCCCAACAGGATCAGAGTCGCTCATCTTACAATTTTCCAAAAGCAAAGAAAGATGAACTCTTCTGAGGGCCAAAAACAGTGGCCAAATGGTTCCACAGCTTAAAGATTCCAGAGTCTCCCAACAGTGCCACCATGGGGACAGAGACATTAACACATGCCCAGGATTTAGACTACAGCCAACTAGCATGTAAATACTAAGGAATCATACTTAGGAGTGGGTGAATATATTTGTATTAGTTTAATTGTCCAAGGCATATACATAGAATCTGGAAAACATTTTGTGATTTGTTTTTGCATCTGAATGATGGATTTTAAAATGTATTAGATTTGGCAAGTGTCTAAGAAGTTAACAGTACACTTGAAATTAGACTCTAATCAATGTCTTTCACTGCTTCTTTAACCTATCCACTGTCTTCTTAGTGGGGTCAACATTGAAGTTCACGCTTGATCTTAATCTTTGCAAGCAGGGATATACATTTAGTTGATTCTGTCTTCTTTTAAAATCCCCGTATGTTTTATTACAAAATACAGTCTCTGTGTTTTCCAGCAATTAGCTTCATCATCCAAGATTATGTCTTGTCTGTGTCCCTGTATGTAATGTAGCTGGCTTGCTTCCCTGGAGTACAGTGTTCAGCTAAGTGCCAGGAATACTTATGATGCAAACACAAGTATATATCTAATTGTTTCTTCTATATGTGAAAGTAGATTATTTGGATTTAGGGCATCATTAGGTTAATTTTCACACGCAGTGCTTAGTCATTTGTCTCTGTGTATGTATGCACTTAACTTTCTTCCCCATATTTGCTGATGAAGTTAAACATTTTCCATCGTATTTAGGTCGCCATGCATGTATTGAGTGAAAAATATACTTTTGTGTATATTTTGCTTGTCTCTGAGTCGGGGAAGTTTTAAGTGTGAGTTCCCATGTGGATTTACCTGCACTAATGATGGGTAAATGCAGATGAAATCATCATAAGTTGAAGGCACTTCACATTTAAAGTGCAATGGATGCCCGTAGCCTTCCCACTGACAGAGCCTAGAAAGACCTTATTATGCTGGGAAGTCCTCTACACTCTCTTGATCACATGGGGAACTAGCATCATGGGAAAACAGTATACCATGCATCACAGCCCACAGGAAAACTAGCATTCAGAATCCAAAGTGATAGTTTTTTATTGAACATGTCATTTAATATGGTTGCAAAGTAGAAATGTCCTATTTGGAATTGCCTATGATCGTCTCCTGGATGTGTAATACGTGACTACAATTTCCCCTCCCAACCTGTTTTAGATATATTCTGATGCATTTTTGAATATTTTTGAGACAGACTTTTACTTTGTAACTTAGTCTGGCATAGTACTGCCCAGGTGGGCCAGATTGGCCTCAAACTTGTGTTCTTATTTCAACCTCTCAGGTGCTGAATAAAATGAAATTATCTGTTGTCTTTTTGTGAACTAGAAGTTTGAATGTAACCAGTATTATAACTAACTCACTTTGTGTTTATCTGTTTTGTGCTGCACTTAGGAAATAATTGCATTAATGATACCTATGGCTTTATTTTAAGATCCTTACATTTTGATCATTCATATTTATGCCTTTCCCTAGTGATTACAATGCCAATTTTGTAATCTATGAAGGGTTCATGTATTCTTAAGAGTTTAGTCTGGCTTGAAATGTTTCTCAGTAACCTCTTAATTTGATAACTACCGCCCTCCAAATGTCCTCTTCAGGTGACTTTGTGCCATGCCTTTGGACTCTTTGGGGGTTTCTTTGTCATATGCAGTTTGTGCTTTGTTCTATTTCCTTTGGTTTTGTGCTATTGTTCGAGCATCTTTCTTTGGTTTTCTTCTTATTACACTGTAAACTATTGAAAGTGGCCATCTTATTTTGTTTCTTATTGATCCCCTCAAGAATAATATAGAATATGGTGTCTTCTAGCCAGAGAGTATATCATGAATCATTACAATAAAATTGAAATGATTTTGAAATCACGCAGCTCATCATATCGGCCCACCAATACTTGCTATAATTTTTAGGCTTTAAAGGTAATCTTCAAGTGGCACAGCTTGGTAGAAACCTGGCTGCTCCCCAAACCCAGCTCCACCCTGCCCCACACCCTTGAGCTTCCTCCAGAAAGCCCTTCACTGGCCATTTGATGAGCAAATGGCTGACTTATTAGACCTCTGCCCAGAAATGCGAAGCACTGGGGAAAAGATACTGGAAAACCAAACGAAGAGACACATAGGCAATAGGTCCAAGACCCTTCATCATGTCACTCAAGCAAAAATGAAGTTCATTTGACATCTCAGTGGCTGGCTTCGTACAACCATTGCATGGATTTGCACATCTGTTTCCTGATTTCTTCGAAAGAGCCATTGCCATGTGACACTGTCCCTATGTCTACCCAGCAGTAGATTTTAAATTCTATGGACTATTGTATCTGCTACGCCTCTTATTGAGGTAGCAGTTCCTTCTGCTGCTCACAAGGCTGGCCCAATCTAAGCTTATTTGCTCTAAGTCAGTTTTTCCAAGATATTCTAAATTATAAACCCATACTAGCAAAGAACCAAAAACTCCAAGCAAGCTTGTAAATCTGATCAGCCAGCATACTGCTTAAATGTGTGTTCATTTGGGTAAAATGATGGTGCTGTCTTTTCTCTAATAAAACAAACCTATGGGAGAAATATACTTGAAAAATTAGCCCTTGTCACAGTAGTCTAATTGAGCTAAAGGACTTGAGAGATGTATTCAGAGGCCCTAGTTAGGGAAGTTTTGCAGAATAAAAATGGTTTGCTGGGCCTGTGATGGGACACACATGGTTGGGAATGCCAGGGTTGGAATGTCCGGAGCTGAGCCGGTCAAGCAGCCCTGTTTGTAGCAGCGTTCTCACGAGCTAGGGGTTTTCCTCTCATGAACTATGAGCAGGCTCATGACTTTCCTTTCTACTCCAATAGCTTCATTCTAGGTGAAGTGTTCTGAATTCTAATATCTTGCCCACTTATTCTTAGAAATTCGAAAATAAAGGTAGGTAAGTGAACAGAGGTCCTTAAGAGGTTTTCCAAATGCAGCTGTGCCAAGCAGTCTCTCAGGGGCACATTACATCCTTCCCGTGTCCTCTGATCACATACAGGACTTATGGTCTACTCTTTTTCATCGCTGAGAAGAAAAGCAACCAGTTATCTCAGTGCAGAAGGAAATACTGGTGTCTGCAGTTTTCGTTGGGTCAGAGTGTTCACATCTTTGTACCACGAACTTAGTATCCTGCACATTTTGTACCTTTGGAGCTGTGGGTGTGAAAGTACAGGACATTTGTTTGCAGCACTTGCCCCGGGTGAGTGGTCATGCCTGCCATAGTGTCCAAGATCACAGCAGCCAGCTAAGGCAAGCAGTGGTTGGTGTCTCCTATGAAGGGAGCCAGTAAGAGACACACACTCACAGCTTCTTTTTTGTTTGCTGAGATGAAGGTGTGTGTGGCATCTGGACTGAAGTTTTCTTTGTTCATTTTAAACATTGCCAAGGCACCTTTGAGGCACAGATTTATGCATGATTAATAAAATCTCAGAGATTGATATTGGGGTTCAACTTGAAGGTCCAAATAGGAAAGCAGCCTCTAGGAATCTCAGAATGAGACTGTGTGAGAGAGCTGTCTTCACCCATTTTATATTCCTCTTTAGGGCTGGGATTAAAGGTATATACCACTGGGATTAAAGATATGCCCTGCCCAGTTCCTATGGCAAACTAGTACGGCTCCTAGGATTAAAGTTGTGTGTTACCACTGCCAGGTCTGTAAGGCAGACCAGTGGGGCTGTTTACTCTCTGATCTTCAGGCAAGCTTTATTTATTAAAATAGAAATGAAATGCCACTACAGTAGTTCTTTGTTTCTGGTGTGCCGTGTATGTGAACATTGTCTCAGCATCACAATGACTGTGAAATTCAGAAGTATGAATGCCTGTGGTTCTTGTAGACATAGGTTAATTGGCAACCATGTGTTTAGAAAATTTAGTATTCTTGTGTGCAAGGACATTGGCTCAGTTGTAGTGAAACATAATCTTGTATTAGCTATGATATCATATGTATCACTTACTTTTCTTGGACTGAGATGGAAATTACCAATTAACAAATTTGATAGGCAAATTTCATTAAGGTTATACCTAGTAGTCTTTGCCAAGTCCCTTTCTACATTTAAAAATATTGATTTAATAAAATGAAATTGAAGTAATTAAGAAATAGAAAATAAAATTTAGGAACAACATACACATATTTTAGCAAGCTGGTAAGCTGTGACTTAATATGATAAAGGGCTCAATTCTTCCCTCTTTCTAGCTCTGAGTTGAAGGCTTCTGCAATTTTATTCACAATGTTTTTTTTCCTACTTATTTTGTGTGCATGTGCATAATACATGTATCTATACATGTGTACAAAATAATTGGAGCTTTATAGCTACTCACCTATGCTGACAATTGAATATGTTTTAATTTCGTTTTAAAGTACCTGTATGATATAAACTTGTTTTTGAATTTTTATTGCTTTGAACACTTTACTAAATTAATGCATTTTTGCTTCATATTGTGATTTTTCTCTCATGGGCCTCTCATTGTGTTAGATTTTATATATATATATATATATCCATATAATATAAATGCATATTCCTGGGTTTAGCCTGGAAGACACACAAAGGGCACTGCATCTGTGGCCAAGATAGCAGGCTACATCTCAAGGAGGCAGTGGATCTGTCCATTTGCATTGTTCTGATTTTGCAGGGATACAAAGTATATGACCCTGGCTTGTCCCAAGGTACTAGACTAGGAACTTTTTGAGGTCAGGCAACCACAATAGGTTCAAATTTTCTACATGGAACTCATGACTATGCATGATGCCTAAGTTCCAGCGGAGACTCCAGGTTACCGGTGATGCTAGATACATAGGCCATAACACTAAACCAAACTAGTGACACCGAGTGGAGATGGCCTAAGAGTGAGGCCACAATTCCTGCAGACAGCAGAATTGGAGAATGGAGCTACTCAACCCTTTTGAAGTCCAGATACTAGACATGGGTCTCCACTTTGGTATTAACCCTGTTGGGGTTTGTTGGTTGGGTCTGATCTTTATTTGGCATATCCCAATTCTTCTGTTACAGAACAGTAATGTTTACTCTATATCATCATGTATTGGATTGCAAGCATATAACTTGTTTTTAATGTTACATGTGTTTAATGGTAAGAGATTTCCTTCAATCCCATAGGAGATTTGGATGTGGGACATTTGAATGGTATCAAACTGGGACTTTTGAAATTGAACTGGATGCAATTTGCATTATGAAATGTTTATGAACTTCTGCTGGCTAGGAGTGGATTGCTGTAGGTGAGATGTGAAATGCTTTGGGTCAGCTGTCTGCTTTCTTTTGGGAAAGTCTAGACTCTTTAGAAAGTATAGACTTGGTTAAGGAAGTAGTCGCTAGGGACTGGCCTTGAGGTTAATAGCCCTGACCTGCTTCTGGTCTGGAGTATGTGTCTGTTATTATTAATATGTAAGCACACAGAGCTGGAGAGGTGGCTTAGAACTTAAGATTCTACATGGTTCTTGCTTACGACCTGGATTCGGTTCCCAGCACCCATGTCAAGTGAATTGTAATTGTCTGCTACTTTAGCTCCAAAACATCTGACACCCTCTCCTGAAATTCATGATAATCTGAACTTATATATACAGTTAAAAAATAATAAAAATCCTTTAAAAAATGTAAGAACATGAAAAGTCGCAGCCACATGCTTCTGATACCTTGGCGCTCTTGCTGCCATGTATCCTTAACCATAAAAGACCCTATTCTCTCAAGCTGTGAGCCAAAATAGATTTTCTTTTGAGTAGCTGAGTTCGTTGTTGTTTTAGTTTGATTGATTGATTGACCAAGTGCTTGGGTACAACTTGAAAAGTAATTAATAATATGGAGAAGTGGGGATTTGAACCCAGGAATGTTTAACTCTCTCATATGCGTTCTTTCTTAATATCATGTCCGAGTGTCTTCTAATTTAAAAATGAAGGTGTAGGCTTCCTGATTCTTTGGCTGTATTAATTCTCATAGAGTCAGCTATTGTTAATTTTCCAATGTAGCTTTCTCGAGCCTTGTCTTAAATAGTGGATGAGGACAGGGGTTCTCTGAGCAAATGTAAGTTGGAGCCCATCATTTTTGTCCTTTCTGTTTTTTTTATTGTCTCAGGAATAGCCACTATAAAAATCTATAATAAGCTCTCTTTTCCCCTTTGGTGCCTCAGAATCACAGAAATCATAGATTATGTATTTCTGAGCATTGGTGGACTAGCACGCCTTTTGGTCTCAGCAGGCTGGAACCCAGCTCTCACAGTCTCTGAAGTTACAGGACTTAAGCTTTCTGTGTATCCAGATGAGTTAAGTTTGAAATAGCAATAGTAAGAGTTCTTCCAAGAAGTATGTGTTATAGATGCCATGACCTTGCTATGGGCAAAGTTTGGGCATACATCGACCAGCATGAACTAATAATAAGTGGTAGTGGGAATTATAGGCCAAGTTATGACCTTGGGTAAAATTAGTAACCTGCATTTCTAACTGCACTTATGGCCAGTATTTTAACCCATTGGTTGCTATTGAAGCAAGGGAACTAAAATGTGTTTAACACACACTTACACCCTGTGGTAGCTAGGTCAGATCCTACTTTATTTTATTACAAAGGACAGAAAAACAACATTGCAGAGAAGAAAGCAAAATTGAAAACAACTATTTAAATAGTTTTAAAATTGTCTAAGATGTATTTAAATAAAATATGAAATCTAAAAAGCATTTGTTGGATAGCTTATTGTGTGCATATATGTCTTGGTCTATCCCACCGCTGCTAACAGCTGTGGTTTCTTTAATCGCTCCCCTAAAATCCACCTATCAAAATTGTGGCTCTTAGCTTGGGGTCACAGGGAAGTGATGGAACCTTTAGGAGGTGGTGGTATGGTGAGAATCTGAAGTGTGCCCCCACAGGTTTGTGAGTTGGAGCAACTGATCCCATTGTCTACTTCCTGGTCTGCCCAGACAGGAGAACCTGCAGCCACACGTCCTGCTGTCAAGAATTGAGTCAGTGTGCTGTGATAGTTTGTTTCCTTTGAAACGATGAGCCAAATAAATCCTCATCCTTATTTCTGCTGGCTGTGTTTAAAGACTAGGAGAGTAGCTAATGTTTGTGGGATCTAGTGGGGTGCTTTCTGTCATTGGGGGCACATTCCTGAAGAGTATTGTGAGGCTTTGTTTTCTAGTTGCCATATTGTGAGTCACTTGCTCTCTTTCCAGGTATACTGCCTTACCATAGGCTCAAATACAATGGAGCTGACTAACTATAGAGATCCCTAAAACCATGAGTCCAAATAAACCTTGTCTATTTTAAGGTTAATTCTCTCAGATGTGCGGCTAGAGAAACAATATGTTAACGAAACCAATCCAATAACAAAGACTGGATAACTGAATAGGAATTACATCTTGTAGTTGTGGAGACCGGTCAGTTTGAGATGGAGGCACTAGTCATGGTGAGGGCTTGTTATGTGTCTATGCCACCTGTCTGGCAGGATGAAATATGCTAAAAATACTTCTGTCATCCCTTTATGGGGTACTCACTGCAGCTGTCAGGACAATGGTCTCAAGGCCTAACCATCCCTTACACCTCTTTTAATACTATTGTATTGAGGGTTGTATTTCAACCTGAATTCTAGAGTGACCCAAAATATTGAAACTATAGTAATATGTTAATTTGAAAGAGGTAGTAATAAAGGATTTAAAGTTGACAGACCACTTGGGTACCTATTACCCTTGAGACTATAGGAAAATTACCTAACATCTCTGGATCTCCTTTTCTAAGGAACCTGGATTACTAAAACTGCTTTCTGTATTGATGTACCGTGTAGACAAAGTCGATTGATGTGTGTAAAATCCCTAAAAGTTTTCAGTACACAGTGCTCTACCTGCATTCCTACCACTGTGGTAAAGCACTGTGTAGAAAGTGGGAGCTAGAAATAAGAGCATCCACAGAGATAGCGAAAATCCAAGGAGTGAGCAGGATATTAGCATAGACTTATTACGATGATATGGGAGAAAGAGAGAGTACAGTGTTTCTGGGAAATAATGACAGATTAGCCAAGAGCCCCTCCCCAAACTTGAAATTGAGTGTAGCAAAGGAATTGCTGACTGAGTCAAGTGATGACTTTGGGAGGGAATTATACAGGGACCTTCAAAGGCTGCAGATCAAGGAATGTCCCATTAAGGAATATTCTTAGCCTGGTTGTCTTTGTGTCTAGTAGTAGTAATTGTTGTTCTGTAATTGCATGAAAACAACCATCTATTGCACAGCAAAGGGTAAGAGACACCATTGGTTCAAATGCATTCTGTACAGCCATTCCTGATGAGGTGGGCAGACAGGAGAGCCAATGCTTTGAGGAAAAATTGTGAACCAGACAGGGGGAGATAATCCTCTCCAAAGAACACATCTTTAGTGCAGGCAGGGCACTTAGCTGACCCTTGGTTAGAGAGCAGGGTTGGGGAGCAGAGTACCAGTTTTACCCACATCACCATATTGTCCCGGGTAGTAGTGAAAGATGGTCAGGTCTTCCTCATCAGGACCATTTTTTTTTGTAAAATAATTGGTTGCATCAGGAGCCGACACCTTGCAGTGTGGTGTTCAGGCAAGTGCCTGGTGTTATTTTTCAGGCACGGACTCCAAAGTACTCTATATATTATTGTAGGTAACTCCTCACACCCATAGTTCATTTTTACCTTTTCCAAGTGAACACTTTAGGCCGACTGATTTCCGTTCTTTCCTCCTCTCTGAAATAGAGGAGTGCTCTTTAGCACTTTTACCCTTTGAAAATACAAAATCATTCAAGGGCTTTCATATTTTCAAAGGGCAGAGGCAACCTTAGTGCTCCAGAGGAGTGCAAAAAGCTGACTGATCTCCCCTCCCCACCTCTCTGAGTGCTGTAATGAAAGTGTGCATGAGACACATCCTCCAGGCCCATGTGTGCGGATGTCAGTGAGCAGGTGGGTGAGGGAACAAGAGCAGGAGGTCAAGGCTGGGTGCATGTGCACAGAGCCAGGCAGATACAATCTTATTTCTCCTCTTTTAACTTGCTGGCAAGGAAACAGTTTATACCATTTCCTCTAGGCCCCTGCTAAAATACAAATGAGAAAGTGCCCCCTCACAATTTTTATTGCGAAAACAAATGCTCCCTACCTTGTACGCTGATTGGCCCCATCTCAGGCTCCTGAGAATAAAACCATCACCATCAGAAACTTGCCGGTGTTATTCCTGAGTGAGTTTTGCCTTTCGAGTGACAGGCATAGTTATGTCTCCTTGGAAATGCAGACAGAATGGCTCAGCTGTCAGGTGGAAAACAAATAACTGAGCCACCGCTAGGCACATTATCTCAGCCCTCACCGTACCTGCCCGTGTAGCAGACGCCTCCGCAGCGGTCCATCATTCAGGTGGGCCATATTTTACCCAATGAGGTGCTTACTCCAAGCAGCTGTAGAGATGATCTACTAACTTGGGCTTCGTCAGCAGCAGCAGACGCTGGCGTTCTTTTGGAGATGGGCTGTTTGCCTCCTCTGCAAAGCACACAGCTATTATGTGTAAGAGGTCGTTGTTTATGCTTATTATTAAATATAAAAATGAACAACAGCCTGTATGGTCTTTGGCGGCTCTGACTCTAAAATGGCATCGGGCATGCGTGTTGTCTTCGTCTGGGGACCCCAGTGGGTATAGCTTAAGCTGTAAACTGAGGACTGTTCCAGACCTTATTCCAGGAGACATCAGAGGCACTGCTGACTCTTTTTTGGGGTTTCTTGGGATTTACCAGCCTCTACTTTGAATAAAAAATTGGGTTTTGCCCTTTCTGTGACTCAGTAACAACATATAATCTCTCTCTCTTTCTCTTCTCCCTCCCCTCCCTCTGTTCTTCTTGTCATTCTGGCATAGCCATGGTCAGGAACCAGGGGCAGTCTTCTGACTGGTTGAGTCATTGGATTCCATCCCTTGAGTTTATGGCAGAGAAGTGATTAATTGTGAAACTATCCACGAGTTTATCGTGATTCTTCAGATGAGCCCCCCTCCCCCCCCCGCTTCAAAGGGCACTTAAAATTCATGCACAGTAGCACCAGTGAAGGAATACCTAAGACTCATAAATAAGGCAAACCTATCTTAATTTATTGCCAGTACCTTCTATACCCACATTGAGCTATTCAGAACCCTGCACAATTGATGTTTCTTTCCTCCAGTTATTTCAGTAAAAAATGAACTCTATTTTATGCCACACAAGCATACTAATAAACCAGTGTTTTGCTGCTTATAAAGGCAAACTGTCACCTGTTAAAATATGTAACTGTCATAGAAAGATAAAAAAGGATCATTTAATAATGATGAACAATGTGCATGTGGCATAAATAGAATCCAAAAAGTAAACAGCGGTTTATTATGCCAGAGCCAGCCTTGCCAGTCCCCAGTGGAGGCCCTCAGTGCTCGTCTTTGTAGTTCCTTTCCTTTATGGGAGGTAGGATCAGGGCTAAACCTGGAATCTATGTGAGTGCCAGGCATGCACATAGCTGGTTCTGAGTATGGCCACTTGTGCTGTAAGGGAGGGAAGAGGTTTTCCAGGCTTGTTTTTTATTTCTAATGTGAACACTCTTAAGTGCTCTTTATTGTTGGGTATTCAGTTGTATTTTAATAATATGAAGCATTTGGAAGTTTCATTGTCCCAGTAAGCCTGGGCGGGAGATAATTTGCAATTACATTCTTGAGCTAATTTTAAAGGCCAATACATCTCTAGCAGGGATATGTCGCTATTCAGTACAGCTGGGGCTGGGGAGCCATAGCTGTGCTTGTAATAGTCTTTTGTGTTTCACAATCTCTTTTTATTGACTTGTGTGAACAAGACCATCAAGGACAACATCAAATATGGCCCCTTCACAGTGCTTCTGGACAGTGGGACAATGTTGAGAATATTTTCATAACAGCTATAAATGGTTTCTTGGTGATAATGAAGTGTTCATCGTCAGTAGGTTCTCCTCCGGTTGTCATGTTAACTTTAGGGCATTAAACTCTGGAACCATCTCCAAGTGACAACGTCATCTCTCCCAGTCTCATTTCTCCTTGTTTGCACTTGTCACAAATTAATATAGTTGAACATCTAGGATCTATGGTCATGCTAGACTGAATATGTGTTGAATCATTAAAGATTATCGAAATACTTTCCCAATGGAGAGTTTTGACTTCTTAAATATTTGACATTTTATAGCCCATTCAATTTGAAATGGTTTTAAAATTTACCTAACTACTGAACTCGTCCATATCAACTTACAACAGTGATGACAGTAAACTTCCCAAACATCCTCGAAGCTCTGTATTAAATCTCAAGTAGCTGTTTCCCCAGAGGAGGGGCTGTATTGACATAATGAGGAGGACTCCATCAAGGGAGAGAGCCAGCAGCTCTGGAATGGATGTGGAACAGCTTAGATCCCACTTCCATTTCTCAGTGATGTGGCCTCATCATAGTGAGGTTTTATCATCCAGAAAGTCTTCCTTAAGAAACTTATATATGGAGAAGTAATTTAAAACATAATCTTTCCATACTTAAACAAGCTTCGGCTGCTTATCATCAGTTGATCTCTATCACAATGACAATATAGCAGAAATAGTAACTGTGGGAGTGTTTTGAATCATTGTTTCATTGGTATTAGTCTATAGTTGATCACTTGATCTTGTGGGTTGTACCTGTTTGCTTTGAGTAAAATACAGCAGGAGCCCTTTCACCTCATGATAGTTGGGGAAAAAAGGGTGGAGGGTCTGATGTCCTTTTAACCCCTTCAGGGAGTACCCACAGTGTCCTAACTTCCTGCACTAGATTCCCCACAAACAAAAAGGTCCATTACCTCAAGTTGCACACGCCTGGGGTTACATTCTGGCTTGTTCTATGTTACATTCAAAATACAGGCTTAATACTCACATATCCCATAGTTCAGATCATCTTCAGATGATGCTGTTTTGTAGCTTATGAAAATCTAGTGTTTCTCTGATGCCTTTAACATTAAGTACATATTCACTGAACACACAATTTTACCTAGTATACCATCCCACTTCTATATTTTTTTAAGAAAACATACGTTAATCTTGTGTATCCTTGAGGGGGTTCCTAATACACATAAGGGGCGGGAGTCAGAGAACAACTTGTAATATCTCGTTCTCTTCTTTTACCACATGGTGCCCTGGGAATGGTACTTAGGTAGATAGACTTGATGTCAAGCACCTTTTTACACTGAACCATCTCCTTGGCTCCCATTATCAACTCTTGACTGCTCTTTATTCTTTACATGAGCTATAAAAACTCAAACTTCACAGCTCAGTGTTTTTGTGCATGCTTTTGTCTAAGACTCAGGCATATGCCACCTGCTAGGCTGACGAACAAACTCCTCCTCAGTCTTCTTAGTCCCTTGCAGAGGTGTCCAGCACTGTAAATGTCTCTAGCAATTCTAATAAGTAAAAGGAGTCCCTCTTCTCTGAAACTATTTCTTCAAATATAATGCAAATATTTTATTGAATTATAATCAAAACATTGCCTGTTTTTTCCATTTTAACTAACTGGGGGGAGGACAGTCATTCAGTGTTATCTTGCCCATAGAACTTTCAAAGAATAATAATGATGTTTTTCATTTAGAGTAGGTGCAAGGAATTATTTTTATATTTTAAGAGAGTGTTGGAATGGTAAGTATGGGTAGTGCTGCAGAAGATATGAAGATGCACACTAACTGACCTGACTGTAGGAATCGGAATCAGGTGGTTACATTGCTTTCTTTTTTCCTTAATTTTCCTTATTTTGCTTTGGACTTACCTTGTGGTTTTAGGACCTGCAGCATTTCTTATCTGGCAAATGAGAGTATAAATATCTATTTATACTGTATTGAACGCAAACTCCAGTGTGATAAAATCATTTAACAGTCACAGGTTTTGTTCTTGTTAAAACTATTATTCATTTTTGGTGAATTTCTTTCCCCCTTCAAAATATATCCCCCAAACACCCAGCCTTTTCATGAGACTGAACTTTCATGAGTCAGTTTGGTTGAGGTCAAGACAGAATCATAGAAGTCAGGTAATTTCAAAGAATCAAGAGATGTGTGGAGGGTGAGAACAGGGTCTTAGATGTCTAGCTGTAGAAATCAAAGACCAAATTGACAGCCCAAGCTGGAGCTTATCAGTCATTGATCTGTTTGCTTGGACACTGCTGATGTTGTGTATATAAACAAATAGGGTTTGAATAACTGCAGTCCTCCAGAGTGAGCCTTGCAATAGATCTCTTGGGAGTTCAGGTGCAATAGACTCTTCCATGTGAAATATTTTAAGTATTTAAAAAAGATGTGGAGACTAATTTTCAATGATTATCCATATGTGCACACCTATCTTTGTTGAGTATCCACTTTTTAATCTAAAAGATAGTAAAAACATTATTTTTATGTTAATTGCCTTGTAACTCTTCTGTTATTGGCAGGACCGTCTGTGGTGCATGAGGTCTCTCATGTGAGGAGTGGGGCCAGTGCTGCCAGAGGGTGTACAATGAGCAGCGAGGTGATAGCTGCTTGGTACTGAATAATGTAAAATGAATGGAAAGATATATATATATATATATACACATATGTATATATACATTCTACAAGAATATATATACATGCACATATATATGTATATACATATATATATATATATTCTTGTAGACGCAGCCCCTTGAAAATAGTTCTAATAAGGCAAGCACACAAGAACATGAGAACAAAAGAACATGAAAGAGACTATGTTTCAGGTCTGAATGTATACTCTTCCATATTCGGAGGAGACCAATAATTAGGTCAGGTTTGACATCCTATCAACTGTGTCATTTCAAAATGATCCTGTTTTCTCTGTAGTTAAAAATAAAAGTTAGCCATAGTTATAGCAGCTCTTAGTAATTTGGAACTCTTAACTAATCTAGATTATTGCCCAATTTAATTATGGACCATTTTGCAGGGGATGTAATACAACCTCCTCACCAAAGATTCTGAGTATTTAGGACAGGAATTGCAACGTTGTACTGAGTCTTTGTTTAGTAAACACTAAACAAAGTGTTAAGTGAATACTAAGAATATTAGGCTTTTCAGGATATGGGTTCTCTGTTATAGCTGCCCAAAATACTGCTGGGGGCAGTGGTTATGGACAATCCCTCAGTGAGTCAGTATCAATGGATTTACAATAAAACTTTATTATCAAATCAGGCAGCAGGCTGGATTTGCCATGTAGGTTGTGATCTGTTGATCCTTTTGCGAGACAGACAGACATAGAAATGGTGTGCTCTCTGGGAATAGCATAACATTCTCGTTTTTTGAAAGATGTTGCTAAAAATGGGCAACATTCTGATAATTACTGAAGTGAGTTTATGGGTACATGAGGACTAATTTTATAGTTTTGACTGTGAATATTTAAAGTTTCCATAATAAAACAGCCTCCAGAACATTAAGACACCCCTCGAAAGGTTGTGCTTGCCTCAGTAGTTGAAATCACCATTCATTCTACCAGCTAACATAATTTCACAAAATTTGATGATAAATGCTGAGAAGCTTGTATGAAGTCTCTTATACCAAAAGATAATTGGTTGTATTCAACTGGAAGAAAAGCTCACTCCCTTTTCTTGGAAAAATGACTGTGAAATCATATGCCCCAATCATGGTATTCAAGTGTTTTCCTTTGTTGACAAATATCAGTGGAAAACATACAGTAAATACTGTTGAGATTTGAAGGATGCAGTGTTTATTCTGCATGGGTGTTGTCCCAGTGGTTAAATTAAAGCCCAGAAATTTCAGTCTGCCCAAGCCCATGCTCTTGGTTAGACTGTGTTCCCTTAGTGAAGTACATAATGGTTACAATTACTGCTATATCAAACCATCACAAGCTTAGTAGTCCCACTGTTTTATTCTACTCGTGGGTTCTGTGGAACAGAAGTTGAACATAATGTAGTACTAATGACTACTCATGGTGTTTGGGGTCTCAGCAGGAAGGACCTCAAAGCCTGGTGGCATCTGCCGGGGTCAGCAAGGACAGGTATCACTCATATATGGTACCTAGTGAGGCTCGCTCAGGGTGGACGACACCGAACCTGCAAGGGACTTGTTTATATAGGCTCCTTTCTCACCTAGCTTCCAAGGATGTTCTGAAGAAAGCATCCCCAAACAGAGCCAAAGGACGGTGAGTGTCACAGGAGAACTAGACAGTTAAAGGACCCAGTGTTGGGTGCCAAGCTTCCTTGGGGATGGGAGGAAGAGTTATGTGAACTATGTGTAGAATGGTCACAGAGAACGAATGTTCTTTTGTTAAACTATGTTGGCAAAGGGGGATCATTAAATTCTAACTGACAATTATTTTTTAAAGTATACCTCATGATTTTAGTTACAGCAATAAACTGAAAACAGTGACCTTTGAACTTCTTTACCATAGAACACGTTTCAAAGGGCTGGTCTATTCTGAAAATTACATTTTTGGTACAGGTTGCTGCCAGCTTGAGACTACTGAAGTCTGAGAGGTCTCAGGTGGTACAGAATATAATGCTGAGTTTGCACCACAGTGATTCTGCTGTTTATCAAAGCACGCAATGCTCTCCTTGGTGATGGAGAAGAAGAGTTCTCGGTCTCTCTTTCTCTCTCTCACTCTCTCTCTCTCCTTTCTCTCTGTCTTTCTTTTGGTTTTTGGTTTTTGTCCTGAGACAGATCTCACTATGTAGATCCATCTGGTTTGGAACTCTGTGTAGACCAGGCTGGCCATGAACTTCTTGAAATTTGCCTGTCTCTGCATCTGCCTCTGCCTCCTAAGTGCTGGGATCAAACCCTTGTGAACCCATATCCAGCTAGAAAAAGGTTTTCTTTATCTCACAGTTGGTCAGGCTCACGGGCATGGCACCATCTGGCAATATCACATGTCCTATTTATTATGTATCATGGTTGGAGTCTGTGTGAGATGGAAAGATGACATGGTGAGACAAGAAACCAAGGTTGCTGAATGTGTGCGTCCTAACACTTTCTAACATCTCATTCTGTGCTAACAAATTTAGTCCCATGACCTGGATTATTCCTTCTGCCCCCTGGCAAAATCACCTTCCATTGGACTCTACTTCTTAAAGGTTCCAGCACCTCTCAGTGTTGACATTTTAGAGAGCAAGGACTTGGGGGAAACACACAGACCATGTCCAAGTCATCACAGCTGGTTGACACACATTATGTTTCTTTGTGGATGAAAATGGGACACTGCAGAGGAAGAGAAAGAAATGGAAGAATCAGAGAGAGAATCCTTCACTGCACTTCCGAGAGTTAGCCCAGTTTTCATCCATCTGAAATTCCTCATAGTTTGCTCGTGTGCTTATCCTGTTCCATTTTAAGCAGACATCTACTGTATATGTGACTGTGGTTGGGTAACCTCACTCTGTGGTATTCAGCCTGAGTCTCTGGTTTCAGAAATAAAGTTGAATGCAGTTGTAGCTGAGGCTCACAGAAGCGGGTGCTAGATGGCTACCCCACTTACTTTCACTCAAATCAGTCATTTCATTCGTCCAGTGACTGTTTTGAATGCCATGAAAAGCCCCTTTCCTGAATCTGCTCACTCTAAGTCCTTAAGAAGCCCCGTTTTTCAAGCTTTTGCCTTTTGAGGGGGTTATAGCTTTGAAAACAAAAGTAATAATACAACACACTGTCTTTGTTAGTCATTATGGCAAATTGATAGACTGCACAATTATCTTTATAGTAGTGGGTAATGCATTCCAGCCTATTACTCAAATTAAAAGTAAAGCCTTGTGTTCTGTTGGATCTTAAATTATAAGATCTGAGATAGAGCTTCACTGTTCATTTATATTTTTATGGACCTCTTTGCTTTGTACAAGTCTCTAGCAGACACCTGCTTCACGGCCATTTAAAATGGTGCTCATAGCATACGGTAAATTTAAAATAGTGCTCATAGCATACAGTAAATTTATAGGCAGTCATTTCTTTCAGTTGCCAACTTATGGCACTGTGCTTGTAACTGCAATAAAAAAATCACTATTTATTTTTTTAACTTTAAACATTGAAATGTGCCCCTCTGGTACATTATGGATATATTGCAGTAGCGCTGGGCATGGACACCTAGCATTTCTCATCAGCATCACACAAGTCTTTAAGTGAGTTCTGTTATTAAAATTCATATATGTCATCATCCTGAATACTGTTTCAAAGGGATTGATGGAATTGAGTCGTCTAATTACATTGCATGGTAATAACCATCCTTAAAGGGGCCATAGACAATGAGTTACACAGAAACTTTTTTTTTGTTCAGCCAATACTACGTGTAAGTAATTTTCTGGGCACTCTGGTAGACACTGGGATAAGGAAGGGTTTATACCACTGGGATCCCATTTGGACTGATATATTTAAAAGAAGTCTCCTGTCACTGTCGCAGATGAGAACATCTTTGCAAACACAATAAGGCTGGCTGGAAGCTGTTCTTCACTGAGCATGCAGTATAGCCTCTGTTAGGTATATGCCATATGGTCAGTCTGCCCACCCCTAGCATAAACTCCAGAGAACACAGCAGCTGTGCAATGGAAATAATGCTGTGCTGTTCTTAAAATTGTCAGCTTTTCACATACAACACTTGTGAGGTTGAATTGCCGAGTGTTTATGCAGTCCCAAACCAAACTGCGAGATGATGTTTAAGAAATAAATATCACTTAAAATACATATTTGTTTGAATAACTGGGGTACTTAAGTTTTTGTCATTTTTGTTTTTTATTTAAAGTGACTTACACTAGTTGGGTTTCCTGGAATACAGACTCTGAGATGCAAGCTAGTATAGGTTGTTTACTTGGATGCACCCAGGGCATCAGTTCTCTGGGGGAAGGGAAGGCAGGACCAGAGACAGGGAAGCTGACTGGCAAAAATCTAAGATAGAGCTTGCAACTGAGTCCTCAGTTCATTACATAGACAGCACCTCTGCAACTACAGTGGCCTTTTAGGCTTGTCTCATATTGCGATAAGTGCCATGGAATCAAAACATGCAACTTTGTTCTACTTCCATGCCCCTTAATTGTGTGACCTGGCCTATCCATTGGAACAACGTGATTTGGACTGTGATCATTTCTTCAGTCTAGGACTGGTTTCTAAATTGTGCCCTGGGTGCACTGGGGTTTGGCAGTGGACTCAGGGGTTCCACGGAACTCTGCTAGTTTAAGGTCATTCACATCTCCATGTTATATCACCGTTTCCCCCTTCAAACCAATATTTTAGTCCTTAGCATGAGAAAAAGCTGGTGCTTGCACAGATCAGTAAGAAACGGAGAATTGAGTAGAGTGCATTGCTAGGGTGTGGATTCTTATTATGTGACCCACTAACTGTATTTAGGTCAAGTGGCCTTTTTATCTAAAGAACATTGGGAAAGAATCGCAGAATTAATACAGTTTGAGGAACTCGGTCATAGCTACAGTCCTAAAAGTGGAGGTCCCAAAATTGGGGAGGACAGCTAAGTACCAATCAGTCCCAACATCCTGTTGGTGAGGAACGGGTTTCTGTCCAAAAAATGGAGATGTCTCTCTCCGTATGCATGACGTTAACTAAATTTGGAGTAACAGTGTGTTCCTGTCAGCCTTAAGTTTACAAAGTTTAAGGACAGAAAACCAAATAGGTTATTACCTAAATTAGTCAAATAGAGCCAGCTATAAACATAAATTCTGGACATGGGATAATGTGTGTAGTTTTGGATTATTTTGTTGCACTTATTATAACACTACGGAATTGTGAAGAAATGGGTGACTGCCTTAGACTGGCTTCAGGGAGTGTGATTTTGGTACGGAAGCATCTTACTCTAAGCACATCCTGGTGCTAATGCAGTCTGATTCAGAAGTGGCCTACGCAGGCTCCTGTTCAGAGGGTTTGTCTCTTGATTAGTGGTGCTATTCTGCAAGACTGAAACCTTTAGAAGGCAAGGGCCACCTGGTGACTTAGGATGGTTTGTAGAAAGTTCCAGGTGGGCCCTGGATTCCTGATGTTATCTGCTTCCTAAATAGTCTCAATGTGAATAGCTCCTGACATATGCTCCCCTAA
Source organism: Dicrostonyx torquatus (assembly GCA_028555095.1). Lineage (NCBI taxonomy): Eukaryota > Metazoa > Chordata > Mammalia > Rodentia > Cricetidae > Dicrostonyx > Dicrostonyx torquatus. The sequence goes on along the minus strand of JAQHUG010000227.1, from coordinate 1,468,745 downwards.
GGTCTGCTCGGGCAAATGAGCCAAGCAACCATGCATCGACATTTCTGAAACCATGAGCCAATATCTATAGCCTCTTCCTACTAGGTAATTACGTGGGATAGTTTGTCTGAAAGTAACTAATACTTGTCTTTACAGTGGATCTTGGTGTGATGGAAAAGCTTAACACAAGGCTCTTCAGGACTTACGTTTTTAAAACCACCCTGTTGCGAGCCTGTCTGAATTTTGCCACGCTGCAGTAGTAAATACCTCCTGAAACGTGTTTTTAGGGGATCCCCAGAAGAGGAAATTCTGAAATATTCTCTCTCAGGGAGATTAGAGAACACTAACGGCTGAAACACAGAAAGCATTCAGATTTGATTTCAGGACTTTGCCTCTGTTCACAACCATTTCACGATGGGCGTATATTGTCTTACATAAAGTTGTTGCGTTTCCAATGTAAACTTGGGTCCAAAAACTCTCAGCATGTGTCTAGATAGCTTAGATAAGTTCATTAAATATAAATTTAGTATCTTTGTCCATTAATTTAGTATGCAACTCCAGAAAAAGACAGGATTTATAACACATAGCATTTAGTTTTCTCATTGGTGTCCGAGAATAATTTTTATGCCTTTTGTGGAATTTTTATAATAGTGTCAATTCAGTTGTTTTCTCATTGCTTCTATGAAAAAGTTCTCAGGAATGAGGACTCATTTGTCTACTTCAACTGACTATGCATAATTATGCTTTGAATGGAGCTCATTTTAACATTTGAGATTCTCAAATCTTGTCTGTGTAAAGTTCAAAAGAGCTGGCTGGTTACCGGGTGGCATTTAAGGAGTAGAATTTCCCTAGACATCATAATGTATGGTTCTTCCCATTACAGTGTGAACATAAGTGTTTAAAGACATCACAGTGGGAAAGAACTGTCAGGGTGAAAAGCCAAGAGTGAAATGGCTTCTTCAGATGATTTAGCAAATCTCTAGAGAAGGATTTGTCTTAAGAACCCTTTGCAGAAGTTAAGCACAGTGGCGATCAAGACCTAAGAAGCTAAACTGTCTCAGAAGGGTGAGAAAATGATCCTGGACTGAGTCTGCGACCTGTTTGCCCTGCAAGTATTTGTTGAGGATTGACACTCCTGATTTGCAGAGCATGACTGTCTGTGTGTGTGTATGTGTGTGTGTGTATATGTGTCTGTGTGCACACATATGCATATATCCAACATGGAAGACAATGAACTTGTATATTGATACGAGACATTTATAACAGCTGAAGACAGCCTGCAGATCCCATTATGGTAATACCCCATCTTGTTTGAAGATACCATTGCTGTGTGGTAATACTCTATCTTGTCATTTGCTGACAGTGTTTGGTTACGTTAACTCATTGCCTTATGCAACATCTTCCCACCCTAACACAGGTGTGCATACTGTCAACTTACTTAAAAACTAATGTCTGCATCTGAAGTTCTTAATATAGATCTTTAATAGAGACACTCATAGCCAGAGGATATTAGTAGGCGATGTGAATATTTTAAATGTCATCAGTCTGAGAATGTGTTTGTAACTGATGAACCACACATCTCCCTTGTTCTTGACCATCCTGTTTGGACTGTATCTATCTATATCCTGTTCTACTGCCTACTGGCTTTCTGTTCACTCCCCCTCTAAAAGTCAGAGGCTAGAATAAATCTAACACTCAGGATCAAAAGTTCCAACAGGTGTCACAAGCATTAGTCTGTCTCAATTTCAGAAGAAGTATTGGAAAACCTAGTTTTATAAATATGAATCAGGATCAACAACTTCCAACCACGGGGAAGTTTCTACATAGTACTTTTTCTCTGGGCAATACATCAAAATTTTTCAATATTTTTCCTAGCTGTGTTTTTTCTTTGTTTACATTTATATCAGTTCCATGTAATTACACATATTTAATTAACCTTCATTCCTGGAAGCTGGCTGGGTGGGATTTTCTTCATGATGAATGGAGACCCTGAACCCACATTTCTTGTTTACTGCTGGCATTATGTGGGGGTAAATACAGAATTTTCAGTTTCCTTATCAGTAAAGTGGGAATTATGACACTTCCCTCTTGGAACTTGGAATAGCACAGGTAAAGTGGTATTCACAAGCCACTTGCCATGATTGGCCTTAATTTGATATATCTGCAGTCTAAATAGGTTTTCATTCATAGCTTAAATTTGTCTTGTTTTGTTTCTCTAACTGCGCCAATCCCTTTTTATAAAGAAAATAGTTTGACATTTCTAAAGGGTTTGGGAAATTTCATATAATTAGGAGATGAGTCTTTGTTTTGATCCTAGATTTTGGACGAAAGGAAGTAGAGTTATAAGATTTCCTTGGTGGCTTAATATAGGATCAATTTCTTGTTAATGATTCATGGAAATTGAAGATAAAATGTGTATGTTTTATTGACAGGCTTGTGAAGGTTTCAATCTACATCTGCTTAATTACCCTTTTAATAAATTTTTCAGCACCTCTGAGGAAGTTCTCATGACAGGGAGTTATGCAGATTTGCCTTTCAATAACAGCACTCTAAAGCAGGAACTTGCCTTTTGAGTGTTAAGTTGCATATCGACGTACGGTGGATCAAAGCTTAGATGGTTGAAAATTTTATTGTTCTTTCCTCTACACCTTCCGCCCACACATGCCTCCAAAGTCAGAAGTGCTTCGGAGCCATCAAGGTTTGGCTGGAAGCTGATTGATTACATTAGTATAACTAATAAATAAACCATCTTAGTGTCAGCTGGATTCCCGATGTATAGACAACAGAAGGGAGTGGGCCCCATGTGACCTTGCCAATGTAGGTCTTCTCCAGGTTAGAGGAGCTTCAGCCACAGGAGCTCAGGGACTTCTCTGTGGGTGCTGAGGATCCAAACTTTGGCTCATTCTTGAGTGGCAAGGTGTTTTTTTTTTTTCCAACGAATACATCACCCTAGCCCCGAGCCAGGCATTTCTGAAAATGGCTGTACATATTGTGTTGTGATACCAGGATTCTAACAACTTAGAACTGTTCCCATATTTGATTTCCAGCTCTTTCCATTGTTTTGGCTTCATATTCATTAAGCAATCTTCTAAATAACGATAGCTTTGCTCATAGATCTGTAAAAATGCATAATCTAGGTGTGGGAGATTTGCATAATGGTGTTTGGGGCACTTATCTTTTGCTTCAAATTAATAAATTAACACTGAAGTGATTGGCTTGCTGAAGGACAATTTTCTTTTCTTAAAAGACCAATACACTGATTTTGCTTCATTTAAAAGACTATAATTAAAATAACTTATTAATTAATTTTTTGGGACAGGCTCCTTAGTGTGACTGATTTGAAACTTGCGTTGTAGACCAGAATGGTCTTGAATTCATAGATATTCTCCTGCCTCAGCCTCTCAAGTGCTAGTATTAAATGTGTATGCCACCATACCTGACTTCCTAAGGGAACTTTTAAATAGAATTCTTTAACAACTCTTCGCCATGGCCTCTCCTTTACTCCTGTGCTGTGTAGCCACTGCCCTGTGGCTGTCTCCATTCTTGACTTTCTTTTTGAGTCTTTTGGTCTTTATGCTGGGCCCAGTGTCTTGGGACACTTTTCTGAAGCTTTTCCTGAGAAGTGTCTTCCACAATGCCAACCGTGTCCCAGTGCCATCATTTGTGGGCTCTCATTATGTATGTAAGCTGACCATCCCGTCTTTCCCTGTCTCCCTCTCATGCCCTTTGTTGTGGTGTCCTTTGGAGTTCTATTAAAATAATACACTCTGAATAACTTCTCCCATGTATAACTCTCTTTCTTAGGAAGATACCCGTTTTGCTTTTGCAAACTTTTGCTCATGTATGGGAGATAATGCCTGTGTCTTCTGGAGGGTGGTAATCACAATATCACCTTTTTGAGACGCTGTTGCATGCTCCAAATGTGTTTCTTCAGTGAAAGAAGAAAAATTTTAAGGTCAGGCGCTTAGGCTCGAGGGATGGAACAAAGGGAAGGACCCAGGCTGCTTGACTTGTTTAGTGTGGAAAAGTTAGTCTCTTCCAAGTGGTTGCCATTAAAGATGTCAGTCAAAGCCAGGATTACTCTAACAAGGAGTTCTGTATGTGCTCCCTGCTCAGGACTTGCATCACATGTGGTCAATGTCCTTGAGTTTAGGGTGTGGTGGAAAATATAAACAGATTCATTTTATTTTATTCATGACCTCTTTTCATTAGTTGTGATTACACACATACACACACACATAACAGTCTGTTCAGTCGTACTGTTGCTCATATGTATATGTGTTTATGGCTGGCCACTTGAATTGGACAACATACCAGGAACTTATCTATGGAGAAGACTGAATCTCCCTCTCTCAGCAACAATTGCCTATAGCTCTTCATGTAGCGATTAGGTCTTCTGAGACTTCCCCATACATGTTGACTATCAACTCATATTGTCATTGTGCTGGTCTTGTTTAGGTGACTATATTGTTGCAATGACTTCCCTGTTATGCTGAGAAGACATTGACTTGTTGGGTCTCCTGATCCCCTGTCTTCTATAGTCTTTCCTCTCTCTTCATAACTGTCCCTGAGCTTTAAGTGTAGGGGATACATTGGAGATGTAGCAGCTGGGGTTGTGCATTCAATGGTAAGTACCAATTGTGAATTTCTGTATTGGTTTCTGTCTACTGTAAAAGATGCTTTTTTGAGGAGGGCTCAGAGCTACACTTGAATGTGGGTATCAGGCTAAGTATAACAGATACAGGTAAGCATCATACCAGTTTAGGCTCCCTAGCCACACCAGTCATGGATAATTGGCAAGGTCTACAATACTGGGCATGAAATCTCTTCTATTAGGTGGACCATAAGTCTAGTTTGATGACTGTTAGCCCTAAAATGTGAGTACCCTTGGAGATACCTTGCTATGCTGGGCATTGTTATGGTTTGGAAAGCTCTAGAGTAGTGTAGGACTATTGATTACTCCTTTTTTTGGCTTGCATAGCACCTCAAGGACTTTGAGAACATGTTCTCAGGGAGGAGTCTTCCACGTCAGTTCTAGCTCAATTCTTGCAAGTCTGTGTCCAGTGTGTGTGGTATCTTCAGCAACAGGGTCTTATCTTCAAGTTATAGGAAAAAAATATGAAAGCAATGACAATAGCCTGTATTGTTTTTGGAGTCTCTTAGGCTCGCTTGGCCAACAACTTGAAGGAAAGTATACCAAGACTGCTACTAGGGATTTTGTTAGAAAGTCTGTGGCTATGCGCAGGCTCCAAAGCCACAGAGAAACCCTGTCTCGAAAAAACCAAAAAAAAAAAAAAAGAAAAAGAAAAGAAAGTCTGTGGCTTTTAGGGAAACATTACCCAATATGGTATAATTTAAAATGTATTATATATTAAGTGTAAAATATAAAACATATTAACACTATATTAATGTAATTATATTTATAATATAATGCAGTTACATTTTAATATAAATATGATTATTCCTAATTAGTAGGCTATGCTTCATAAATGTTAATTTATATTAATATACTAAATATATGTAGCATTTATATATGTATTTATATATTATTTATATATGTATTTTTAGGTAAACATGACCTAATATGTTTCCCTATAGCTTTTTGAAATACCCTCATTATTCTTCCTTCATTCCCCCTCCCTTGGTATTGCCCATCTCCATCCTCAGTTAACAAGCCCCCTGCCGTTTTTCCCATTTCCCTTTTTAGAGCACTGAATGTAGTTGTTAGCTATTTCAGTAGACTTCAGGATGAAGTTTAGAATGTCAAGTCTGAAGTTTGTGTTTCACACAGAATCAAATATTTCAAAGGCTATAAAATTGCTTCTTATAAAATGAAAACTGTATATATATCAAGCGCACAGCATGCTGTTTTGATTGATGTGTATGCAGTACAGATGCTCACTGCCGTCCAGCTGATGACTATAGCCACCTCCTCATAGTTATTTTGTTTGTGTGTGTATGGTGGCCCTTGAAGCACGTTTCCTTAAAGTCTTTCAGGATACAAGGCAGTGTTGTCAGCTACAGCCGCCGTGCTGTGCATTTGGTCTCCAGGTGTCCTCATCCTACAGTCATTCTGTATTACCTTATCACTCTGATGGACACCTACCATATCTTCTTTTTTTTATTCCATAATACCAAAATATGCTTTTAAATAGGGTGTATTTTATAAGTACATATTGAAATATCTGACTGTACTTAGTAAATATGTGGAATTTCGAGGCATTTAAAAAATAAGAACATACTTATAGAAAAAATGCACCAAATGTTAAAAAAGAATGTTCAATGTGATGTTTTCCAGTTATTGCTACCAGTAGTTGAATGCTTATCTATCCTGATAAAGGTCTAGGATTCACAGTCTGGATGAAATCAAGTGTTTGCTGTACTTGAGGCTCTGATTTCTAGCTCCATCAGGTTCTCGCTTGTAGAGTTGCAGTGAGAAGGATGAGGGTATCCTGAAACACGGTGATGCTATATGTGTTCAGTGCCTGACTCGGTCATTTTGCAATTAGTCTCTCAGGTGGCAGAGTTGAGGCATCTTCCCTAGGTGTTTTTACAAGAATTCAAAAAGGTTATATGGGACTTCACTCATTGCTCCACCCTTTTCTTGGTGTATTTTTTTATTTGAAGTGGGAAGAGATGATGTTGGGAATATGAGCCAGCTGTTCCTGAGAAATAATAATATATAATAATATATAAAATATATATATTATATATAATATATAAATAATAATGCAATGTTCGGGGAAACGTAAAGTAACATAAATTTTATGTGGTGGCAGATTACTCCCAAGTGTCCTGATTGACCCTTTGCAATGAGAAAGTGCTTGTTACCTTGTGTTCTCTGTAAGAGGTCACTATGGTGATTAATGAACATGGGCTCCAATTATTCCCTCATGACCAGCTGATGGCCGGGACACTACTAGAGTGAGCCTCAAGGAGCCCTATGACGTCCTTCCTTGTCTTCTTCATCCCAGCTACCACCGTATGCACACATCATGCTATGGTAATTAAGAAGGGTAAAATCCCTGAGCTTTGCTACAGAGAAACACAGGAAAAGAGAAGCTCAGACTGAAGTTGCTAGTGGGTCTCCCTTAGGGAGAAGCATTCGTACTTCTAATCAGCAGAGAAAAATTAAGCCCAAATGGTACGGATTTGGAGATGAAGGAAAATTCTGGTTGCTGGGTACTCCAACGGCAGGAAAGGCATTGATATATATTTATTTATTCTTTGACTAAACTCCCGTTCTTTCTGTTTTCCCATTGCCTACAAGGTTATTCTTCAAAGAATAAACATATATCAATACGTATAAAAAACTTGTCTTCCCATGAGTGGTAGTGCACACCTTCAATACCAGCACTTGCCCTTACTACCAGGCCTCAAAAGGAAGAGGCAGGAGATCTCTGTGGGTTTAGTGTCAGCCTGGTCTACATAGCAAATTGGTCAGCTGGGTCTGTAGACTATGCCCTTGTAGAAAACAACAAAATGGTCTTCATGAAGATTTACTTTCAGTATCTCCATTCTTTAAAATATCTGTGAAAGAGTGATTTCCTAAAGGTTTGTCTGACTGTTTAAACGATTGACATTTCATGAAAATGTCCATCTTATCCTATGGGATAGACCTGGAGATAAGCTTGTTCCCATTGTTCCATGTACCTACATGGGATCTATGAAATTGTGGCCTCTGGCCTTGATTGCCTATTTGTAGTGACAGAGATGTGTTATATAATGACACAGGGCAATGTGATGGTGACACTGTTCTTTCATGCAGGTTTGGCAATACCTGGAGGAGTGTTTGGTTCCTCCTCAAACAAATGATATGCAAATTACCAACAAGCTAATTTCAAGTTAGTGCTGGCTGTTGTTTTCCTTCTCACTACCATCAGTTTCGTCTTGACTTTTCTCTTGCCTGCTACATTTAAGCAGCTGCTCTGTTACTTTTCCCTCCATCAGTTTGCTCCATCCTTGGTAGTCAGAGTCCAATGCTTTACCCTGACAATGCCCATCTTCTGCTCCTCTTCTTTCTGCTTTCCCATTGCCTACAAGGTAAAGTTTCCAATGCTGTTTGTTTAAAGTCTACCGGGGTGGGCCTGCCTCCCAGCTCATTACAGCTCTCAGCTTGAGTCACTCTACTCATCATGCCAGGCCCAGAATCTTCTCGTTCTGATCCCCTCCCCAGGACTCACTTGGATCATCACCACCTCCCCCAGCCTGGCTGTGCCTCAGATGTGTCCTGTGATCCTCACTCTGTGTATTCTTCTTGCTGCGGGCAAGCTCTTCTCTCTTCCCTCTGCTGCCCCTCCCCGCAGCCCCTCTAATTCTCTGCCGTGATGAAAGCGCAGGTACTCCATACCAACAATTTATTTTCTCCTATTGTGTGTGCTCTCAACACTCTGTCCACAGTGCGGTCATTTTGATGGCCAGCTCCCCGTTGCATGAGCTTTAAAGGGGTGAGGGGATCCTGTCAAAGATCCATGCCTGTGAGTTTAGAATGAAAAACTTATCCCTAAATTGAAAATAATTGGTCATAGTTTCTCTGTCTTGGATATTCCCTAGGCTGTGAAGCCACGCCCAGATACTGCTGTTGGGGCTCCACATGAAAGCGTGCTCCAGGCTGACTGACTGGCTGACTGGCATGTTTGGGAAACTTTGCAAGTTATGCTGTCTTTATAAATTTTTATTGCTAAGTCTAGTTGGAAATGAGATATAATATAGAAACTTCTCTTGCAGGGAGATTACAAACCAAACTTATGCTAGATAATTCTTTGATTATCCTTGATATCGAGTGTAGTCACTTCTAGAGTTATCAGGAAAATTTTAAGTTCCTGTAAGGCCTTTTTAACAATGGGTGAAGGCTGCCAGAGAGAGGTTAGACATTTAAGTTTCTGTATTGTTTCTAACTTTGCTTAAAGAATGCTACGCTGTTATTGAAGTTGGCATGGAATCCAGGTCCTAACTCTTGATTTGACATGGTAATCCTCAAGGTAAGGCTGTTTTCACCCATGCTCTTTGTGATGCGTTTTAAATATATTTATTCTTTGAAAATTTCACGTATGCAATGTCTTAATCATATTTAGTATGCACCTTGTTCTCTAATTTCCTCCAAAAATGTGCCCCCATCCCTCAGTTTTTCTCTTAACTTCATGTCAAACAAAGAATGCATTGCATCCAGTTAGTGCTGCCCATATGTGCACTGGTGATATCACCTCTGTTTTTGTTTTCCCGGTATGAAGTCAGTACAGACGTGAACCGATGTTCCTTGATTCCTCTATTGAAGCAATGGAATTTACAAGTTAGGTGCCGTAAGGAACCTTCATGGAACCCTTGAAATACATTAATCCTGGTGTTTCATTTTCTGGCTGAGTTAAGTCCCCACTAAGATTCCTTGTTGGGACAAGGTTTCACACATGGAAGTATTAGCATGTTTTTCACCGTAGAGTGAGCATGGACTACCACTTTAGTTTTAAAAATTGATCTTGAAAGCTACGCATACATTGTTTATTGGATGTATTTGTGTCCTTCCATACTACTTTGATTAGAAGATTTAAAATCATGTCATGAGAGCTAGTGAAAGGCTTCAAAGTGAAGAGTGACCTGGGTGTGGGTAGCTCAGTGGCTAGAGTGTGAGGAACCAGCCATCTTGAATGCCTGGAGACCCCACCCAGCGGTTCTCACCTGTTGGGCAGTTGACGAAGAATACAAAAATAGCTTTTCTGAGCAAATGGACAGTCTGCAGTTCGCAAGTGACTGGGAAAAGGGGGAGGAAGGCGATCTGTGAATTTAACGATCTAAAACAAAGCTGAACTGAGTCAGTGCTCAGTATTTGAGGAAAGTGTACATGGCTGAACACATTAAAGCAAAAATTACACAATGTACAAAGGAAAATTCTTTTTTCATTTTAAAATTATTTTTATATTTTTGAAAGAAAGTGTTACTATGTATTCTTAGCTGGCCTGGACCTGGCTATGTAGACCAGGCTGGCTTCAAACTCACAGAGGTTCTCTTTCCTTCCTCTCTGACCCTCCCTACCTCCACCTTCCAAAGGCTGGGATGAAAGGTAGGGGCAGCCATGTCTGGCTCCCACCTGATTTGGATATCAACCCAAGTCCCACGTGTGCTGCTGACAACTGACTATACAATTGGATTCCCAACTTAACTGGTGTTTGATCAATTTGGTCTGCATTCTGAGTTCTGGGACTAAAAGTGTGAGCCCTTTTGCCTAGTTGAATGCAATTTTTAATTTTAAAACAATTGTTCTTATGTAGGCCTTTTCTTTTTTCACAAATTGTTATTATCTGTTAGGTCCCTTGGTCCTTTCTCCGCTGGCATACAGGTACAAGGGCTGGTTTCTCAGCTAGGCAATAGAGGCAGGATGTGTGAGTCTGTGCTCCCTATGACACCTGTGTTATGAGGGGCTTCATTCAGTCGCTCTGTAGGTGAGCAGGTGAGGTGAAGTCATGGGAGCCCCAGCAGAAACTTCACAATTCTGATATCTTGGCCCCAGCATCAGAGGTTTTCTTTCTGATGACTGGAACGAGAACATAATGTCAGTATTTCTTAAGAGTTCTCAAGATAATTCTATCCAGGCAAGTTCAAAGCCTTGTTGTATGGAGTCCCTGGGTACCAGGACTAGTCAAACCAGAAATATAAATGCTTTAGCAGCAATAGTTTCTAATGGCAGTATTTTTAGGATGGAATCATGTTAAACTGAGAGAAGATTTAAAGGAGAATTCCAATAGAAACCCCAGCGCTGGCTATTTTTGTGAATAAATAGAAAAAGATAAAAACGCAATGCATAAAACTATATTAAACCATATTATACTATTGTACTCATGTATATTTTTGCTGAAGTAATCATACAGATTAGAAATTATGCACACAAAACAATTACAGACTCCTGGAGCCTATATAAGTGGCTTTTATTAAACATATAACAAATGTGCATCCTTAAAAACATACAGGTTACAAAGCATCCTTTTAATTAAATGTTTAAGCAATTCGCTGCTTTTGTAGATGGCACATATTTTTGCACAAGAGTGGCAACAATATCCTTTTTCTTCTCCCCACCAGCTCCACTGGCCTACAGCCCAGGCTGAACGAAATGGGCTAGAGATGCACTAGCTAGAGCTGTGCTACCCACGGCACTGTCAGACTTACCTGTGTCCGTCATCACTGCCAAACAAACCACATCTGTTTTCTGACTTGGCAGTAGAAAAAAACATTTCAGAATACAATGAGGAGGTAAAAGAATTTTCTCTCTGAGTTATATGAAGTTATTTTAGTCTGTTTGCTTTTTTAAACTTGAGTATTTTGCTGTCCTTTAAGGTCAATTCCTGATTGGAGATCCCAGAATACATTGTTCTAGATGACTTAGAGATAACATACTAGTAGCTAACATATGCACTCACTAAGCAGTGACACCTATGTTTCTTCTTTTCGTTGCTGTTCTTCCTTTCATTTCCTTTCCTTTCTTCTTCTTTTTTAGTTTATAATGCCATATAATAGCACTGTATGTGTCATCATAAGACCTTTGCTTTTGTAAAACCCAACACCAGAATTTAACTTCACAGCTATCAAAGAGCTTGGGGATCATGCAGTCTTTATTGTTAGGTTCACAGATGAAGAAAAAGCCTATGGATTCCTCCTGCCCATTCCTTGCAGGACAGGGTCAGTTATCTCTGGGAAAACACCTGTCACTGCGTTTCCCTGGGAGGATTATACCATTTGTGGTAGGATGCTCTGAATGTCTGGCTCTAGGTTTGTTTGGATGCAGTAATTGGTTTCAGATGGAACTCTGTGTAATTTCCATTTCCAGGGTTCTCGGAATCTGTGAATAAAATGTTCTCTACAGTAGATGATAGACAAATCTGGGAACATTCACTGCACTGTCTTTGTTGTAAGCACTTTGCCACTATGGGGGAAAAGGAAGTAATCGACTCAGTAGATTAAATATATTTACTCATGGATTTGGAATAAACTGACCTAAAGCACAGAATGGTAAGAAAAAAAACTCCTGGCTTTTAAAGACACTTCTAACTGAAGTCCAGGGAAGATGTTTGATGGGAAGAGGAGAAAAGACACCTTTAACCTTGCCAGGGGCTGGGAACTCACACATCCATGCCCTCCTTTGGGAATCTAAAATTGCTTGAAGCATTTTCATTCCTGTCTAGGGTAACCCGGAGGCCACGGAGGTGAAAGTCCTGGGATGACATGGTTGGGAACTTTTCTATGATGGTATATATTTGAAAAAGTAAAAGCTGAAGCAAAATTGTAAGTCACAGTTTAGGGAGTCTGTCATTTTAGGGAAGAAAAAAATAAATATAATTATTATTCATGATGTCCCAAAGTTTTATATAAAGATGAGAAATCCACTGGGGTACATGCATTGCTGGGATAAATCAGTTTTGACAACTGTTAAAAGGTATTATCATCAGAAATAAGTTTGTATTTCACTCTCTGTCAAATATATAAAACATTCAAGATTTTAAGAAAGTGTGACTGGATGGTGTTTCAGAGCAGTTATTGAAAGAGACAGCTAGGACTGGTGAATTCACTCAGTTGGTAAGAATACTTGCTCTGAAATCCTTAGGACAGGAGTTAAAATCCTAGCATGCCCCCCCCCAACCCACAAAAAGCTAGGCATGGCAACAGGTACCCTTAACCCCAGCATTGAAGGATGTATTCAGATAGATCCCGGGAGCTGGCTGGTAGGCCAGCCAGCCAAGCAGAAATATGGAATTCCAGTTCAGCTACAGACCCTGTCTCAGGGAGGGTGATGGGCAGTGATAGAGAAGATGCTCAACTTTTCTTCTGACCTCTTCATGAGTGCATCATAAACACATATGCAGGCACATTCACACACATACTATGTATGTATTCAATAAATGAATACATACATAAAAGAGATATACCCAATGGTTAGCTCCTGGGCATCCTTGGGGAGAGTGCTTTGGGCTTTGGACTTAAACCCAGAACTCCAGTGAGAACTGAGTTGCTGTAATTGTTCATAAGCTAGGGAGTTTGTTGTATAAAGACCCCACAATTAAAGCAACCAGCTATTTTAAGAGAAAATGTCATCGAGGAACTGTCCTCACCAAGTTCTTGGGATGTCCTCGGTATTTTGAGAATCAGTTATGTTTAACTTAGGATCTGTGTGGTCCTCTAGAGCGTGTTATGGGAAGCCCAGCCATACTTAACAGGGGAACACTACAAAATCACTGAGCTGGGAATCTGAAGATTGGCTTTGGGTGTCGCCAGTGCCCAGATGTGATGGATGGTTTTATGAACTCACTTACTTTGGGGTTCTTTGTCTGTAAGTTGAGACATGGTATGAGCTGTGACTTTTAAGATGATTCTGCTTCTCATAGGCTTGTTCCCACCCAACTCAACCAGTTTTAGTGAAGTCGTGGTAAAAGGTCAAAACACACGGTCATAGAACGCCCCATATTTTGCATACCAAGGTTGGTTTACCTTGTCTCTTCTTTGGGGGCGTTGAAAGTGAGAGGTACTCAGGAATATTGTGTCCTTGGTGAAGTATGGCACCAGGGTTCTGGAGTGCCACGTGTGTTGAATGTATGGTTTTACCATGTACATTTTGAGCCATGGGGGTTTCTGATGGATCTTCAATCCTACAGCAAAGAGGACATGCTAAGAAGATAGCATACTTCTAGAGATACCACAAAGGATGGTTTTGCCATCCAAGTCTGTGACCTATAAAACTCAGGCCCAGGACCTAGTCCTGTCCATTTCCACATTTTCCTCCCCATCTGATGAACCATTCTTCACATCATTTGCCATAAAGGATGCAGATACTGCATTCGGAAGCTTCACCTCCTGCCCAGGACCCAGGGACTACTGAAGTCTGTCTTTAGCCACCAACGCCAAGGTTTATTTCTTCTGTTTCTGTCTCTGAGAGAATTTCCATTGACAAGCTAAAGGAGTGCTCCAGATTGTCATGTTTATTCTAAAGATGAGGTACAGTTTGAAGGCTAACTGGCCGCCTACTTTGTATGTAAACCAGATTTATTCCTCGGACACTGAAAAGAACCTGCGCTTCCTGAAGTGGGTTTCCATGAGATAAGTGAAGTGATCTGTGTGGCTTTGCTTTCAAAGGGACATTTTCCCTAAGACATGTTTCTCCAGGTCTTCCTAAGTTCCTGGCTGTCGGTTGCCTCTAGGTGTTGGTAATAGAAACTGATGTTAGACACTTTCTAAAGGTAGAGATTTGACTTTAAGGAGGCTGCTTTCTTGGGGAAATTTCAGAAAATCCACGTAGTTAGAGGGAATTATTGTACTGTCCAAGTCTCAGATCCTTTTGGGTTGCTGTGGCAAGATTGTCTCTTAGTCCTTAGCATTTCTCCCCTTCACCAATTTCCCCATTTCTGAAGAAGGAACTAAAGGGTCCAAATTGCATGCAGGGCATTTAAAAGGAATTGGTTCTACATCTCTAATTACCTTTATCTATTATGTGAGGATTTTACTCACTTTGCCAAATTGCACTGCTACAAAGCCCATTAGGGATTTTAAAAAGCAGGATTAGTGTATGCTGCACATTCAGAACTTTAGTTATTAATTCATTTCTAGTGGAAAAATTCTGTTCTAATTGTGGAAGCCGTGTGATTTTGGAACTCAGTCAAAGCTCTTAGCTGGTAATAAAGCAACTTGAAATCATTGCTTTTCTACTCTATTTTATCCTTTCTCTAACTTCATTGAAATAAAATTGACACATAAAGCAGTATATGTGTAAGGAGTACTAAATAATTTGACACAAGCATGGAAACACCTCCATGTGAAATAAATGTTTATCACATTCAGGCTCAGTAATATCAGCCCCTCATACACACACACGCACACACACACACACACACACACACACACACGTATCTATGTATTCTGAGTCCACAGTGTGATATGCTTTCTTAATAACTTTTAAATATGTAGTACACTATGACTAGCTATAGCCACAGTGAGGTGTATTGAATATCATAAATGCATACATCATATAACTGATAATTTGGCTTTTGACCTGCCATGGTCTTTCTCATTTAGATATTTTCAGCAGCATGATAATCTGTGGACTGGCATGTCTTGTCATAAATGGCAGGCTCCTCCCCGTTTCATGGCTGAAATGTTCCTTCGTGTGTGTGCCATGGTTTCTTTCTGTATTGACCTGCCTGTAGGTTCCTCTCATACTTTGGCTATTGCAAATAATCTGAGGTGACCATGGAGCACAGATTTTTCGAGATATGAATTTCAGTTCTTTAAAATGCATACACAGAAAAGAGGTTGCCACATAAAATGGAGTTGGTTTGGTTTTTATTATTTTTCTTTGATGGACTTCTTCTGTAACTCTTCGACGGTGGTTGAGTTACTGCACCTTCTTACTCATTGTGCCTAGGATTCCCTTCTTCTCCACATGCTTACCAATATTAGTCTTGATTCATATTGGTTTCAGATGATGCCCACGTGTGCCTTTGTGTTACTCTAATTATTGGTGATCGTAAGCATCTTTCCATGTGCTTGTTAGTCATTTGTGTTTGTTCATTATATGTTTTTATTTTTAGAGGATTTCATACATGTGTACAATGAAATATAATCCCATCCACCCCATCTCTCCCTCCAATATATCCCCTAAATTGAAAATATTTTTGCTGCCAGACAACTGAAAATTGTCCTCTAATTCCATGCCTCTGAGGTGACATACAGTCACACATTTACATACAAACATATACAATAAATATATGCATTTTTGAAAAGTCATTTCATGACACTTATGCAAAGAACCCTTTTATAGTGCTAAGAAGATGGTTCTGTGTATAAAGTCCCCAGCTTATGGAAGGTTAAGAATCTTGAATGCCTAGGAACCAAATAAAGCTGGGGGTGGTAGTATATGTCTGCGAGTCCTTTGTTCTTAGGCTGAGATCCCAGTAGAGACTAGGGACTCCAGAAGCATGTAAGACAGCTACCTTAGCATGCACAGTAACTAATAACAGCAGTTGCAACAGCAACAGCAGAGACCTTGTCTAAAGGTAGAAGGTGAGGATTGACATCTATGCTGTCCTCTGACTTCATTAACCACACTGTAGCACCT
This sequence comes from Dicrostonyx torquatus, assembly GCA_028555095.1. Taxonomy (NCBI): domain Eukaryota; kingdom Metazoa; phylum Chordata; class Mammalia; order Rodentia; family Cricetidae; genus Dicrostonyx; species Dicrostonyx torquatus. The sequence goes on along the minus strand of JAQHUG010000227.1, from coordinate 1,452,679 downwards.
GTATGTTTGTCTTCATTCAGACTTAAAGAATACGTGCATAATGGATGGAGCTAGAAGACTTCATTTTGAGGGAGGCAACCCAAACTCAGAAAGACAATTATCACATGTACTCACTCATAGGTGCTTTTTTAAACATAAAGCAAAGAAAACCACCCCACAAATCACAATCCCAGAAAACCTCGACAACAATGAGGACCCTGAGAGAGACATACATGGATCTAATCTACATGGGAAGTAGTAAAAGACAAGATCTCCTGAGTAAATTAAGAGCATGGGGACCTTGGAAGAGGATTGAAGGGGAGGGGAGAGGCAGAGAGGGAACAGAGAAAAATTTAGAGCTCAATAAAAATCAATAAAAAAAGAACACATGCATGTGAGCCCACACACACACATACACAAGTGCTTTTTTATTTCTAAAAGGACTTTTGTCAGTCATGGAGAATCAAATGTATATATATAAAGTCTGTCAGGAAGACACTTAAGAATATTTGCCTACATTCTGGTGGATATAGCTAGGATTATCTAGCTATCATAGCAAAGTGTATCCACAGGTGCTTATCTATTCAAGTCTTTCTGATGCTTCTCCCAAATGTAAGTAGTGTAGAACACTTTCTACATTGAAAAGTCCTCATAGATGCTCATAAAGTACTTCTTGTCTATTGGATTCATTTGCAATAAAGGAGCCTATTCTGAATCATCATCTTCAACAACTCTCTCAGTCTCAAAGAACTCTAGTCACCTAGATATCAGAATTTACCTGAGTGGGAGGGTAGAGATGACCCTGTAATGGTGATATATATCGTGGCATGCACCTTCATTTTACATGATGTGAAACACTTAAGGCAGAGGTGGAATCATCCCTTTGAGAGATTGTTTGATTGGCTGAGAATATTCTAAGCCCTGAACTCACATCAGAAGACCTTTGGTCCTTCCATACTGGTCCAGGCCCAGTCTGTCCCACTGATACGAAGCTGAATTCCTTTCTTGCCTGTGTTAGTTGGATCCATTAGTGGGGATTCAGCTGTGGTGGAAGTTCATGCTTTGGCATGATTAAATTGCAAGCTGAGGATTGCTTTGGGCCCTGATAGTCATCTTTTAGGGTCTGCATCGTCTACTTTTTGAATTTATCAAATTAGACAAACCTCAACAACCACATTGAACAGAATAGAATGTTAGGAATATTGAAGTCTCTGACTCACTCAAGCCTGCTAGGGTCCCATGACCTTTCATTGTTGGGGTCTTAGAGCGGAAGGATTCTTCATTATCTCTTAGTTGAATTTTTGGAGCCTGAAATGGAAACTGGTCTTCAGTTCGTGGCCTCCATCCCTCCACAATCATCACTTTTAACTTTTTCTGGCCAGTCTCAGTGATGCTGCCCCTCAATGTAGTACTGTTGCTGACCATGAGCTCTACAGGAAAACATTTTCTGCCCAGATCTAGGCTCTGCAGAAAAGTAGACCTCTCCTACTTATAAATACCTCACTGCCTTGGTTCCTACCTAGTGTTTGAGCAGCCAAGTATGATCCACTCTTGGATATTTCTAGCCCAGTTTATTGATGCTCTAGGTCACTTATTCTGAAGAACATCCTTCCATAGGTGACGTCATAGTTACTAAAGAAGGAGCAGAAGTACATTTGCATATCCTGACCACCTGTCAAGATGGCATGGACTTACTAGAATGAGCTGTCTTAATTTCAAAAGAAGCAAACAATCACCTCCTGAGTTAGGATGTACAATTCTGTTTGTCAATCTCCATCAGACAAGGTGGAAATGGGCCTGCACTTTTCGGCCTTCACATCTCAGGACATAGAGAAATCTATATCTATTGCTGGGAGTGTGCTAGAAGCTTCCCTCCTGATGGCTATCTCTCACAGTACCAGAAGCTGTTATGTAGGCCGCTATTGGAGAAAAGGCAACAACAGTTTTATCAGTTTTGAACCCTGTGTGCTGTATAATAGCACTGGACAGACAAAGATGCAGTTACTGATACAATAGTGGCAACTCTGTTAGTGGAATTATCACCCACTTTCTGTTTGAAATTGATGTTCACTTCTCAGGAAGGAGTTCATGTCTGATATCATGAAACCAGTTACAAGCCTCTGACTGGGAAGGTCATAAATCCTAATGGGAAAGTTCCCCTATTGTTTTGCTAAGTGGACATATTGTGCCTGTCAGATTGCCTCCTAAAGAACTACTTTTGTGTCCATAAATGAGTGCTGTTGTCCATTTTGGTCAGAGAAGTTTCCTTTTTTCAGATGACTGAAAAGCCTCCTAACCATTTAAAGGTAATGATGTGGAATGCTGAGCCATAGATGGACATCTATATTACCCCCTCTGAGACTCAGGGAATACAGTGAATCAGATATCAAAAGTCGGTTTTCCTTTCTGTACTTGTGTTTATCCATTCTGCTATAGAAAAGAGGCAGTCCATCTTTCTCAATTCAAAGGCGTGGTGCTCTTCTGCATGTGTGTTGGAGGTGGGATCTGGAAAGAGTGGCTGTGGGACAGAAAAGAACACAAAATGAATGTCTCCAAGTTATTTCAATTTCCTAACTTTTTCTTAGATTGAAGATGTACTTTAATTCTAAATATTTTAATTTGTTTTTAAAACTAATTTTATTTTTTTTACAATTATAATATAGTTAAATCATTTCCCTCTCTTCAGGCCCACTCATATACCCTTCTTTGCTCTCTTCCTTTTGGTCTTTTTTTAAAAAAAAATAATTTTTTGTCACATATATATGTGCATGTGTATAAACATACATATTGCTAAGTAAAGAAATTTATTTTCTTTTTAAAATGTTTGTTTATATAGAATAGTGTTCAATTATTCATGTTCAATTAAAGCAAGGGTTTAAGAATTTCCTCGTAGAACAGAGCAATAGCAATAGAGGATATTCCCGAGGGTTGTGGGGGGATGTAAGCATTGGAGCCTCCCCCTCAACTGTAAGATCAGACAAAGTGAAAGGAAAGTCTGCTTTTGAGTAAAAGATGATGCTATTTTCATGCGTTATTTACTAATTTGCACCCACTGAAAACTCACTGGAGCTTCCCGGTTAAACAAGTTATCTTTCCCATTGCTGGAGGTTGAACATTGACTTGCAGGGATCCCCGAACGTCTATGGCAGGCATAGGAAGGAACCATGAAGTAGTGAGAATGAAAAGTCTGTTCAACATGGTTTAGTGGATGGGTCTGGATCAACCTTCTAGAGAGAATGATGCCAGGGACTCTATTGTTATTATATTTAAACAAAGTAGATTTTGGAAAAGGTTTTCTAGGCAACAGTCATTCCGATTCCAGGTGCACAATAAACCTTAAGGTGTGAATGCATGGAAATTTTACAAAGTACACGTGACCATAAAGATGGATTCTATAGTTTCAGGGTCTAAGATCTGGTGTGGTCTCTGACTGAGATAGCATAGAGGTCAGTAGACTACGAAGTACATGTGACATCTCCCTCTAAGAATGGGTTTTATTAATGGGGAGCTAAAGATAAAAGTCTGGAGAGGGAGTCTGGGACAAATCTGTGGGATTTGGGTAAGGTCTGCCTCTACAGAGAGCACAGGTCACCCAGGTCATAATAATATCCACTCCTAGCCTTCTGGACAGGATACAGGTATTTTCAACATTGAGGAGACAACCCTGTGTGATTAACATTGCTGGTTTCCCTAGTGTTCTGTGGGCACAAGGTCCTTTGTGCCCCAACCCTTACTAAGAACAGTTAGGTATGTCTGGATCCAAGAACATAGTAGGTTTTATGTCAGTGAAGAACTTTCACAGCATCAAGGAGTAGTCAGGATCTATACCTGATCTGAAGAAGCGAGGTTGACATTTGAACTTGACTGACAGCTGGAGTTCAGATAGACAGGGTGAGGTGTGAAGGGCCCGGGGCATGGAATGACAAGCAAAACAAGCCTGTGAGCACAGCTGTAGCTTGTGACCTGAATACAGTCTCTCCAGGAGGAGCAGTGTCCAGAGACATTCTGCTGTAGATGAGACTGGCCCAAAGCTATCTTAAAGTAGCTGCCAGTGAGCTTACAAAAACATGGATGCTCATTTTATAGGCAGTAGGAAATTACTTGTTAAAGTTGGAGAACAGTGTGTTTTGTTTTCTGGGTCAACTCTTCTTCTAGGAGACTTCTGTGATTTAGGGAGGATATATATATATCCCTATGTGTGTGTGCATGTGTGTGTGTGTATGTATACATATATCCTCCATAAGTATATATTCACATAAATATATATATATGTGTGTGTGTGTGTGTGTGTGTGTGTGTGTGTGTGTTGTCAGGGGTTTTTGTCCTGCTCAGTTCCTGCAATCACTAAGTCCCAAAGAAATCATATAGAGGTGTACATTAGTTATAAACTGATTAGCCCATTAGCTCACCCTTCTTATTAACTTTTATAACTTATATTAGCCATTATTCTTGTCTATGTTAGCCATATGGCTCGGTACCTTATTCAGCGGGGCAGTCACATCTTGCTTCTTCTGTGGCTGGGCAATGACTGTGGAGAGAGCTTCCTTTTCCCAGAATACTCCTGTTCTCATTGACCTGCCTCTACTTCCTACCTGGCTACTGGCCAATCAGCGTTTATTTAAAATATAATTGACAGAATATAGACAATTGTTCCACACCATATGTGCATGCATACATACACGTATGAAGAGAGAGTATCAGAGAGAAACTGACGCATCATGAAATGAAGATGGTAAAAGTCAAAAGTTTAATTACTTGGAGAAAAGCTTCATAATAGTTCCAGGGTTCAAAGGAACTAGTCTGTGTGAATCCTTTGATTTTCATAGGTTTAGCCAAGAAAACAATACCAAATGCATGGGGCATCACATATTGTTGATGTGGAAAAAACGTGGTGGTGAGTTATGGAGGAAGAGTTGGCAAGATACATAACAAAGCTTCATCTGGGGACTTACAATTTCCCTAAAGCTTCTCTCTTCAAGAATCCATGGAAAAGATCTTCCTTAAGCAACTTGAAGCCAAGGTTATTCATTGCACAATTGTTTATAATTGCAATTTATTGGGAACAATCTAAATCGAGATGAGTTGGATGACTTGTAGGTCCTCAGTTGGCGTTCTCTGCAGTTGCACATAGAGTAACAAGGTGGAGGAAGAGCAACCTGAGCTCCTTGCTATTGAGTCATTAGCAGAAAGTAGAAAATGGTGTGCATTTAATGAAAGAGAAAAGATATTATATGAAAATATGGGTGTATATGGTTATTTAGGGAAAAGAAATACATGAGGAACCAATAAGCCAGAAGTCCGTACGCTAACTTGCTTCTGAAGGAGAGGAAGGGAGAATGAAGCAGACTGAAGTGGTAGAGATGAGAATAATGCATCTTTGCAGTTATTAATGCAACAGTAGAAATCTTCTCTATTAGGATTATGATATGAGCTCTTGAATATTGCTTAGAATCCTCTGCAATAGGTTCTATGGTATTAGTAGAAGGGACCAATTGGGCTGGGAATGTCGCTCAGTTGGTATCCATCTGTGAAGGAATGGACCTGTAAAATTAGCACTTAGGAGGTAGACAGGAGGACCAGAAGTTCAGGGTTGTCATTGGCTAGGTTGTAAGGGCTCAGGCTGGGATACATGATAGCTTGTCTCTAAAAGGCCACTGATTAAGTGGCATAGGAGACACTGGAAGAAATGACTGATATGTGTATTTTATTTCAGAAGCCCCTACAACATAGTGATTATCCTCACATTTTATAGATGAAGAAACCAAAATTCAGATCAGCATTGTCTGAAGGAAATAAAGCCACAAATATGACTCATAAATGTAATTAAAAATTTTCCTGAAGACACTATTGAAAAAAGAAACAAAGTTTATATATATAAAACTTTAAAATTAATTTTATCTGAAATATTATTTCAACCTACAATCAATGTAAAGCATTTAATTCTTTTTTTGTTAGTAAGTCTTTGAAGTCAGTGCCTGTTTTATTCAGAAGCAGCTCACTTCAGATGCTGTTGTTGTCTGTAGCTGGGCTAAAACACCCCACAGTTAAAGGAGAGTGAAATTCCTGGGCTTACTGTTTAGAGCAGGTGCAGTGTGGCGCCTGTAAAACCTCAAAGGCCACAAGGCTGCACCTCCTAATGTTTTTATAACCTCCCCAAACAGCACCACCTCCTGGGGACCAAGATTCAAATGTATGAGCCTAGGGTGGCCCTTCTCATTCAACCCATAACAAATACTAGCCCCTCCTTGGAAACCGCCTATTCTTTCTGTGTTTGCAGTTGATTGAAAATAATCAAATAACATGCTCTATTTGATCCAACATGGTTGAGAAGTTTTCCAAATAACTAAGGAGAATATCTACTTCTAAATTTAAATTTTAATTATTTGCAGTAATATTAAATGTGAAGTTCTACTCCTCAATTACATTTGCTGCATTTGACATGTTCAGTGACCATAGGTGGCTGAGGCGAGACTGTTTGAGTTTAGAAATCAAAGTGAATGATCCAAGTCCGCAGAGGTCAGCAGTGCTGAAACTCGTTTCTCAACTGCTCACACAACCAACCCTTCACGAGTTAAACTTTGCCTCCTTGTGTGACAGTTCTGTCTCTTAGCAGGTGACGAGGGTTCATGCAGCTGAGCTTCCAAAAATTATCCATAAGTTGGTGGGAGGAATGCCTCCACTCAGTGACCACTGCCATGCAGCTAGCTTCTGGGCCTGGATGAAGAGGCTGACCTCAGAGAGCAGTGAGCTGGTGTTTCTCAGGCAGAGATGCTAATCTTCACCATCCCTATAGTGAGATGCAAAAATGCAAAGGGTCAGCTCAAATGCTTTCCTCTGGAGGCTCCTTGGGTTTCACCAGGGCTCCCTGGCTTCCTCATTAACAGTCTGATTTGTGTGTCCTCTTCATAGTGCTTTTAATTTTGTTTTTACATCTGGGGCTCTTCCTTGTTAAAAAATACAAAGGCTATTAGGCTATTAGACTGCATTTCTTATGGGATTTACATTGATCTCCCCACCAACAACTCTAACTTTTAAAACAAAGCGACTTCTAGACAAAATCCTTTGGGTATCAGGGGGATTGTCACGGACTTAGTTCTTTTGTCCCTTCATCTTGAAAAACATTTTGATGCTTCATATTTTTCATTAATAATAATTTACAAAATACAAATACCCTGGCCTTACCTTTGGGTATGGTTGTCCTCTGCTATAGACAGCTGCTTGGGTGTGGACTGTCTCCACACCCATTTGCATTTTTTAATATCAGGTTTCTTTTTTCTTTGCTTAACTAAAAAATATCTTTAAAGAAGAGCTCTATTTCTTAAGTTAGAGCATTCTTTTGGTGATGGCAGATTGTCTTTTGCAGAGCGGAAAGGAAAAGAAGCAAAGAAGGAAAATTGAATGACATGGCGGCAATTTTAGTTAATTTGATAATAACTTAATCTGTGTCAGACAAAGCAAAATGAATAACAACGTGAAAGGAAATGAATTCTTAATGAAAATTGTTCAGGCATGCCATTTGTGTGTGTGAGTGTGTGTGTGTGTGCACGCACACATGTGTGTATGTGCATGTGTGTCTTCCTGTTTCTTAGAGGAAATCTGTTTAACATAAATAAAAAATAAGAAGAGTGATTATTAAAAGACTGCAGTAATTTTGTAAGCCAGTGTTGTTTTTCTCTTTAGTTTCCTGTATGAAATGTTGGATGCAAATTATATGGGGTAAAATAATTGTTCCCTCCCTGAACTATAGTCGCAGTGTGACCTATTGCGTTTGCTCTATTTACTGTGTCTGCAGCATAATTATGAAGACTTAGCTGCTCTCCCAAATAGTTACAGATGTGGGAGAAAAATAAATTACTTTTGCATGCTAGCCCTGGAAGTCGTGCTGCTGTAATATAATGTAATCGGCCACGAACAAAAGGAAGTTATTATATTCATTTATATTAGTTTGAAAGCCACAGAAATGTATTCTATTATTTTAGGCGGAAGAACTGAAGTGCGGCCAGTGATGGTTGTTTCTCCATGATCATCCAGTTTTGCTCTGAAGGTCTTCTTAAGAAGTGGGACATTTTAGCCTGTTCATTTGGATTACTCAAGCTTTGGTGCATGTTGTCACACATTTGAGGACAGGAGAGTGTGGTTGTATTTGTCCTGTATGACTCCGAGTGCGAAGAATAGGAATGCTAGATGCAGGTGACAGACTGGTTTTAATTGAATATAAAAATATGATCTCTCAGGACTACCACTTCAAGGTATGCAGTTGTGGCTGGGAGCTTCCGAGAGCTAAGTGGACTTTCTGTTATCTGCACATCTTTCCTTGAAGAACACCTTTCCACATGCATGAGCTCAGCCTTTGAGAGGGAGGCTGGGTTTGTAGGATTGTGTACAAGCCACTTGAACGGCACAACTCTTGAAATGTTCTCTGTGCTTCTAACACACGCACTCACATTCATTCTCTTCTCTCTCTCCCTCTCCTCCCTCCCTCTCTCTCTCTCTCTCTGTCTCTCTCTCTCGCTCTTTCTCTGTACACTAACATGTATATGCACAAATAGGATAATAATGCTTCCCCTTTCAATTCAGAGATGTTTTCCACAGTTTTCTGTATTGTTTTATTTGATAAATTTGCCAGAACTAACAGTCTTCTGTGTAACGGCAGTTAAACGTGTGGTCCTTTACTTAGCCCGCAAAGAGTACAAGTTGATTTCAGTGACAGAGATGTAACTGAATGACTCATTTGGATGAAAATACAAAGTTATTAATTTTGGAAATTGTGATAAATTTAACAGTGTTTGCTTTTATTTGTAAGATTGTATAAATATATTTTTCCCTAAAGGCACTTGTTTGAAAATACCCACTGGATGTTTTCAGTTTCTCAAGGTTACCAATTATGTTTTCAGACTTCAAACATGACTTCTAAATTTAATTTCTGTGACTTTGTGTATGTTTCTCAGTGCTCTCACTGCACATGCGTGTGTAGAGGCTAGATGATGATCTAGGTGTAATCTCCTATTGTTCTCTACTTTAGTTCTTGAAGTGCGAACTTTGACCTGACTGGAGCTTTACTAGCTGGAGAGTGAGTCTCTCTGTGTGTCTTGTCCCTACCCCTATCTGTCACCCACCCTGCCCCATGCTGGTGTAACATGTATCCATCTGTCTGCAATGGTGTCTTGTGAGTTTTGCTTACCCAAACGCAGGCCCACATGTTTCCACAGCAAATACTTTTCTGCTTTGCCTTAAATCTGGAGGTCTTAGTTGTATTTTAAAATAAGAGATACTATAATTCTTATCATTTTAAAATTTTCAGTGGCTTCCTTTCTTGCCCTGAGTTTTCCCATCAACTTTAAATCCGCAGTGAGATGTAAGTACTTGTTGGTTAGAAACTGTCACTACGTATCTCTGGAATGAGACTGCTTTAGACTTTATTGGCTAACTTGAGACAAAAACATCATAGAAACTCATCTCTACAGTGGATCATCTCTGAAATCTGACCGTGATTTTCACAACGTCCGAGGAAGTTGAACTGCACTTAGGGCATGACCGAACCGTGTTTGAAGTCTGTGTTTCTACTCCAAGTGGATCTGAGACCTTTCTGATGGATTAGCCTCATTCTGTTTGGTTGCCATTTTAGTGGTTGTATTTAGTTTGCCATTTGAGATTTCTAGTTGGAAAACAATTTGGCAAATCTCAGATTTTGTTATTTACAGATGCATTCACAGTTGGGGAAATAAAAATAAAAGTGAATCCCATGTGTTCATTTAGAATCAATGCACAGAACTGGTTTGAGGCAAATAATGTGCTTCTTGGTGACTCGTTATCATTGTGACCAAGTACAAGGCAATGGGATGAGAGTCCTCCTCTGACTGATGTCCTGGATTCCAGATTTTGTGTTTTCACCAGCGGTTCAGGGGAAGGGGCCTCAGTTAATCTAAGTAGAGGATATCATCAGGATTCCGTGAGCTGGTGACAAGGCTGTCTCTTGATTGGGTCTGGTTACTGATACCACTGTGAGAAAGATGAAGGTAATTCTTTGGTTAGAGAAGATGGCTTGATAGACAGTGAGAAGTGATGGATAAGGGAAAAAGAAGTCTGAGTGAGTGTAAAATCATTTAAATTACCTTAGATGTAAATGATAGAGTTTGAAGTAGAAAGGAAAGGCAGGCGACACGTCATCATTTGCAGTGTACCTGGTTTAATTAACCTTGCGTCTCCACTTGCATAGTCTTTTGGGTGGATGAGGAAAAAATACTATGGGATAACATTGACTTTGCCTTCCTCCACATGCATATGGAAATGCCATGCAGGGACTTAACAATTAATATTGATTCAATGTCAGAAGGGCAACATTGATTGCAATGGAAGAGACTGGGCAGGGGGTTTCTGCAATTTTCATTTGAAATGTATGAAAGAGCAAGCTCTAGTTATTGATCTGTGTCAAGATATTGAAGGTATCTGCTGAGGCCTGTGGTAATCTACTTCTAATTTGTTACCCAGGCATCTTTCTCAGACTGCTTTGATGATGATGCTTTCTATATTTTTTACTTCAAGAGAAGGAAATGTGTTTGAGGTAAGCAGTTGAGGTACCTATTTTAAGCTATAATCATACACGGATATACATGGATGCCTAGATATAGATACATAACTTGGATAATGCAGGCTTTTCCAATACTAGATTTTTGCATACCATGGGTCTGTCAGAAGTAGTTCTGTCAGCAAGTAATTCAACAAATCCTTACATCAAATAGGTACAACCTCATTCTTATTGGCCACTATAAAGCTATTCTCACTTGGCACAACATTTTGTTATGTGAATCCAAGGGCATTCCTGCAGGGACACTGCAGTCACGTGGACAGATTTTTATGACCACAGTTCTGAGTTAACAACCACTACAGGAAAGTTGAATTAATGAATTTGTTCATCAGGGTGTTATTTACACTTCTGCTGTCAATTCCAATTACTTATTTTTGAAATAAAAACTTTGGCCTTTTACGCTATTCTTTAGGGTCTGTCAGTGAATGTGTTTGACTCTCTTCAGCTGTGATACAATTCTCAGGTCTGCCATCTGCTAGGAGGGAGGAGAGAGCTCAATCAATATTTATACATACAAAATGACAATTCTGGGAAGGGGAACCTCGGCTTCAGTGAACACAGAGTTGATGTTTACACTGGTGTCACTAACAGAGCAATGATTTATAAATTTGTAGTGATGCTTTAATATCCTTGGGTGTTTGGATGTTTTACAGGAAGAGTAACAACTTGAAGGCCTACATGACAAGAAACCCGTGCTTTCAGTGGTTGAAGGCAAGAGAGAAATAATACGGGTGGATGGATTATGATTTAGGCAGTTTTACAATTGTACTAACACGCCATGACCAAAGGCGTCTTGGAGAGGAAAGGGCTCATTTTGTTTATTTCACATCACAGTTCATCTTTGAAAGAAATCATGGAGCAATGCAAGGCAGAAACTTAGGCAGAGGTCACGGAGGTATGCTGCTTGTTGGTTTTGTTCCTCGTGTGTTGTATGAGGGGGAGAGGTGTGGGTTGTATTCCCGGCACCCAGCTCCAGCCCCCAGCCACCAGCCTGCTCAGTTGCTGGTTGCTTGCTTATTCGGGAAATAACCACATGCCAATTATATTCATTTAAATACTGCCTGGCTCATCATCACCAGCCTCTTCTTGGCTAGCCCTCACATCATGAACTAACCCATTATAAAAGTCTGTATGTCATCACGAAGTGGTGACTTACTGGAAAAGTCTAACCTGCATCCATCTGCGGTGGGAGCCTCATGGTGACTGACTTACTTCTTTTCTTTTCCGTTCTATCTACTCCACCTACCTAAGGGCTGACCTATCTTACAAGCCAGGCAGCTTCTTTATTCAACCAATGAGAGTAATACAAAATACAGGAGAACACTCCCACATCACTCATGGCTTACTTTCTTATATAACTCAAGACCACTCGCCCAAGAGCATCCCCAACCCCTGCTATGGGATAGGCCAACCCACACCATCATTAATCGTTCAATGCACTGTGGACTTGCCAAGAGGTAATCTGAAAGAAGGATTTTTTCAACTGAAGTTCCTTCTACTAGATACCTCTAGCTTATGTTGAGTTGCCCCAAACTGAGTCAGTATAGCCTGTATCCTAAAAGAGAAACCCACAATAAAACACTTAGCTGGCGCACCCCAGATATGATGCTGTTGTAGGGCAAGGGATTGATTGAAATGTGAAACATACATCTTTTTGTGTATATGTATGCACCTGTTCATGTGTACATGTGTATTTGTGTTCATGTTTGTAGGCTAGAAGAACCTTTGATCTCTTTTTCTCAGGCACCATCCAGCTTTACACTTTGACATAATACCTTTTCACTGCCCAGAACTCAGTAACTAGGCTAGACTGGCTAGGCAGGGAGCCTCAGGGGTCACCCATTTCTGCTTCCTCAGTGCTGCAATTACAAGCGTACACCACAGCTAGGTGTGTGTGTGTGTGTGTGTGTGTGTGTGTGTGTGTGTGTGTGTATGTGTGTTTCCTTTGACTAAACACAGGACCTTATGTTTGTGCAGCAAGCATTTTACTAGTGGAGATTATTTCCCCAGTCTTAAATATGTACTACTGAACCTTGAAATAATTTCAGATAATTTTTGTAATGTTTTATGAATTTCATACAGGATCACATCTATATCACTTCTTTCTCTGAATACTTTCTAAGTCCCAAATCTCACTTCCCAATTTGTGACCACATGTTCTTTATTACACACAAACACACACACACACACACACACGCACACACACACACCCTACTGAATCCATTTAGTAATTTGTCCAAGACTGATGACTTGGGATTGCCTAACCTATTCAGGGACATATTCTTTGAGAAAACTGACTCTCTCAGTTGCAACTGACCTCCTATACCTCTTCAGGGTAGTACCTTGTAGAATTTCCAGTCCTTGTGGGTGGGCATGTGAAGTGATGTTTCCCTTATGTCTGTCCTGTTCATACACCATACTGTTGAGATTTCATGGGTGCAACTTCCCAGTCAACTCTAGCAGACACTGTGTAGCAGTAGGCATCCTGGTCTTCTTGCTCTTACAAATTTCCCTGAGCATCAGAAAAAATGATTTCATTTCAGACGATTAGTTGGCATTGGGTATCCCACAGTTACTTCTACATTTGATGCGTTATGAATCTCTAAAATAGTCTTCATTTGCTGCAAAAAAAAGGGTCACTAATGACAAAGGCTCACCCTTCTCTGATGAAGGGTGAGAGCCACACTTATCTGTGGGTCTTCACGTAAATATTTCAAACATATTTAGAGATTATGTAAGTTTTGGAAATGGAACTAGGTTGTTCTCCTATTTGGACTGTGACCTCCTTGACTATGGGTACTGACTAGCTTTACAGTTCCACTCCAGGCATGACTTCTCTTCCAGTGAACATGCCTTAAGGCTAATTAAAAAGGTTTTTGTGTTGTATGAGGTGCGGGCTGGATCCCTCCGCCCGGGGGTTAAGCTAGCTGGGCAGAGGGCCGCAGCCCGAACCTCATACAACATTTTTGTTACCCCAACATAAACTGCCACTTTTTGAGCATTGAGGATATACCCCCACCCCGAAAGGATTTCTCTGTGTACCAGAACTCACTTTGTAGACCAGGCTGGCCTCCGCCTCAGTGAGATCCTCCTGCCTCTGTCTCCTAAGTACAGGGATTAGAGGCATGTACCACCACCGCCTGTCTGAGGATATCTTTTCAAGGCAGCCATTGTGGCTTATTTAGAGCCGGGTAAGACTGGGTAGGATTGCTTGCTTTTCTCCATTTGCAGCTTGCATGGCACCTTCTGATATTATGACAGGCAGTCCTCACAAATGAGAAAATATAGTAGAGAATTCTCATGGGCTGCTCTTCATTGCTTCTTCCTCATATGCTCATATGCTGACATTGTATATTTCTAAAGCTGAGAATTTTCCACTCTACATTGCTATCAACTAAATTGCCATTTTAATTCAAATTTCACACTATCTTTATCATTTTTTCCCCAGAATCCAAGGAATAACATTGTCTTTAACCATCCTAACCTGCTGGCCTAAGAGACAAACGGGAGCAAAAGTTGGGAACAAGATTCAGACTGCTCTGAATATCAATGGAAATAGTTTTCCAGGAGTAAGCTTCAGTGAGCCAGCCTTATTTTATACTGAGGGGACATTGAGTAGGATCGAGACAACGGATGGGACATCACCTAATTTGCTTCTGGTCGCATGGTCCTATCATGCAGCTGGAGGACAATAACTGATGATCACATGGGCATCAGGAGGAGAGTGTCTGCAGTGTTCTGTGTCAAAGGTCATGCTTGAGGTAGATCAGGCATCCAGGCTTACGGACAATTTCCTCCTATCCTAGAGACACTATCCAGGTAGGAAGGGAGCCCTGCTTGAAAGAGAGCCCTCTATTTCACTCTGAGCTCAGAGAGCTGCCTGAACCTGGTGGACTGCAGCCTTAAGTGCAGGGTCTTCCACCATTTTCTAGATGAGGCCATAAATATTTCATATGCAACCCCATGTGGCATTTTGATTCCTGGTTTAAATTTGCTTCCATTGCAGTAGACAATATCAACTTATTTTCAACACATTTGAATGTACCATGTAGATTCTTGTTAAGTCCTTGACATAGTGTTTCCTTAAAGTTAAACTTTGGAAGAAAGAGTAAGAATGTTTTCCTATTAGAGGTTAGTAGGCTTAGTATTACCCATGGTAGGCTGTCCCTCCCACGTCAGTCACTAATGTAGAAAATGTTCTACAGAATTGCCTATACGTCATCTGCTTGGAGGCATTTTCTCACCTGAGAGTCACTCTTCCCACATTATTGTTGCTGTTTGAAAGTACACTGATCAACACAGTAGAGAAGTAATAGTAAAGCCTTGTGGCCCTGCCTATCACTCTATTCCAAGCACTATCCAGAGGGACTGCTTGGAGGGAAAACGCTGGCTGAATACTCACTCCTCCTCTTTCGTTCTCCAGCTCGGTCAAAATGAACAATTCCGGGACATCCTAACGTTTGGGGAATTTCTTCCACTTTTTCTGTTACGACGTGCCATAATACTGGCAATGAAAGAGCATCAGTTCAGCCCATATGTGTAGCAACAGATGAAGCATGATTCGTGTTAATGATATTGCTACCAAGAGTCTTATTTTTGAAGAGTGTTGGAACTTAGTTGGGTTGCAGGTGGCACACTGAGCCGTGCTGATGTTGAAACCAGTGTGGGTTGACTTGGTCACGCCATCCTTTGTTCAGAATGAGGCACAGAATGAGTGACTATCTTATCATTTCCTTGTAGCTCATGAAAGATGTTTATGTTCTCTAGGTCTTTGTCAGCTAGGAAGTAGGTATGTGAAAGAATAATTTGCATAGACAATAAATATTGGTTAAGTATGAGTGTTCTTTCAAATAAATTAATAAAACTGAAATATTGCATCAATTTTTAATTGTAGAAAGTAATTTTTGCCTTTCATTATATTTTTGGTAGAAAAACAAATCATAAGACATCAGAAGTTCTGTGTAAAATTTTTCATGTTTTTGTCAGTAAAAGTCTGGCCTATTTATCTTGTAGTTTAGGGATTTTTTTTCAAACTTGAAAAGACAAAAACCCATCCTGAGATACTTACGGTACATATCATCCAGATCTAACACCCTCATAGTTCTGCACCAGGCTTTATAGTCAGCATACTAAACATGTGTACCAGATAATTCTATCCATTCAGGATTTGTGCATACTTGGCTACTATTTTGAAAACTGCAGTTTTATGTATAGATATTTTATTCACTTTTTTTTTGCTTTTATTTGGTTGGTTGGTTGTTTTGTTTGGTTTATTTATTTTGACACATTTTCACTTTGTACCCCTAGCTGGCCTTAAACTTGCTATCTAGAACAAACTCTCTGTGGCTCACTCTAAGGACTGGAATTAAAGGTACATACCACAATACCTGGCTATTTTAATGTTTGTTTGTTTTATACATTACTTAGATAAAAATTCCATAAAAAGTGATGATACGTTTTTCTACGAAAGTGTGATATGATTTGGGGTTCTATGTTGTAGTTTGGACCTTGAAAGGCCCTGAAGTATTGATGCTCAGTTTGATGCTACTGGAAAACGGTGGGAACTTTGTAAGAGGTGGTGACTAGCAAGAGATTTTAGTCACTGGAAGTGGGCCCATCAGTTGGTAACAGAAATCCAGCTCCTTCCTTTCATGGTTGCTATGAGGATGTTTTTTATCTGCCTTGAGCTCACTGCCATGTGTGTTGCCTCACCTCAGGCCCCAAACCAACAAGATTAAACAATGGACCAAGGCTTCCAAAGCGAGGAGCCAACATGACCATTTTGCTTTAGAAGATGATTATCTCAGGCAGTTTCCGTAGGAATAGAAGGCTGACTAGAACACCTGGCATAACAAGATACACGGAAGTTATACTTGGGTGGTGAACAGGCTGCATTTATAGAACTGTTCTTGGCCAAATTACTGAACTCCACAAAACCTTTTATTCTTCAGCTTTAAAGTAGCAGGAAAAAAAAGAAAACCCCTCCTTCACAGGAGTGTTGTGGAGCCTAATGAAATGATGTCTGTAAATGCTTTCCACAGAATAAACTGATTAGATTTGAGCAGTGATCGGTGTTTCCTTCAATGAACAGTGCCAGTATACTCTGTGATGCTTGAGCAATGGTTTGATTCAGATATGCAAAACTGGACAGAATTTAAAACACGCTAGGGGTTATCTCCAACAGAAACCTGTAAGACAAGTAGTCTCGAGATTGGGTGCAGTAAGGAGGAGAGAAAGCAGATCAAACCATTTCCAAGGAGTGAAGAAGCCAACCTATGTCAGGTCTCTAAGAAGCACTGATGCAGTGTATTTTAATTTTTCATTTCTGAAATCTGTGTATTGATGCTCCTGGACTTCATGATGGCATAATATATATTGCCATCTATTTCCTGGAGTAACAAGGGAAAAGAACTCCCATATTAAAGAAAAACAACTCCTTTATTTTTTTACTCTGAGCTTTTATGCAAGTGCTGTACTCCATTCAATCAGGGTTTCATCCTCAGAGGTAAAGTCATGTTTCCCAAACGAACACTGTTTTCCAATTAATTAAAATCAGTTTAGAGCAATTTAATTGAATGCTGTCACAAGTACCATAAATCACTGTGATGCCTCACTGTCGTCACCTAGCCCTGGAAAAAATACCTCCTGTGGCAGGATCCAGTGCAGAGTAATACGCAAAACGTTTATCTAGGCTGACATAATTGTCAAGTCTGTAATTGTAATTCTGTTGCCTGTAGCCTGCTCTATTATTTGAAAATGTTGGAAATTACCGCTGTATTTGAGCCAGCCATTTGAATATAAGTTGCAAGATTTATTGTTTGCCAAGATTTTAAGAAAAGCATCATTTTTTTTTCTTGATGATTGTAGGCTTTAGTGCCCTAGGTATCAGGAATTACCTTCCTGTAAGTTCTCCCTACTAGATAAGGGAAGAATACAGGGTAGTCTGGCTTTCATACTCAAGGATCATTAGATATGGAAATTGGCTACAGAGATCCTTTGATAGGAATGTGGATGGGTTCATCACACTTGATAGTATTTCAAAATGAATTTTGACATACTGAATAAGCTTCATAACAACTGATTAGGATCTCAAAATACTTGGCCCCTCCAGTGGCACCAACTGCCTGGTGAAGAATATCAGAGCCCAGCATGAATTCACCCAAACTGAAGGAAATGTTCAGTTTGTGTTGAATTTTGCCCTCTGTTTGGCACTTAGTTTTTAACACAGGATAATAATCTACAATAGACTCTCCAAGCCTAGGGCGACTCTCCAACACAAACTTGCCATAAATTATAATTGTTGTTTTGTATTTATTCATTGCTTTATAAACTGAACTGTCGCATTAATCTCTTGCTTGTGTCCTCTTCCACTTAGGGTACCCAGTGCTGTCAGTATGTCTGTTTCTTGATAGCTCTGTATTACGGCTGTGTGATCCTCTGACAGACAGCTAGGTGACCACATTGCCAAATAATCCAACAGGTTGATGGAATGGCGCAATCAGTTAAGATCATTGGGTATGTCTACATAAAGGAAAATACCCATGTCCTAACTATGGGAATAGCCCACAGTTATCTCATTAGAGTTCACCTGGGTTATGTGTTCAATGTGGACTACATTTCTTAGGACAGAGAGTGAATGGGCATTCCAACCCTCTGTACACAAACACAAAAATAAAAATGGCGTCAGTTCAAATATCCAGAAGGACATAGTTCATGGCCATTTTTTCTTTTGGCATTTACTATAATTATGTTCTTTAATATGGTGGTTTGTTTTAGTGGTCCTGTACTTGCGGGCTGAGCTGCCACAAGGAAATTAAATGTACTACTACGCACAATGCTCATCAAGTTTTCTCTTCCATGAAATGAAACAGAACATGTCCCAGTTGATAGAAATTTATTATAATTATTGCATTCCATGTGGAAGTTTGTGATAACCTGAAGAATGAAAATCCAACAACCTCTCAATCTAACAATAGACAACCGGTTAGGACCTGTGGGCATCATGGCAGGAGACCAATTGTACTAGTTTATCAGAGATGACCTAGGTTTTATCTAGATCGTTATGAATGTGAACAGAGTTTGGGGCTGCCAAGGTCCAAATCCTGACTCTATAACTTAAATGGTATGCTACTTGACAACTTTCTGTTCCAGTTTCTTCGTGAGTTACTGGAAAATAATACTTTAGTCCTAATAGGATAATTTCTAACATAGAATATGTTTATCTTATACCTAGAATAGTATTCAGCACACAGGAAGAGATCAGACAAGTCCGAGTTAGCATTTTAAGCTCTGGTTAATAGGAATGGAGGCACTGAAATTATGTCTGGTTACATTTATCTTAATGCTTCATTGGACACAAGAAAGGTGTTAGGAAATTGGAAATACTGTTTGAATTTTGTAAATTGATGTAACATTTGGATTCTCAAAATAATAGATTATGATTGCTCTTTTCAAAAAAAACTTCTAGTCAAAATTGGCAGATGGCTTTTGACTGCTGAGGAAAAGAAAGCAGCATGGTCACTAGCCATCATAATGTGTCAATTAAAAGTTAGTCATTTCAAAGTAGACTCCTCTAGTTTTTGGGAAGCACTAGGTGGCTTGGCTATGAGTTAACTTTTCTGGGTGTATGAATTCTTCCATCATGCATTTGATCAGAATGAGGCAACATGAGCTTGATCAGGTAGAGTTACAGTTTCCCACATACAATCACGATTGTTGCTGTGGGGTACTAGAATAACAAACACAAATGCACTTACTTTTCCAATTCTCTTCAGTATTTACACACCACATGAGCATATGGCAAACATGCCTATTATGTAAGTGACCCACATTTTTAGAAGAGTTGGTAAAGTTAAGCAAAAAACAAACAAACAAATGACCACATAACAAATTGAAAGAATCCCAAGCCAGGCAATTAAGTGAAACAGTGATTGAAATGAATGAAGCTATTTAGTACACACACACACAAAATCTTTTAGTTTATTAAAAAATAAAAACAACTAAAATAACCAGATGTTCTAGGCTTAACAGAAATGTAGGTAAAAACATTTCAAACCTTGAGACTTACTAGTTTTGTTTTGATTGATCAATGCTGGTTGATTGGATGGAGTTGACTTAAACAGTAAAGAGTGGTAGAAGTAACACAGCTTGTGTCATAGTGGCATGTTGATTCCCAGAAAGGTGATGTGGAAAAGCAGTCTTCGGGGAAGATGGCAGTGCAGTGCAGAAATGCTTCTGTGAGGTAAACCAATTTCTTGTACATTCACAGCAGGGACATTGAACAGCAAGCAAGAATGCCAAGAAATAACTACAGAAGAGGATGTAAGAGCTTTAGGTAAACTCTTACTGAGATTAAGGACAATTTTACTCTATCTTGATCCACTTTAAGGTTGTTTCAAGTTACAATTTTTTTTTCTATGTGTGCACATATGCCAGGATTCCCATGTGAAAGTCAGAGGGAAACTCGCAGGAGCAGGATGTTTTCTTCCATCATGTTGTTCCCGAAGGCAGAACTTGGTTCATCAATCTTGGTGGCAAGTCCCTTTATTTGCGGAGTCATGTGCTCATGCCCAGTTCTACTCTCAGCAGTGGAGCCCTATTTGGCTTGGACCAGTGTAGGCGCTGTGCCTGCTGTCCTATTCTCTGTGAGGTCATATGTGTGCCGGTCCTGCTGTGTCTGTAAGGCATTGTTTCTTTGGTATTCTCCTTCTCTCCTGGCTCTTATGATATTTACTGCCTCCTCTTCTTCACACTTCCCTTAACCCCGACGGTAAGGGTTTGATAAATACCTCTCATTTAGGACTGAGTGTTCCAAGGTGTCTTACTCTGTAAATTCTCCTGTTGTAGATCTCCATATTGGTTCCCATCTACTGCATGAGGAAATTTCTCTGATGACTGGTGACAGCTGAGTGAGACTTGAACTGTGGGTATTGCAGAGTACTGTTAGGGGTCTTTACACTGCTGTGCTCCTTCAGTAGAACAATAGTAGTTGGTTTTCTGTTAGGTCTGTGGCCTGTCTAGTCTCGCGTTCTGCTGTTGCCCGGGGAAGTGGAGATAGCTGGATCTTGTGACTATGGAAATCCTGGAATATTTAGCTGGCAGTCAGGACTTGAAGATTATCAAGAGGAGAAATTCCAGTGTTTAACCATGTTCTTGGTCTGTTTGGCATAAGTAAGGCACATGGTCAAGCCAGATTGAAGTACATGCAAATGAGCCTCATGTTAAGGAGTCAAAATGTATACAGCCAATTTTGATGTTATAATTTAAAGGTTTCCATTAGGGCAAGTGCTGTTATTGTCAATCCTGGTTACCTCTCAGAGGTTTGTTAATTTGTTTGATCCCACACAGCTAGTAAGTGGCAGACCTGGGACTTTGTAGTCAGGTAATCTGATTCAGAAGTCTGGTTTTTGACTACAAACTTTTATCAATGTCTTAGGGCAGATGTATAGTGTTTATTAAAATAAGAAGTCTCTTTGCCTTTTTATTTGCTATGTTGATGTTTTTAGTCTGATAGGTTTCTTTAAAATAATGTTCATGGCTGTCTTATTCAAAGTTTTATTGCTGTGAAAAGATATCATGACCATGACAATTGTTATAAAGAAAACAGTTTAATTGGGGTTTAGTCCATTATCATGGTGAGAAAACTGGTGGCATGGAGGCAGACATGCTGCTGGTGAGGTAGCTGAGTGTTGTATAGCTGAATTAGCAGGCAGCAAAATGAGAGTGAGACAATAGTTAAGTTAGGTGAATCTGCATATCAGAACATTAATAGATGAATGGAGGAAAAAAACATGGTACTTATTTAGATAGATGCACACACATATTTACATTGTCCATATTTGCACACATTTATGTTTATATACAAACAAATCTATATCCAGATATTGACATACACACATACATACAATAGAGTATTATTTAGCCACAGAAGTATAATTTCTGTTACAAAAAAATGAATGGAAATATAGATCTTCCTGTTGACTAAAGTAAGCGAGACTTAGAAAGATAAGAACGGTAAGTACTCTTTGACATGGAATCTTGACATAGAGAAGGCAAGGGAAAGTGATGGAGGGAATTCAGGGAAGAGAGAACATGAAACTAAAAGAGAGAACTATTTACAAAGACAAATGAATGAGGTAGAAGCTATTGGGAACATAATGAGCTGGAAGGAGTATTTATGGAACATACCATGTTTATGTGCTATGTATGTGTATAAAAGTCACAGTGAAATCAATTAATATGTACTAATGAAGAAGTGTGTGTGTGTGTGTGTGTGTGTGTGTGTGTGAGAGAGAGAGAGAGAGAGAGAGAGAGGGGTAGAGAGAGAGAGAATATATGTTACAGCGATTCAGAGGTTGGGTAGGGGATGGATATATTTTCCTGGGTCTCCAGAGACCCACTGAAGCGCAGTGATCAGAAGATTGACATTATCAGCTTGACAGCCTAGAAAGATCAGTTGAGCTGCATGGTGAAAAATGGATTATAGCAGAGAAGGACTGGAAATACTCTGACCAGTCAACCAGTCAGCACATGAGCTGAGGGGATTACCAAAGGAAGCCTGACCTAAGGCAGTGACAATTGAATTAATAGATGGTTTCATTTCAATTAAGGAAATACCATGATAAAATTTTCCACATAAACGCAACAGTATTGATGAGATGTTCAATAGGAACACTAGGTGTTAAGGAAAACTAGAATCGTGCATATATAACACATTTAGGAAAATGTTATCACCTTACTAGTTTTCAATAAAGGACAAGTGATAAAGAAAAATAATTTTTCTGTTGTGTAATAAATGGTAGGAGTTGAAAGTCTGGGTATACAAGAGACTTAAGAATATACTTGCTATATTCCTCATTCTGTTTCTGGAAGTGAGAACACAAAATCCATGGTAACTGTCCATCTGTAAAACTATCTGAAAAGGTGAGGAAGTATATTTTGTAGAATGTTGACTGGTCAGCATCTTAGAAAAATCAGAAACAAAAGGGGACTTTGGCTAATGAGATTTAGTGATTCTGAAGCTCTGGCTCACTGCGAGGACTGGGGAGAGCCTGAATGAACGTGATTAGGGCCTCCACGGAGGAGGTAATTGTTCAGGCTAAGTAAGGTTTAATCCAACCTCATTCTGGGTGACGAGTGAGGTCGGGCAGAATGCTGGCACTGCGGGCAGTGGCTCCCTTCCTTGCTTATATCACTTTGCATTTTCAAGAAATGTTCTGTCAGGTGGGTTGGCAATACTAGAGCCACCAGAGGACGTCCATTTAATCACGGAGAGCAACCGTGACAGCCAAGAGCCAATATTTGAAAGAAATGAAGTCATTTCGGCACAAAATAAATGGTCTGACTTTTAGAGTATAAGCTAACATCGCAACTTAGAGTAAGAGGCTGCTAGGGCCGTCGCAGGAACCCAGACAGCATATATTTCAAACTCTCCATTTTAGGGATAAAGATATTGAAGCTTGGGACAGTTAAATGATCTTTTCCCAAGGTTGTATAGCTAATTAGCATAGAGTTATGGTAATAACCCAACTTTGTAGTTCCCATTCAATGCATCTTCCATCATCATGTGCTGTTCAGTATCCCACAATAGTTATGATTAATTTACCCTCAAATATTATGTGTCACAGGAAGATTGGCATACCTGTTACTGCTAAAATAAAAAAAAATTCTATTTGTTGATATATATCATTATTTTTCTTGCAAAGAGTTAAAGGGGTTCTATAAATATCTGAAGGAAGGCCTTTTGGGTCATTCTGGTCACCAGTTATTAATCAGATGACACCCCTGGCCACAAAGATTATTAAGACACCATTTTGTAAATTTGTTGTGGTCAAAGGTATAACTTTTAGCTTAGCCATCCCAAAATTAAATTATGCCAGTATATCAGGATGTGTTCAACCAGGGTTGCTGGATTACATTTACTGAACTTGAAAGAGACCAGTGGAAAGCAGAATGCCTATCTATTTATAATGGGAAGTGTCACCATCAGTCAAAGCAGGTCGAATCGACCTATTTCACACATTCTCTTTTGCGTTCACCAACCGGAGAGGCTAGGTTTCTGGGTAAAATCAGAGTTCAGTGGAGGGTAGGTGCATTAATTAATGTTTGAGAGAGAAAGAGAGAGAGAGAGAGAGAGAGAGAGAGAGAGAGAGAGAGCGAGCGCTTACTGAATATGAGTCGGTAGAGAGCCTCTAGAAGGCATTTGGTTATGGATGCTATGTTGTCTTATGGAAGATTGTCTGCAGACCTTGAGATGGCAGTACATGGTAGCTCTGTCTAGTCTCAAACCTTCAGACCCAGGAAAACCACCAGTGTAGACCTCAGCAGTTTCAGAGTGAGCCACCTGACATGGGTGCTGGGAATCAAATTTGGATCCTTGCTAGGCAGTATATACTCTTAATTTCTGAGCTTTCTCTGCAGCCCCAATCTATAAATTTTTGATGATAATCTCTTTTTATTTAAGATTTAAAATTTTGCTTTTTTATTATAAGTAGGAGTATATGCATGTGGGGATATGGGAACATGAGTGAAGGTGTCCCGAAGCCTCAGATACCCTGGAAGTGGAGTTACAGTTGCTTGTGAGCTACCCAGTGTACGTGCTGGGATCTGAACTGTGGCCCTCTGGAAGGTATATATGCATCTAACAGCTGAGGCATTGCTCCACCACGGTTTTCAGAGTTGTTTGAGTATTAGAAACAGTTTTAAGCTAGGTGTGGTAGTGCAAGCCTTTAGTCCCAATATTCAGAGGTAGAAGCATGCAGACCTCTCTTGAGTTGAAGGTCAGCCTACTCTATAGAGAAAGTTTTAGGACAGCAAGTTAGCTGCAGCGTTATAAAATTAATATGCCCTCTCAGTAAGAAATCACTTCACACACTTAGAGATAAATAAAGGATAATATTATTTTAAATTTTGAGAACATAATTTTATTACAGAATTTCTCCATTCTGTTTCCTCCCTCTAAATCTTCCCACATCCCCCTACCCTCTCTCTTCTCTCACTTTGAAATCATAGCCTCTTTTCTCACTTATTGTTTTTGAATGCATGTATGCATATGCTTATACATATTCCTAAGTACAACTTAATCGGTCCACATGATATTGCTTGTATGTTTGTTTTCAGAGTGGATCATTTGGCACTGGACAACCAATCAGTGTTTCTCTGTTGGGAAAACCAACTCTCTGACTCCCAGCATTCCTTAGTTGCCTATAGTTAGTTCTTTGTGTGGGCTCCTCCCCAAACTCTTCGGAGGCTCATTGGTGTCATCCTCATTCAGCTCTCCTTTGGGCGGTCACTGGTGAAACTTGATGGCTATTGCTTCTGCTGTTACTAGAGACACACTCTCCCAACAAACTCCCTGATCCTCTGGTTCTTAATTTCTTTCCATCCCCATTCCTGCAGTGCTCCCTGAGCCTCAGGTGTCAGTCTTTTCTTTGTAGATGTATCCATTGCCACAGGACTCCTTCCTGTGCACTCTTTTAGTTAAATTCTACTTTGTGAAGCTTACTATTTCCTAAGTAAGTTTAGTAAACCCTTTATGACACCAACTTATTATTTCCAGTTTCTCCTATATCAGCAGGATATAACTAGGTCCAGGACTTCCTGTTTTAACACTGTGTTTAATATAAGCATTCCTCATATATGCTAAATCTAAGACTTAATAATTTATTCCTTATGTTTAAAAAAGAATCAAAACCAAGGTGGGCTTTAAAAAACTTGCCTCCACCCCTGTTAAGTTAGGAAATAATGTTCAGTCTTAAAGAGTCTCTTTCAAATCCCTCCTCGGCTTCCTGCTAGCAGCCTCTGCTTTGGATATACTTTTGTTTCTAGTTGTCTGGCCTTGCCTGTGTGGAGCTATTGCTGTCACATCATACATTTTTGATTGCCCCAGGGGAAAGTGCTTTCATACAGCTTTCAACCCCTACTTTCTGAAGAGGATTTCATTATGTGTATGCGAATAGCCCTCATTTGCAATGCATGTGGTGTCTGCCTCTTTAAATAAAGTAAAGGTTAATATGTTGATTTCCTATTTATAGGTAACTTAATGCTTCTAATTTTTCCTAATCATGGCATAAGGTTTTGGCTCAGTACCTCCGATTTCTTTAATGATCTTTCTAAATCGTTATAATGATTTGATGAGTTTACTACCCTCCAAAGAGGGAAGAAGCAGGATTGACAGGTTTAAAGAGACAAATCACATAGTCTCTTTCTTACCATATAGTTTGTAATTATGCTAGCAAGCATTAAGTAAGATGTAATTCTTGATAATATGTCTGTTGACGATTTTTTTAAACCCTGGGTTCCGCTCTGATTTTCCCTTTTAATAGTAGTAGGGCTAATATGACCTCATCAGAAAAGAGTCAGGTGCTACTTATGGGGAAGGTGAGCTCACTACCTATCAGAAAGGGTGGCTATCAGTTGAATAAAACATCATTTCCATTTCTGATATGCGGAAAATAGTTGATGTTTATGGTTTGATTCTTCCACTTTGCTTTCTTACACACATAAAATGAAGAGTTTATCTCATTGGTTCCTTTGAAACCTGGAGCGTTATAAGGTAATGAAGTCACCTCTGTGACTCCTTAGAACGTCCCTTATCCAGAGAGAGTGCTTCTGGATCTGCGTTTGTTTCTGGTATGCAGAGAGAAGTTCCAGAAAGAAGCCCCATATTCAAAAGCCCATTAACTGCCTAGAACTTCAGCGATTTTGGAGAGGTTGGGATGTTGTAGGCTCAGAGGTTAATTACAAACCACCACGAGCATCATTAGCTTCCTTAAATGGTGGTTTGGGTCCACTTCCATATGATCTAGCATCAGTGTAACTATCAGGGAAATTCTTGGTAGCGTCTGACTAGACCTCCAGCTTGCACTACTCCAAAAGCTGAGAATGTCATCAGATAATCTCTGAAGCCTGTAGCAGAGATCACCCTACTTCACTGTAACCCACCTACTCAATGTCCTTGAAAATATATGTTGACTTAATTCTTTGTTCTGTTACTCAATAAAACTTAATGAAAGTGTTGTCACATTAGAACATGGAATAACCTCCGTGTGTGCTCCTGGGCAATGGCCAGTCACATTTGGTTCCAGAATAAACTGTCTTTTATCTCTTTAAAGTGAGAACTGTGTGTTTGTGTGGATAGTTTTGTTTGACACTCCAGTCCTGAGTCCCTTGGCTTCTGTGGCAATTCAGCGGTCTATAGTGAAGCAGTTAGTTGTACAGGGTCTGCCCAGTGGCTGTATAGTCAGTCAGTATTGTTTTTGAAAAATTCTTCAGGGTTTCTTCTCAATGACTCCAAGTTTCATTTATCTCTTTAGCAGATATCTGTGTGTGCAAAACATTTTGTTAGATGATAGAAATATTGTTATTACTAATTCCCAAACACATACATTGTATCCATTAATATTAAATTATTATTAAATTAAATTAATACAAGTTTGCTTAGAACCACCGATGTAGATGAAAGGGTTTTCTTCACCTCACCACCAAGGACATCCCACATCACACCACGTGGGGAGGGGTATTCTTATCTCTGTTAGTGATAAACAGCTAGGTAAGTACACAACATCCTGCTAAATGATGGCCCTGATTCATTGTCCAAGCAGTATTTCCTCATAATTCAGTCAATTAGACTCTGAATACATTTAACCACTGTAAAAAGATGACTGATGGCAAAATCATCACCCTCATTTTGCTGTCTGGTTCGTTTTTCATCTTCATTCATGGGTCGTGAAAACATGCTTCCTGCATACAAGTTCTGAGCAAGCATAAGATGAGTCATTATGTAATCAATTAATTAGCTGAGTGTTCATTGAGAATTTAACGTTATTCCAGGTGTAATGCAACTGCTTTTTTTGGTGACTGTCTTAATAGGATCTTAACCTGATAGTGTTTCTCAAATGGTTCTTTGGTAAAATCATGGATACCAATAAAAAGGTAAGGCGATCTGTAATTTTTTTTGTGACAGTGGTAGACAGATGCAAGTGCCGGATAAGGAAATACTGTGACACAAATTGTTTCATAAGTCTTACAACACTGGAAAAATAGTAATTCCTATTGCCTGTTTTATTGGGCCCTTTTTGTGTGTGCTTCTCATAGGTTCTTTCAGCCAGTTGCTAATTTCATTTATACCCTTTTGTACTGATTAAATTTGGTTATAACGGTTATTGAGTAAATGACATTTTGTCAATCAAAGTTTAAAACTAATATTCAGTGTGAGCTGAGCATTGCTAAGTGAAAATTATTCTTACATGATAGAAGGAAGCTTCAAAATCACTTGAATTTTCCTATCAAATTAGCAACTTGCTTGTTAGAGAAAATAAAACCTAATTAGCTCTCTGTGCTGTTCAAGGCAGCCTACACCTGTCCCAAGACAGTGTTTGGAAAACAGCATTCTTTCTCTAAGGACTATTCTTGGCCTGTGTTTTGTTTTTTTTTTCTTCCTGGAATTGACATTGGGAAAAAAAGGAGTAAGGTAGGATACACATCACCGGCCTGTGCCAGCGCCCATCAACAACCCTGTCTTCTCCAGCAACACAGCTGCGTACCAGGTAGTCATGTCTCGCGACATCGAAAAGAACTTTGGCAGATGAAGTAAATTGCTCTCAACCATTAGACAACTGAAGGTGGGAATGGTCTCAGAGGTACCCTTCGAGCCATTAGGGAAAACAGCAAAGCTGTTTTTATCCATAAATAAAGAAGCCAGCGCTTGGTGGTTAATGATCAACCTGTTAATGTTAATAACTAATCTTTAAATCACTTACTAAGAGATTGACGGTTAGGAATGGAAGAAAAAACTCTGGTGAGTATTTTAAAAGGGGCTTAACTCGGTAATGCTACTTAAGCAATTCTAGGGTAAATGTTGAGAACATCGGTGAAACTTGAAGAGGGTCAATTAATGGTTTTGAAGCAAAGATAGATTGAAGTTGCAGGCCCAGAACTAAGAACTGTCAGGGAGGATAGAATGAAAAGACCTGAAATTATGTTTCATCTAGGAGGGTGAAGGCAGACCTGGGCAGATGTGTTTGTCATCCAGCTTAGGCTGCAAGAATCCATGAGGATAACATGAAGTGTATCCCCCAAACCAGAGTCACCATCAATGACACAGTGGTGTTGCATGGTGGCCTGGACCCAGAGGACATGTAGCTTGAATAGCATGCTCTCCTAACCTCTGGTGGTGCTCTTTGAGAGGCTGGGAAAATTTAGGGTTGGAACCTGGCTAGAGGAAGCAGATCACAGGTTGTAGCCTGTCCCTGTGAATCCCATTTATTGGTCTGTTGTGATGCTAACACCCTTGCTGTTGTGCTGAGAATTGCCACCATGGCTCCCCTGCTGTGAAGGAGTAAACCCTTGAACTGTGAACCAAAATAAATCCTTCCTTCAATAAACTGTTTCTCCTTGGTCAACAGAAAGGTGACTAATCCATGAAGTAGTGTATGCCCTTCCGAGAGGCATGCTAAGAATAGTCAGTTAGAACATGTTCAGTAGGGTCTCCAGGAGCTTTAAGGAATTTGAGTCCAGGAGACTTTATGGGTCACGATATAGCTCAGCGTATATCTGAGACTGATCTCCTGGGAAAGAAGGGGAAATGGGAAAGGAAGAATACTTAACTGATGTCTCTCAAGGCCTAGGCTCTGTAGTTTTTGAATACTATGTCTATACTACAAAGAATCACATCTTGTAATTTAGAAAATGGAGCTCTTAAGACCTGGATATTATACATATGTCTGGTATAATACATGGTATTAGCAAACACCATGGTATCAAAATTGGATTTTTGACCTTAGAAGTCTATATTCCTTGTGTTCTCCTTTGATCTATCTTGAAGAGTTAGAAATGGGACTAGCACACCAAAACCTTAAGGATTTAGGTTCAGTATATGAATGTGTTTGTACCTGATTCTCACACTGGAAGAACAGGGATATCGTATCATGGAACTGTTTCAGGCCTCCGCAGGATGTCCTCTTGACGGGAATGCTGCAGAAGGCATTTGTGTGGGTGCCTCTGGTTACAATCCACTCTCAAAACATGTTGCTCTGACCTTATGAATAAACCTTTATTGAGCGCCACAGTGCAGGAGCACACTAGAAACTGAACAGGGAAAACAACAACAGGCAGAGAAGGGAGAGGTCAAAGAAGAATGTCAGAACTCAGAAGTCACATTTTGAAAGGCCAAGTGAGGACGGTTCAGTTTGTCCTAGAGAAACAGAAAAACTTCCAGAACCAGAGAACAGGGTTTCCAGTGGGGGAAGAAATGAGATACACCACATTATCAACACAAACTTCACCTGATCTAAAGGTGAAGTCCTCCATCACTAAGAGTCCCATGCACAGCTTTGGGGTGATGGCCAGCGCCTGTGTTTGGCTTGAAGGGAAGGGATGGATCCCTGCTGTAACATCACCTTTCATTTGTTGTGAAATTTAGCTGCAGTGGAACTATAATGAGCATTGCCCCCAGCTGGACTGACTTCTTGGGGAGAGATTTATCTGCATTAGTGGAGATGGCCAGCCATGTATCTTAAGAAGGGCAAGGCATGCAGGGTGCATTACCTCAGCGCCTTGGCAGAGAGATGAACAGAAGGGATCTGTTGGAATTAGACGCCCACTGAGCTCTGCCACAGCTAAACATAATAATATTTTCGAAACCATGTTTCCCAAAGGAGGTTTCAACAGAGATGAACACACAGCTCACTCACTAGCAACTATGGAAATCAGATCAGTTCGTTTTTCCATGGACCGAATGGCCTTTGCAAATGATTACTATAGTCATGTTGTTTGTTCAGGTATGTTTTTTTTCCTTCATGTCTGATTCTCAAATTATGTGTTTACATAACCATATATGTATATATATATACCCGGTATTAATTTGACACCCTGAGATTTAAGAGAAAATCCCCAGTCTAGAAGTACTGTCACGTAGTCTGTATTTGACCAGAGGACCATGTCCCTGGTCCTGACTTCTGTGACCACATGAGGTACTGAGCAGGACTCCTCTGCCAGGCCAGTCTCCTTCATGTGTTCATTTCTGTAAAGGTGTCTCTTTTGAACGAGCTCTCTTGTAGCTAGAGCTTGGGCGGGTGATCTTAGCCCACTTAATTGACTGCCACTGCTCTTTCTGCCCCCGGTTCAGGCTGTGCTTGTGTAGCCAAGGCTCTTCTGGAGCAAGGTGATGGATGGAAGGTGACAGCCTGAGTTACAGTTCTAAGCACCCAGCCGGTCAGTTGCTTTCACAAGTACAAAGTTGCAAGAATCCTGTATCGGAAGTGTGAACTCAGAGATTCGGAAGCCTGAGGTGACAGCTGCTAGATATGGGCCTCAGAGAAACACCCAGCAAAAGATGAGACAGTGGGGGCTTGCTTGTTAAATGTGCGATTGGGGTAAGGAAGGGTCCCCATTGACATTTGCATTTTAAATTCCAGCGTGCTTTTCTTCTTTTGACTGCAGTAATAACAGCAAATGTATGGAAGGCTCCTGTGCGGAGAAAAAAATGGTTGATAAAATCCTATGGAATATATGTGTTGTGTGCTTATTTTTTGTGTCTTTCAGAGATAGGGTCTCAGGATGTTGCCTTGGGTTGCTTTGAACTCACGGTTGAACTTCCTGTCTCATCCCCTTTTAGTGGGAGAATTAGACAAATTCTGGAATTCAAGGTCTATCACTATGCCGGGCCTGTGTATAGAGATGTCTGTAAATGAATTTCAAAGCTTGGGGAAAACAGTATCTTAAATATGTCTTTGGATAATGAATTGTTTTCTTCATTTTTTTTTGAGATGGAGTCCATGTATCCCAAAGTCTCCATGTAAATGAAGATGACATTGAATTTCTGATCCCTCTACCTCCACCTTCTGAATGCTGGGATGGCAGACAAACACCACCACACCCAGTTTTGGTCTAATGTTTTGTCTGTGTTGTTTGCTAATCCCTTTGCGGAACCAGAGTGTTGGATTCCATCCTTTCAATGGCAAGCTTCAGAGTCAATGTCAGTTCTGTTCTTCAGACAGTGCACAGTGCACTTGTGTCTTGGAGTGGGAAATAAAGTGGAATAACCATCAATGGCAGTGTTTGGGTTTTGATTGAGAAGATCGTTAGTATTCACTTCCAGGCAGGAACATGGGCTCAATATGCTTTGCAAGCGAATCATTCCAATCACCAAGGATCACACTCATTTTATTTTCTTCCCACTACAACAATTATTGAAATTACACTTCCAAAATACACCCGCAGATCTTCTTTCTCAGAAACTTTAGTTACTATCAGGTCTCTTGATGTTACATAGCAGTCCCCAATGCAGGTAAGACTTGAATTTGAGAGAGAATTTTAATACACTGGCTCAACCATCATATATATAAACTCAATAAAGTCAGATTGGTCCAAAGTGTAAGTTTGCTCTTCGGAGGCATCAGCCTGGATCAGGAGCTGCACTTGGTCTCCGGGCCACAGGAGTGTCATTCGGCATATTATTGCTGAGGTGAGCTGTTTCTTTCATAATACATTTTGGAAGCTATTTTTGTTGCTTCCTGGAACACACACAGGTATATCCGTTCTCCTACCCTCAACCCAGTTGAGAACAACACAGACCCAAATTTGTGTCTAATCCAATCATGTTTCCTGAGATACTAGTGAGTGTGTGTTTGTTTTGTCTTTTCCACTATGAAAAAAATGTGGGCAGTCTTTTTTCTTTAGTCTGCTTAATCTTCGGCAGGTGTAACTTTCACTAATCATCATTTTATGGCATCTATGAAGTCAATTTTGATTATTTCGCCTGTGTGCAGGAAATTGTGCTCAGAGGTTAAACCCTGTTCTCTGAGTCAGCGCCAGGATTTGATTTAGAAATTGTTCAAGTGTCAAGTCTGATTTTGGTCCACCTTCCTGTGGCCTGTAGAGTTTTTTGTGATTTTCCCACTGTATAGGAATACTGTGTCCCTGTGATTTTGAAAAACAGACATTTTTAAATAAGTGTGTGGGTATGCGCATGTCACGTGTGTGCAGGTTCCTGCCGAAGCCAGCGGCTTTGCCTCTGGAACTAGAGCTGCAGGCACTTGCCGGCCTCCTGATGCTGGGCTGCTGGGAATCAAATTTGGGGCCTCTGGAAAGGGATCTTGTGTGCTTTACTGAAGGGGTGTGGTCTTCACCATCTCAGCTTGTGACCACGCCCCGCTGCCACCCTCCTAATTAATTAATGGGGCTGGACCATCAGGTCCCAGGAGAGGATAAATGGTGGGTCCATGCGGAAGCTTGCTCTCTCTGCGCGGATCACCGACCTTGCCTACTTCACCGGAGTGGCTCTGGCTGGTATAGTAATCTGTGTGTATTTTGGCCTTTAATTAACTTGTGTGTCTCTTGCCACACTCTTTACCACTGAGACATCTCTCTAGCTTCTGTGATTTTATTTGATTTTTCCACTTGGAATAGTGTCTTACCGTGCTGCTCTGGCTGACCCGGAACTTGCATTGTGGTGCAGATTTGCCTGGAAGTCACAGACATCCACCTGCCTCTGCCTCGGAAGTGCTAGATTGATAGGCCGGGGCTACCACACCTATCCATATTTGTAATTAGCCAGAAAAAAAAGAACTTTTAGCATATGATATCAATGTAGGGACAGCGTATTCCCAAGTTTCCATTACTTCTATCGGGCTGGCTTCTGAGATGTGAATAGAGGAATTCAACATCAGTCTCTGCAGTCAAAGGAGGAATGAGCACAGTCAGTCATCCCTGTTCTAGACCAAGGTGTCACCACCATTGCCGTTGTCTCATTCCTCCTAAATTTGCTATAAAAGGAATTTACTAAAATGTCTTAATAATGAATAAAAAAAAAAGCAACCCAAACTGAAAACCATAGAAGTTCATCATTGGTTTTCCCCAGGAATCCCTCATCCTAAGTCTGGTTCAGGACTGCACAGAATTCTCATCCCTAGCCTGATAGTGTGCTTTCTGTATTGAACTGATTCTGTTGTTATTCAGGGCTTCTCAGCTTGTTCCTAGACTGGGAGCTTCTAGCCCCCGAGAAAGTAGGGACCTTATTGTACTCAGCTACCAGAACTGCCCTTGAATGGACTCCTACAGATGTAAGAACTAAGTGCTCCGAGTGCAGTATCTCATTTAAGCCACAGAGCGGCCTGTGGGTAGAGGTCTGTGGATTAATCACACATCACATGTGGAAAGGAGAAAAACAATAATGACTTCTCCATAATTTTAGTCACTAAGAAGTGGGCAGACATCACCTAGCTCTCAGGGGGCAAAACTGGGTACAAAGTCTTGATTCCCCTCACTTCCAAGCCCTTTTCCTTCACCCAAAATTGCTGTATGCTTCCACTGCCTAAGGCTTGTCACCAATTAAGTGCTCCGCAAATTCTTACCGAGTTAAAAAGAAAGAGTGTTTTGTGGAAATAAATGACTTACAGTGAACAGACAAAAGTTTGAGTGACTGCATTCTCTTCCTCTGTAAATCGAAGGAGGGTTAATTGCCTCTAAGAGCTCACCTAAGTGGGAGAATAGGAGCAGAGGCTGGAAGGAGAAACCTGAGCTGGTAGCTGATGTGCTGCCTTCCCCGGCAAATAGCTACTGCATTATTCCGGTTGATCTTCAGTCCTGCAGTATCGGCGTAATTCCATTTAGATCCAATCTAGATAGGCTTTTGCGGAGCCTCTATCATTTTTCAGAATGTTTGAAAAACAAAATACATTTAGGTTTCTAACGCCGGAGTTTGGGAATCTGAAATATACATAAGATGATAGGAAGGAGCCTGGCTTTGATTACCATAAGGCGGCATAGCTGGGGGCTGCCATAAAAACCTATAAAATTGAACTGGGCCTGAACCATGACAGGCCTCCTTCATGCAGGGTGCTTTGCTTTTCAAGCGCATTCTTCCCTATATTATACGAACTGTGGATGAAGTGATAAGTGAGTTTAAAATGATTGTGTAAGTGAAGTGCATTGTCACACTGTGAAGTGTTTGCCCCAGGGGACCAGAAACAGAATGCAGCCTCATTTCCTTTTAAGTGTTTTCTCGGGCTGCTGAGGGTTTCTGATGATACGTTTGTTTGTTTGTTGTTTACTAAATTGAGATAATCTTCGGCCAATTTTTATTGTTGTTGTGTTACGAGTAAGTATGTTTTCAATCCAAGGGGGAGTTTTTCAAGAATCAAAATTTAAGGCAGAGATACTTAGAAAGAAGAGAATGGTGAAAGAAAAGAGACAAAGGAGTTGGGGGAGGGATGCAGACAAAGTGGGAGGAGACAGCCCAATGGAGAGATGTATAAGTCACTGTAGGCACTAGAAATATTTGAAAGGCTACTGGGCATGCTTTAAGTCCAATGAACCAGTGAAAATTAAATACACAATTCAGTCCCCAAGACCATGAAACTAAAGAAACCTCTAAGCTGATGGCAGCACTGGCTGCCTCCTGAGGGAGTGTCTGGCTGAACAGCTCTCTGTTCAGAGATGTGATGTGGTTGATAGAACCACAGAGCATCAGAAGGATTTCCTGAAGACCAAAGGGCAAGACAAGAAACTCATCCTAATATTGTACCCTCCTGTGTGACACCATTTACCCTGTTTGTGTACAGGGTTGGTGTTTAATGAGAGAGCAAGCAGTTAGAGTCCACATTATCAGTCAATGTAGGTGTTAGCTTTCTGTCTGCTCAGATGGTAGCTAAAAGCAAAATGCAGACAAGAAGGAGCCATGCCTGATATCGACTCCAAGGACACACCTCCAATGACCTGACTTCTTCCCACTAAGTCCCACATCCTCAAGGTCTTGCCTCTTTTTATTAGCACCATTAGCTACCTCCCCTGCTTTAGCACAAGGGTATTTAAGATACATGTCAAATACAATACTAGTAATACTGGTACAAATACTAGTAACCTTGGTTCAGGCTTTGAGGGCTTCTTTACTCATAATTTTTTTTAATGTTTCTGGTGTGTGTGTGTGTGTGTGTGTGTGTGTGTGTGTGTGTTTGAACCAGTTCTCACAAGGAAGTGAAAGTGAACTGAACAGAGTCAGAGCACGAGACAGACTGAAGGACAGGCTGCCATGAGTCAGGTGTGCAGTTGCCTGCACTGTCGCTATCTGTGGGACACTCACCCGCTGCCTTACTTCACTGTGTCCACTCAACAGTGGAAAGGGTTTCCTTTGCCCTCTGGCAAGGGAGGAGCAATGTGTATAGTGCAGAATCCAGACTGTGGTGTGGGTGTGGGAGTTGAAGGTATGGCGAATGCAGCTCGAGCCTTGGTCTTAAAATCTGAGGGTCTGTAGTGTGCATTCGCATCCCATTTTCGTTCCTATTGCTCAAAACTAGCAAACCCTTTTAGAACATTGGTATGCCCCACCCTGTACTGTCTAATATCTTCAGGTATCAGAACGGCTTGGCAAGGGAATTCTATTGAGGGATAACTGTAAATGGTCAGATTCAGGCTTCAACATACTAAAAGGAGGCCAATGTAATGATAGACTCAGTGAGGAGACCTTGTTTCACAAACAATACCAAGAGTAGCTGAAGGACAACTGGGGAAGGTACGGGTGTTGACCACTGGCCTCCACAGGCACGAGTATGTAATGCCTGCACACACAGATGTATATAATACATGAAAATTTCATTAATGCACATGATTGGTTGATTCCTAGTACAAGAAAATTCAAGACACAAAGTACTACTCTTAATCAAACTTGTTATACAAATAAGCCCAAATATAGTACAGCCCAGTTATAATTAAGACAGAACAAAGTTCATCTTGGGTTAAGAATTTGGGTAGCTGGATTATAGCCTTTGCCAACATATACAAAAAGTACGGTGCATTTGAAAGGAGAAAGGAAAGGGACCTAGTTGGAGTTCTAAATGTATGGAGACTGCAAAAGAAAAGACAACTTTCAGGTCACCAACTGTATTATTTTTCCAAATAATTGGAATATTACCTAGAAAGAGAAAACTTAAGGGGGGAAAAGGTATGTTTTTTTTTTTTTTTCTCACAGTTCAGAAAGATGTAGTCCATCATGTCATGGAAGGGATGGGAAGGAAAATGGGGCAGCTGCTCACACTGGATCCTGTATCAGGAGGCAAAGAGTGATGAACGCTGGTGTTTAGCCCACTCACTGTTTTGTTTTTCTCGTCATTCAGTCTGGGACGACACCTGTGCCAGGGTGGTGTTCCAGCATTCAGGGTATCTCTTACCTGTTTAGTTCTACCTCTGTTGTAAAAGGCCCCTTGTTCATTCCCGGCTGCTCAGTCCTGAAATAATCACGCAGAAACTATATTATTTACAATACTGTTTGGCCAATATCTTAAGCATATTTCTAGCTAACTCATATCTTAAATTAACCCATCTCCATTAATCTGTGTATCGCCACAAGGCTGTGGCTTACCGTGTAAAGTTCCAGCATCTGTCTCTGGCGGGGCTACGTGGCTTCTCTTTGACTCCGCCTTCTTTCTCCCAGCATTCAGTTTAGTGTCCCCTGCCTAGCTCTGTTCTGCCCTGCTCTGCCATAGGCTCAAAACAGTTTTTTTATTTGTTATCCAATATAAGTAACACATATACAGAAGGACTTCCTGTATTATACCTCTGCAAATTGTCTGACAGAATCAAGTCTCCATGTGTGTTTCCAAATCCAGTTCATGGTTGACCATGAAGATTAACCATCACGTCATCCTGATATTAGCTGAGTGGCTGAGGGGTAGGTAAACCCCAAGTATCATGGAATATGGCTAAGCATAAAATTCTTGCTAAGGACTAACAGTTAAAATTTTGAGTCACTCTGGGGCAATGAACATGGATGACTCCAGTCTCATGTCATCATGAATAAGATACTTTGAGATCCAAAATGGATTTTAGGTTTGTATATGTGTTTGTGGGTGCACATGGAAGTGTTTTCTCATGTGTGGACCCGAGTTTGATGTCAGATGTCTTCTTAAACTACTTTGCACCTAATCTTATGAATCCAGAGTCTCCATTGAACCAGGAGTTTCCTGGTTTGTCTAAACTGCATGGGCATCAATGCCCTGGTGAGGGAATGGGACACAGGCTATGCTATTATTGTACCAAGTCTTTTTATATGGGCACTGTGAATTTGAACTTAGGTGCTCGTGTGTGTGCAGCAAACACTTAACACACCAGTCTGTCTCCCCAGCTCCTATTTTAGCATTGGATGCATTTCTTCAATGGGCATTTTCTGTATGCATATTTGATTTTGATTTGCTGTTTTATGGATGTTTCCCACAACTGTTTTATCTTTGATTTTTATCAAAAGTTCAAAATTTGTTATAAGTTTCAATCATGATTCTGAAATTAATCTGTTACTATCAATTATGTTTAAAATGTAAAATGCTTTTTTAAGACTAAAAGGAAGCCCAGATATTAATATTAATGCTGTACACATGGACAGTATTGCTTATTGTTTAGATCCTGGAAATTTTGAAAAGTCCTAAATTTAACCTTCTATACTCTAAGTGATTTAGGTGTCAATGTTAACAACACAATTCCGTCAGAGTGATGTGCAATCTACGGTGATGGGTTAAAACTTTCCTTCTCTATACATCCTTTTTGACAATATGTCTGTTGTATTTTGCATATTGTATATGCTTATTGTTTTTATTTAACTTCACAACCAAAGGTACTAATGTAGGAGACAGTGAAGAAAATACATGAAATGGATAGATTAAAAACAGACCCATTTAGGCGAAAGCAAAGGTAATTTCAGTGATCAGAGTTAGCTGAGGAAGGCTGAGAAGCTTCAAAGAATGCCCTGCAGATCTGTAGGGCCATTCTGTGCCCAGGTAAATTGATCAAAAGTTAAGTGGTCCCTAAGAAGCTAGCAGTCACTAATTAGAATCGTATCAGTTGGACCTTTATGTCTTATAGAATAAAAATAGTGTAGAGAGTTAAAACAGGATCCATTGTCTCTTGATATCTCATGTAGTAAAGTGAACCATGTAACATTAAAGCAACATTAAATTAAAACCAGTACGCTGCGTTTTCTAGGTAGGACTTTTTATTATACCAGAGGCTGTGTGCTCTTGGTGGTGAAGGGCAGAAGCTTTCAGTTTCAATTGCACAGACCTATAAAACCTAGGTATAATTAATGTGTAATAAAGTGCACAACTTAACAGTGCTTGGTTTGATGAATTTTACCAATATTGTCACCTGCAAAATTAATATCGTAATTATGTTAATGAACTAGCCCTCATGTCCAAAGTTTCTTCTGGATCCATTTGAATCCACTTCACCTATATTCTCTAGTTTTTCCCAAAGCAGTCTTTGACTGACTTTGTGTCAGTCTGGGTGAGCTTGCATTTTGTTGAAAATTATTTAAATGAAATCATGTGACACCAATTTTTACTGTGTAGGTTAGCTTTTTAGAAGTATCACTCATGTTGCTTACTTATCAGTTTGCTTGTACTCTTTTATTGTGTGTGTATGTGGTATCAATTATTTCTTATCAAGTACTGATGGGCACTTAGATTGTTTCCACCTATCTATCTATCTATCTATCTATCTATCTATCTATCTATCTATTTTTACTGATTTACCAATAAAACGTCTATGCACCTCCATGTAAGTCTTTGTGTGGACATGTTTTCAGATGTTTGGAGAGATGGCCAAGGATAGAAGGATTGGGTCATATGCTGTAAATATGTGACTCCCTGGATTTACGCTGTATGTATCTTGAACTACCTACTAGCCTATGTCACAGTCAGTCACTCAATCCCTTAGGTAATGCACAGGCAGCTACATTTTGGAACAATTAAGTGATTTGACTCATGGAAAGCAGTTGCACTGTCACTCTACCTCGTTTATGGTAATCTCAACTGCAATTACTCTTTAATGCCAACTTGAAAACTTTTGAAAATGTCATGATTGAATTGTCTAAACACTACTTCATTTAAAAAAGAAATTATTATTATTGCATGCATTTATGTTCTCTCTCTGTGTGTATTTGTGTGTGTGTGTGTGTGTGTGGGTGCGTGTGCGTGCACGTGTGTGCATGAGCATCCATACCATGGCACATATGTGTTACAGAACAACTTTTAGTAGTATATACTCTCATTATCCTGTAAGATCCAGGGATCAAACTCAGGTCCCAAGACTTTCGTGACCAGCACTTTTACCTACCAGGGCATCTTGACACCATCTACTCTTCAGCTGTGAGGGAAATTCAATCCTATGAAAACTAATTATTTCATTGTAGTGCAAAACACTGTACATGCAAAATTCCACATTTACTTGTAACACTGTTACACAAGAAGAAACTGCTAAAAGAGAAAATAAAAGTATCGGTGACTTATATTGTCTCAAACAGTAATAACAAATGAGCCTAGGATTTTTTTCTTCATTTTGCACCTGTCTCGTTTATTTGAGGCCTGTGTGATGGTTAGTGTTAATTGTAAATCTTGGCAGTCTCTTGGATGAGTCACTAGGGCAAGCCTCCTGGTACACCTCTGGGATGATTCATCTTCTGGGCATGTCTGTGAGGGTTTCTATTTATTAGGCTAACAGAGTTGGGAAGACCCATCCCAAAAATGGGTGACATCATACTCTGGACTTAAATCCTGGATTTCATTAAAAGGACGGAGCCATCAGCATGCCAGCATTCATGCCAGCGTTCATGCCCTCCTTTTCCAATGGTCAATACAATATGAAAAGTTATGCTAAGCTCCTGTGCCTTTATTTCTCTGCCATGGTGGACTGTACCCTTTATTTGTGAGCCAAGAGAAACCGTTTCCTGCTTAGTTATACTTTATCAGAGCAACAATAGAGAAACAAGCAGCTGTTTTATAAAAGAATGATTACGAATATAGATAACTGACCTTTCTTATTCGTCTCCAGTGAAGAAGGCACAAGGATAAGTCATTGTCCTAAAGCCTTCAGCCACCTTGAATTCTAAAGCCAGTAAGGTTCATGGGTAAGACAGACCACTCACTCCCAAGAGGAGAACAACAGTGAAACTGTAACCTGGAATGCATCGTGGGTAAGAGGTTAGTCCTTCCTGTTGATGACAGGGCGAACTGCTTTTATGGAACACCCTGCAGATCTACACCTAGGCCAGTGACAGGCAGAACTGCACATCCTTCATCTCCGCCATTATTCCTGCAGTATTTAAATTGAAAGTCCATCATGTTATTCCCAGAGAACAGACCTGGCGTTGCTGGATTCCCTTCCTAGCTTCTCTTCTCTACTTGCATTGATGAGATCTCCTTTCTTGGCTTTTAAAGATTCCTTGTCTCTTTATTTGGTCTACTGAGGTAAGGATCTGAGGCTAGCCAAGGATAGGTAGCCAAGGTTAACCTATTGGATTGCTAGAATCATGACTTTTGCCCTAAAATTTGGGTTAAAGTTCCTCTGCATGGATATTAGCTAATAAGTGTGTACAGTGACGGGTACCCAGCCTTTGAAATGACAGACTGAGGTGAGGGGTTTTAATTTTTATTACTTAATATTTAAAACACTGCAGTGTATATAAACAATTTAAAATGAAAGTGACTGATAGTCCTTTCTTACATGGAAAGTCAATGGAAGAAGAAAGTGGTAAAGAAAATACAGTTTTTTGTTTGGTGTATAGTAATTGCAGAATGACCTCCAGAGAGAATGCTAACCTGTCTGCTGCTTAGAACGTTTGT
This sequence comes from Dicrostonyx torquatus, assembly GCA_028555095.1. Taxonomy (NCBI): domain Eukaryota; kingdom Metazoa; phylum Chordata; class Mammalia; order Rodentia; family Cricetidae; genus Dicrostonyx; species Dicrostonyx torquatus. Next base: position 1,411,513 of record JAQHUG010000227.1, on the reverse strand, counting down.
ACTGGGGCTCAGAAGTCCTGCGGTGTAACATGAGGGCTGGTTCGTTGGGGTTACTGTTCTACCCAGTACCCCACAGCCAGCAAGCCCCAAAGAAAATCACACAGAGAGTCTACATTAGGTTATTAACTGATTGGCCCATTATCTCAGGCTTCTTACTAGCTCCCATAAGTTATATTAACCCATTGTCAGCCACATAGCCAGTACCTTCTCTCAGCTGGGCTGCTACATGTTGCCTTGTTGGAGATCTGCGCAGGAATGCCAGGGAAGCTTCTTGCTTCCCAATTTCTCCTGTTCTTCTTGCTCCACCTCTACTTCCTGTCTGGTTTTCCCGCCTATACTTCCTGCCTGGCCAATCAGCGTTTATTTAAAACATGATTGACAGAATTGTCCCGCACCACTGTGGTTTTATAACATGTTGTGTGGTAAGCTGCTCAGCCATTCTAGTGCTTCATGTAATCTGAACATTATGCTGAGATCATGGGTAATTATGGCCACAGAGAATTCTTATGATTGTGTAAGGAGAGGTAGAGTGTTCAAAGTCCTCTGTGTAGAAAGACGTCTTAATTGGTGCCTGGGGGTCCTGCTGCCATTTTGATATCCCAGGAAACAGCACAGCTGTCACCATTAGAGGGTCGAAGGTGAACCTCCCTCAGTTGGTATGGCAATAGCCGGGATCCGGGTGGACACCACTCCCCCTCTGTCCCACTGTGGAATGGTTCTTGAAGAAGGGGCCATCTCCAAAAGAGATGAGTTTTCAAACTCGCAGCCTGGTCAGGCACAAGACAGGCTGATGGTTGCCCCTGCCATTGTAGCTCTACTGTTTAGCTTTCCTTGTAGTGCTGGCCTGCGTGGAGAACTCTATGTCACACTTCATTTTCATCGGCCCTCTGGCTGCAGCTGAATGAGCAGATGTCAGTTGAGTGATGCCTCCCACTCACACCCCCATACTCTTTTATGTTTTCATATTTATTTATGTCTTCACATAGTTGCTTTCCCCAGAGCACCGTTTAGAAGGCTGACCCCAACAGAGGGGTAATGATTTAGAAATCCTGCAGTGCTGATAAATTCTGATGATGTAATACATCACAGACCTCAGCTGCTGAGTGATCTTAATTTTTTTTTTTTGTGTGTGTGTGTGTGTGTGTGTGTGTGTGTGTGTTTTTTAATATACACTTGAAGAGACTTTACTGTCCTGACTAAATTTGTCTTTGGTCTTCTAACCTCCTTACCTAGTAGGATTCAAGAGATCATTTCTGAAACCAATTTTCCAGATCTTTGTTGAGCCTTTTCAATTAAAACCTGGCTATTAGGGTTTCTGGGAGGCAGAGGGAATGGAACCCTTGTGTCAAATCCTTCTTTAGATCTTGCCTTTTAATACAACATTTTTCTTTCCCTTCTAGGGAGGGAAAGAACATCGGGCGGGTGCTGGCAGTTTACTTTTGCATTTAGCCTATTCAGTCGGTCCATCGGGACAGTGTTCATGTATTGACTTCAGTTGCAGCCCTCAGGAAAGCAATCAACTTTTCTTTAGAGTTAAAAGAGTATGCCCTATCCACGGGCAATGCCTCTTAGCATTCTGTGTCGGTACAAAGCATACATTGAATTTTGCTCCCTTTGGTAAGTTGCTGGAATGTTTTTGCTCAAACAAACTCAACATCTAGCCATCTTTCTTAGGAAAACTATAAGCCTCATTTTGTGCAAATATATTTATAGAGAGACTCTAATCTTTGCCTTTTCAAAGGAAAGAACAAAGAAAAACAAAAAGTAAATCAGATAGCCAAAGAAAGTCCATTGTTGATTTAATTTCAAAATTTGCAACTTGCTAATTATATTTTAGTTATTACTGTCAGGGGCATAAATTATTCATCATTTGTGTTTGGGATATTATTTCACTTCTCCATTATCCAAATTGATTGGCATACAGTAAAAAAATTAATTTGTCTTTGCTTCTCATTGCTTTACAATGTTTACTGAATGCAAACGACGACATTAAAGTGGTAGCACTTTCATGGTGACAGCACACTTCTAAGGTAATTGGTTAAGTGTGATAGCACATGCATGCACTCTCGAGATTGGAAAGACTGAGGTAAGGATCACGCTTTAGAGGTCAACCAGGGCTCCGTAGCAAACTGTGGATGACCTGGTGTCGTACAAAGCATAACTGCAACCATTTAAAAGAAAGTGAAAACGTGATACTGTGATGTTTTAAACTCAAACTGGGTCCCCCCCAAATTTTTATGCATGGACTCATTCAGTTGTGCCATTTCCTATATTAATTCACAGGATTCTTTAACTAGGAATGTATTTCCATTGCTGCACAGACGTTCTCATAGAACTGATTCTCTCAGGCCATGCTGTGAGATGCTAGTTTAGAGGCAGCTTTGCTCACATTATCAATTCTGTAACTGGTAGGCTTTTATGTCTTTCTTCTGCTTCCTTATTGTGAGCAAAAAAATGATTGGCAGGTCTGACTGGTTAAAATCCAATGGTAGGTTCAGTAGTTGATTCATTTAAACCGGTATCTCTTTCTTCGTTGTATGTTTGTGTAATGTAAAGGGGGCAGTGTGATGATCTGCTTAAGCATAGCATTCGATTCCCTACAGTTAACTCAAGAGCCCAGTGAACTGAGCCACAAGCAAGACTGATGCTACAGATTCAGTTTCTCACTGGCCTTAGAGGCTTTCTGCTAGAAACCAGGCTCCCCGGGCCCAGTGTGGGTCTACTGTGAGCTCACTGTGTTTGATGCAAGCTCTGTTTCAGAATCCACAGCCAGTCCTCTGAAGATAGGCTGCAGACACATGCAGTCTTGGGATTAGGGAGAAGAAGTTGCAAACCCAGTTGCCGTGGAGACCCTTGATTGGAGGGCTTCTGGAAAGAGCAGAGACTTGGCACAAATGGTAGGGCTGAAGTGTGACAAGAGAGGGAGGAGAGGGTATGAGTGAAGCTGAAGCCGCAGTTGCCGTGTATATCCGGGATCCTGGACCGTGGGATCCTCACCAAAGAGAGCAGCAGATGTGAGTGTAATTGTCATAAACCTACAGGACAAGCTGTGTGTGAGTGGGTGGAAGGACAGAAGTGAAGCTGCCCAAGCCTTTTGGGGCTCAGAAGATCATGAGCAAGACTAAGACATTGGCAACTGAGCTGTTTATGCTGCTGGAATTGATTTTTGCTTTGATAAGATTGTAACTGTGCTCTGATTCTGCCTTCTTGGAATAGGCAGGTGTGTAACTTATTTTGAATTTTATAGGTGCTCACAGTTAAAAGGTTTTGAATTTTTAAAGAGAACTTAAGTTTTTTTTAAATCATTGGAATCTTTTAAAGGTGGCAGGACTTTCTAAGTTGTACTGTATTTTATGATATCTATGTGGGATCTTAGGGACAAACAACAAAGGCTAAGGTTTAAAGTGATGTGAGTCAGTATTCACAAGGAGTATAATGTCATAGGTAGCTTCAGCTGTCAACTCAATATGAATTTAGAGTCACTTAGAAAGAGGGAACTTCAGCAGAAGAAATGTCCATGTCAGATTGGCCTGTGGTCATTTGTCTGAAAGGCATTTTCTTCATTTCTAAATGTTACAGGGCATACATGTTGATGGTGTCGTCTCTAGGCAGGTGAGCATGTATATATGTATGAGAAAGATCGCTGAGCCAGTCAGCCAGGAGCAAACCAGTAAGCAGTGTTCTTCCATGTGTTCTAGGTTGGCTTCCCTGGATGCTCTGAAACCTCTGAGCCAAATAAACCCTTTCTTCTCCAAGTCACATTTTTATTATGGTGTCTTTGTCCTTTGGATAGGGACTAAAACTTAAATGTACATTAGGGAGGTGTGAAGTACTTTGTCCAAAAATATTTATTTGATTCTCCCTACTTGGGATTAGAAACTATATTAAGGAAAATATAAATATGAATATATGTGGTCCTAATTATCCTGAATTTGCAAGTTGATCTCTTAACATGGAGACAGATAGTGAGCAATGAATGTTGCAGTAGTAGTTACTTATGATATCTCCCTGCTATGATTAATGTTGCTGCATCTCAGTCACAATGGTTTTCTTCCATTTTCAGAAGATATAGCACTCAAAGCAAAGCTATATTGTGAAATAGAAACCGTTTTAGGATAATTCAAAATGATAATCTAGAGTTCATGTCTATAAACATTCAAAACTGTGAAATATAAGAAAATGTGTAAGCACACACACTAGGAGGAATGAATGGCAAAAAATAATTAAAATAATTGTTTTTGTGTATAATTATATGGATTCTAACTTTTAGCTCTCCCCTTTCTATTTGTTGTGCTGGGGATTGAACCCAGAGCCCTGGGCAATCCTTGTGAATACTCTACCTCTGATCCATGCTCATACGCCTTGTTTCTTTCTTGTCTTATCACTCAGTTGTCTCTGCAAGTAATAGCATATTCAGCAGGAAAACTTAAACAGGGGAAGGGAAGAGCTTTTGCTTTTTGAGAGACTGAATTTAAGGAATAAACTGGCCATTTACTATGCTGGCAGTCATCGACCCTACTTCTTCCTCTTCTCTTTGAACATTTTGAAACATCTTTAGTTTGTTATCTTGATATAACCTTTGTACAAATACTCAGAAAAGCAAGATGCTTAATAATTATGTAAATTAGGCAGCGGAGACACATCCTTGACAGGAGAAATAACTAATAGCAAATATCCTATTAACTGGTGGCCATAGAAGTGACACATACTTTGTGTAAATGAAATTGATAGTGAAGCATGCAGCAGCCAGCTAACATATTTTAGAAACGGGACATTCTTAATTAATTCAGCTTTGTTAGTAAAAAGCATTACAATTTTATAGAGATGCTTTATGCAATAGCTAGGTTTTTCTTTTTTCAATACCTTTGCATTTCGGAGAGCAGGGAAACATCAATTACTAAATGGCATCCTTTGTACCACTGAAACTCTTGGATATAGTTTTTCTTTTCCTGTCCTCAGTGCTGTTTGCTGTCAATCTTGTAACAAATAGAAAAGTTTAACTTAACACTAATTCACTGAATTGATTCTCCACAGCTTATTTCCTGCCTGAACATACTCTTCATGGAATTTGTAGGTCCCAGTAGAACTCACAGGCAGGAACCATATAAATAATTTAAAATTGAGTAAGCCAGGTCAGAATTCAGACCTTTTGCTCTGATTCTAGAGTCCAAAGCAGTTCTGAACTTGCTCTGAGAACAAATATAGCAATAATTTTCTGGGTTTTTTTCCAGATTTACATTTGTTTGTTTATCCATGTGTATGCTACATGTATGCAGGTGCCCACAGAGACTAGAAGAAGACACCCAAACCCCTAAAGCTGGAGAGACAGGAAGTACTTTGTGTTGGGACCTATGCAAGGACTTAATTGCTGAACCATCATTCTAGCCTGCATTTTTTTTTTTAAAGAGCCTTCTTGCCAGAATCACCACCCTCCTTGATTGAGTCATTTCATAATGAGTCTTGTGCTTTTTCCCCCCTCTCCTGGGAGCATATGAAAAAGTGTCTTTTCTTCCTAGGTAGGGCACTGACAACCCATCAAAGCAACCATCCCACCCAAGTCGAGCTGAGTAAAGCAGTGGATTCGGAGGTACTCACAAGGGGTTGAGTGAGAGGTTGGTTAGAGCAGCAAGGATGATGAGTCACAAAAGCTGCATCCCCAGGGCTACCTGCACAACTCTCAGACAGAGTTAACTGATGGAGAGTCTCTTCTCTCACTCCTTAACACTGCTTATCTAACTTTGGAACCGCACACAAATCTTCTGCTTTCCAAACCACACAGGAATCTTCCGCCTACCAAGGTTTTCAGTGTCTTGTAAGTTTTGTGTTTGTTTCTTTAAACGTAAGGAGCCTGTCTCTAGGAAGAGAGTGTCTGTAGGAAGTAGTCATACGACATGTGTTTTTGAAATTGTCGGCCATGTTGCCTTCCTGTTAGCACGATGATGGAAATGCCGTGTGTGATGGTGTAGGTAAACAGCAGTCATCAAATAAAATGCCAAGAGCTCCCTGTTTTCAGATAACTGGAATGGACTTGAAACTGTCACAGGTGTCTCAGATCCAAACAGTTATCCATACTTGTGAAGCCAGTGTTTAAGAAATAAGGATGACTTCTAGAACTGAGTTGCTTGGTGTGATGCCAATGTTCAGCCTATGAAAATGCCAGGGTTCTCAGTCAACACTCTGATTCCTGGGCCTTGACCCATTGAAACCAACCCTCTACTTATGATTATCACCATTCTGTATTTATGTCTTTACATGGGTGGAATATAGAAAGCTGTTGTTTCCTCTTCTCCTTCAATGTAAACTCCAGATGCTATGATAATTTAGCATCACCTCTAAGCTACATTTTATGCCAACTGTGTTCTGATACCAGTGTTCTGAGAATGTGCTCCATTCTTCATTGTGTACCAGAATCCCACTGAGCTTCAGATTAGCGCCACTCCAGGCCCACGTTCAGAGTTTCTTGTTCAGTGGGTGTAGGGTGAAGCAGAATGACGCTGCTGTCTGGAGACCATGGTTGGAGGATCTTTGCTGTGGCAAACTCAGGTGCAAACTGTTTCTAGTAAGAGGCCACAGTAGATGTAGTCTAGAATGCCTGTCTCTAATGCTTTCCTTTCCTGCCTCATTTCTATACAGTTGAAGGAGAAGGGGTCATGGTTTGTATTTCATAACCAGCAAGGGTTTTTTATTCCACCAACTGTGTTCTATTTTTGATTGCTGAGTTCAGCAATCAAGAAACAAATGTTCCAGATGAGACCACCTTCAAACCGGGTGTAAGGCTGAAACCCTAAAGGCATTATATATGATCCCTTGACATACTGGGTGAGGTTAGTGTTATTTTCCTCCAACAGATTTGACGTGTATGGTTACATTGGCCGGTAGAAGGGGAGGGGCCTTTTAGAATGATATATGGCTTCATCACTATGTAGCGGCCACTACATTGTTTGCAAAGAAATACATTTGCAAAGCAATAAAGCCGATATGGCTCTTTGACTGAGCATACCAGACTTGAGGAAGAGGCATGCCAAAATGAGTCTAGAGCAATGAGTCTGGTGAAGTGTATGCTTTCCCTAAACAGGGATAGTACAAAGAACATAGAAAAATATCTTACAGACATTACCTGCAGGAAGAGTTCCAATTGTCCCTAGTCCCCTGTTTCTTTCCCTTCTCCATTTTTCTTTCTACACCTATGGTGTCTTGTAGTGTTCCTCAATAATATAGACAAGAAAACTATATTAGTCTATGTTACTATAATAAAATATCAGATGTTGGCTATATTTAAAGAAAAGATATTGACTTATACTAATCAGAATTCAAGATTCAAAACAATATTGTAATTTCAGGAAAATGTCCCCTTGGGTTGCAGCACAACATGTCAAGAATGTATGACTCTCTGTGTGTCTGTGTCTGTGTCTTTTCCTTGAAAAACTAACAGGATTTAATTATTGCTGTTCAACCATAAAGATCGAATCTAATCACTTCCTCAAAGCCTCACATCTTAACTCCATAATCATATTAAGTTTCCATGGTCTTAGTACCATTGATATGAGACTTTGTGAATTGTCTTTGTCTGGGTTCTCTAGATGAACTCATCTAATTGCTGAATATGTGCTGTAAATGTGATATTCTGGCTTATATGACAGCATGTGGGTGGTCCAACAATGGCTGTCTCACACTGGAGAGACTGAGAACCTTGTTCAGTTCATGATCCTGGGGTTGCCTCCAGCTTTGTGTGTGTGTGTGTGTGTGTGTGTGTGTGTGTGTGTGTGTGTCCTGAGGCTCTGTTGAGTTGCTGAACAGCCACAAAGTTTTAGAACATGTTGAAAGTTCAAAGAAGCTGGACTGTAATATCAGTGATGGAAAGCAGCAGTGGTAGCAACAGGATAGATGAATGTGTCGGTGAGAGTAAAAACAAGTGGGCAAAGGAAAAAAAATGTCTCTTTGTCCATCACCTTTTGTCTGGGGCACCAGTAGAAGATGCTGCTCATTTTTAAGGTAGATCTTCCCACTTCAAATAATCTAGTCATGAATATCCTCGCAGGAGTGCCCCAGTGTTTTGCCTTCTGATTCCAAAGCCATTCAACTTGACACAGTTAACTGTTACTGTGATTAAAGCCCTATAGGAGTTTGGGGGACAAGTCATATTCCAACCGAGTAAATCTGAGTCATGAGTTTGTCTAGTGAATGGAAAAGAATGATTGTTTGATTTGTCCTACTAAGACTTACCTACCACTGGTAAAGTAAGTGTGCATGCATGTGTGTGTGTGTGTGTGTGTTTGTATGTTACAAGATCAGATTTTTATATTTATTTGTGAAGTATACTTTATATTTCTAAGCATTAGGTGCTTATGATAGAAGAATCAGATAATTCCAGTAGGCAAACACTGTATGTTCACATCAAGAAACATATAGTGGTAAAATTATACAACAATATATGTCTCTGGTGACACACAACAGTATTGTGTTAAGGAAACCCTTGCTGCTGTATAGCATCTTTCTCAGGTTACATCATGGTGGTGAGAAGACAGGGAGCTAAAACATCCTGAATGTCAGGAAGCTCCACTAAACTCTGGAAGTACATATCTCAGTAGATTCAGGAAGTCCCTGAAAATGTGGCCACTCTGTCCTCAACACACTGAAAAATAAAAACCACATGATCATCTCATTAGATCATCAAAAACCTTCAACAAAATACAATATCCCTTCATGATAAAGGTCTTGGATAGAGCAGGAATACAAGAAACATACCTAAACATAATAAAGACAATATATGGCAAGTCAAGAGCCAACATCAAACTAAGTGGAGAGAAACACCCAGCCATCCCAATGAAATCAGGACCAAGACAAAGTTGTCTACTCTCTTCATATCTATTCAATATAGTTCTTGAGGTTCTAGCTAGGGCAATAAGACAACAAATGGAGATCAAGGGAATACAAACCGGAAAAGAAGAAATCAAGCTCTCACTATTTGCGGATGATATGATAGTTTACATAAGTGACCCCAAAAATTCTATCAAGGAACTTCTATTCTACAACTCATAAACACTTTCAGTAATGTAGCAGTATACAATCTTAAGTAAAAAAAAAATCAATAGTCCTCCTGTACACAGATGATAAATAGGCTGAGAAAAAAATCAGACAAACATCACCCTTCACAATAGCCATAATTAGCATAAAATATCTTGGAGTAACTCTATCCAAACAAGTGGAAGACTTGTATGACAAGAACATTAAATCTTTGAATAAGACAGCAGAAAATGGAAAGATTTCCTGTGCTCTTGGGTAGGTAGAATTAACACAGTAAAAATGTCAATCTTACTAAAAACAGCCTGCAGATTTAATGCAATGCCTATCAAACTCCCAGCAAAATTCTTCACAGATCTTGAAAGAATGGTACTCAACTTCATATGGAAAAGGAAAAAAAAACTAGGATAGCCAAAACAATCCTGTACAATAAAAGAACTTCTGGAGGCATCACAATCCCTGACTTCAAAACTCTGCTACAGAGCTACAGTACTGAACACAGCTTGGTATTGGCATAAAAACAGACAGAAGGATTAATGGAATCAAATAAAAGACGCAGATATTAATCCACACACCTGCAAACACCTGATTTTGACAAAGAAGCAAAAAATATAAAATGGGAAAAAGAAAGCATGTTCAACAAATGATGTTGGCATACCTGGATATCAACATGTAAAAGAATGAAAATAGACCCATATCTATCACCATGCATGAAACTCAAGGTCAAATGGATCAAACACCTCCACATAAATCCAGCCATACTGAACCTCATAGAAGAGAAAGTGGGAGGTACATTTGAACACATTGGCACAAAAGACCACTTCCCAAATATTACCCCAGTAGCACAGACACCAAGAGCAACAATTAATAAATGTGACCTCCTGAAACTGAGAGACTTTTGTAAAGCAAAGAACACAGTCAGAAAGACAAAATGGCAACCTACAGAATGGGAAAAGATCTTTACCAACCCACATCAGAAAGAGTACTGATCTCCAAAATATACAATGTACTCAAGAAACTGGTCATCAAAGGAAAAATAATCCAGTTAAAAAAAAAGGGAGGGGGTATGACAGACCGAAACAAAGAATACTCAACATAGGAATCTAAAATGACTGAAAGACACTCAAGGAAATGCTCAACATCCTTAGCCATCAGAGAAATGCAAATCAAAACAATACTGAGATTCCATATGATACCTGTAAAAATGGCCAAGATCAAAAACACTGATGACAACTTATGCTGGAGAGGTTGTGGGGTAAGGGAACACTCCTCCATTTCTGGTGGAAGTGCAAGCTGGTATAGCCCCTTTGGATATCAGTATGAAGATTTCTCAGAATATTAGCAAACAACCTCCCTCAAGACCCAGTAATACCACTTTTGGGTATATATCCAAAGGATGCTAAATCGTACCACAAGGACATGTGCTCAACTATGTTCATAGCAGCATTGTTTGTCATAGCAGAACCTGGTAACAACCTAAATGCCCTCGATCGAAGAATGGATAAAGAAAATGTGATACATTTACAAAATTGAGTACTACTCAGCAGAAAAAATAAAGACATCTTGAGATTCGCAGGCAAATGGATGGATCTAGAAAACATCATATTGGGTGAGTTAACTCAGACCCAGAAAGACAATTATCATATGTACTCACTCATAAGTGGCTTTTAGACATAAAACAAAGAAAACCAGCCTACAGTTCACAATCCCAGAGAACCTAGACAACAATGAGAACCCTAAGAGAGATGTATATGGATATAATCTACATGGGAAGTAGAAACAGACAAGATCTCCTGAGTATATTGGGATCATGGGAGCATGCGAGAGAGTAGAAAGGGATGGGAGAGGTAGGGAGGGGAGCAGAGAAAAATGTATAGCTCAATAAAATCAATTCAAAAATTTTAAAAAAAGATTATGTGAGATATAAGCCCTGCTTAGAGAGATCTCACAACAGCCAGCTGGACTGCATGGAAAAGGCTCAGAGGCATAGAGCTTCCTGGAAAAAAAACTCCAACCTTTTGTGATGGTTGCAGGGCATGCAGTGTACTTCACACTTCCATTTTTCATGAGATGTCACCCATGCTGGGGTCTGCTTTGGTGATGCAGCTGTTTGAGTCATTTCTTCTCCTACAAGTAACTACTGACCCTCAGTCCTATAAGTAAACACAATAAAACTTATTGGTTCGTTTAGTTGGACTTGGGTAGTGTCATTGCTTTTGTCTTTTGTTGGTCCCTATCTATGGTGAGGGGACCTTTATTATCTTCTCAACAAATAAGTTACATAACATGTCACAAAAGATCCTTTGTTTCTTAGTGTATGAAAAGAATGTGAATGAGAAGTGGTAATTCTCCTCTGAGATGCCCTCATTTCTTCTCTCTGTATCTGTTACATAGTGGGGTGACATCTGAATGGTTCTCATCAGTTTCTCCTATAAATTCACGTCGACTGGAGTACAGTCTCATCCCACTCTCTAAACATTATCGTTTACCTCTATGTTTACATGAGATGTGATGAGAGAAGTTAATGCCTGACAAGCTGGTGCAGTCCTCGCACAGCATGAGAGAGGAAGACACCACAGAGATCCATGCCTAGGAGCCTAGAACCCAGAAGAAGGTGGACTGAGGAGGGAAAATGAAATACATCCATACATCGCGTGTGCTCCAGCTAGTGGGGGCTCACAACACACCTCAGTGTTGTGTGGCTGTTTGAGAGCCTTGCAACACCTGATGTCCTTTCCCTTTAAATGATTCTGTATGCCTGGTCATCATTACTATTAAACTTGTAGGTTCAATTAAAATTATAATTTATTTGTTCAGGGTTCTCTGACTTGATATGTGTAGCATTTCCACATTTTCTTCTACTCTACAGTGTTCAGCCTGCCTGCTTTTAATTGCCAAATAAATGGGTTTCTCAGAACAGGTCTTAAATATGATTACTAGGTCAGAGGTTGTACTTGTAAAGTATTTTGATGCTTGATTTCATGTTATATTCTAGAAATGTAACAGTTGTTTTCAGCTAGTACCTCCAAATTTCTTGAGGTCACCATATTATCTCCATCTTTGTTTATGATGCGTTCCTTTAAACCCCAATGTTTCTGAATGTGTGTCATGAATACTTTCTTTTCTTCCTTTTTTTTGTTTTTGTTTTGTTTTTGTTTTTGTTTTTGTTTTTCGAAACAGGGTTTCTCTGTAGCTTTGGAGCCTGTCCTGGAACTAGCTCTTGTAGACCAAGCTGGTCTCGAACTCTCAAAGATCTGCCTCTCTCTGCCTCCCGAGTGCTGGGATTAAAGGCGTGCGCCACCACTGCCCAGCCTCATGAATACTTTCTTTGCAATATCCAGTCCCCTTTGTATTTCTTGAATGATTTTGGCTTATTTTTAAAGATTAAAACAGTGCACACATTTTTTAGAGTCATTTCCCATCTTGCCATCTTATTCTTTAATATATTAAGCTTTCATACGTATGGTGCTTGGAGAATTGTGATTTCTGTGGAAAAATTAAAAAAAAATTTCTTTGTCAGAAGAGTCCCTTTCCCCTGTGGCTCAGTGCTTTCCCTGCTTCCAATCATAGCAACTGGGATTTAACTGCTATCTTGGTTCCATCATTTCTTATTTAATTCCTCAGTAATAAGAATCTGGAAGTCTTTATTTAATGAGAAGGAATTTGTACTTGTTTTATAATTCTACTGTGGGGACAGGCTTTTTATAATTTTTGCACCTCAAAGTTATTAAAGTGTACATGGAATTCAGTAAGGCTTCTTCTTAACCTTATGTCAAATTTTCAGACCAGCACTGAGAATTTCACAGAAGACCTTGGCCAGTGTCCATTAGAGCCCTTGACTCTGGTGACATGTCTCTGTTGGGATCTGAACAGGTTGAGAAAAGTAAAATGACAGTCGTAAGCTGGTTTTCTGTAGGAGTTGAAGAGACCTCTTCCATTGTACAACAACCAAAGTGAATAAATGGCAGTGCTAGGTCGTGGGTCACCTGCTTATACTAAATAGTTGCATGGCAACAAGACGCTACTGTGCCCATAAGTCCCAGCTTGCTCCCTGACCCATTTGCTACACCCTAGGTAACACAGTAGCTTTGATTATTGAGTCAAATATGTTGCTAAGGTGGCCTGCTTTTGCTTCTGCCTGGAGACATTCTTGGCCCCTTGTCCATCATTATTCCCGGTTCATGCAGTTTGGTTCAGATGATCATACTGTGTTACCTATAGTACCGAGTCACTGTGCAGGCATATAAATGTTATTTATGAGGATGTTGGGAGTGCTTTAAATATTGTGAAAGTGCTGACTGTGACACACTGAAGATAATGATGCAGAAACAGTAGGCACTTTGTAAACTGCTTAATGGTACCAATTTTCTAAATCAAAGCGATCTACACTTCCGCACTTAGAATTCATCTCCAAGCACCATAGTCTCAGAAAGAGGCTTACTACGTACTGACTTTTGCTTTTCTGAATGGTTATTTCACACTCTGAAGTTTCAAACCGTTTATATTTTATCTTTCAGTAGCATAAAGGTATGACATGGGGAGTGAAGAGGTTCTGCCATTTGAGGCAAATCATGACATCATTAACATGTAGAAGATGTATTTAACAAAAGTAAAGTTTTGGAAATGTGAACTGATCCCCTCATTTTGTGAGTGTCTAACATGCTAGGAAAGAACGGATGCCTCTGTAAGTGCACGTGTGTGTGCAGAAAATGGTAATCTGTATGTGCTCATAGTCTATTGTTTAATGGGTTTGCAGTGATAAATACCAAGAAGATTAAGGGGCCAACTCAGCTACCTTTAATGGCAGAGTTTAATCTACATATTAACTTTTCTGTTTTGTAAATCATAGATATTTACTGAAAAATGAACATTTTCCCCCACTATGTGTTAGTTGAAAAGAAGGTTTGTAATCTAATCACATTTGATTGTAACAGCCAATGCTCTTTGCATTTCATGTCTGCGTTTGTTCCTGACCTGCTGTGGCTTCACTTAATGAGTTTCTTCAGGAATTTTCCATGACCTCCTCTGCTTGCATCAAAAGAGAAAGTGGCAAGCACAAAAATAGCAGAAATATGAGCAAGGAATGCCTGATTGGAGAACGGAATGCTTTTTCAAAGGACCCAGGGAAAAAACCTCCTGGTAGAAAGGCCTCTCTTGCCATGCAAATATTTTCAATAAGTGAGAATGATGTTGCATTTGGCTTTGAGAACTTTCAGATACCATTCCCAAGGCCAGCGTGTGTCTGCCACGTCACTTCTATTTCATTTACCAGAATAACTTTCACTCAGGAAAGTAAGCATCATCTTCACCGGGCTGGCAGTGGAGGAAGAGGTCACATGCCTGTGTGTTCAGAAGTATAATATGCCACTGTTACATCTTTGGGGCCTGGCTATAAAGTTTTATTTTAAATGTTCTGCGTGCTCACAAAAATTTAGAGGATATGAAATATGTTAGATTTTTTTTTTAAACCTCAGACACTGAATAAAATTTCAAGCATGAAAGTGCCTAATAAAATGGATAATGTCCAAAGTAAGGAAAGGGAATTTTATGATTCTAATAGAGACCTGACAGGGGGAAAAAGTTAGAAGTTGAAAGGCAGAGCCATCTTTTTGTGAGGAGCAACCTCCATCAGTCAGAACACAAAGATCTGCGTGATTCATTGCTGGTGGTCCCAGGTGACCCTTACCTTCCGGGTCATGTGTGTTTTCTCTGGACGGATCCTAACCCCTGTTTAGCTGATGAAATCTGTGAGGGTGAAACTGTATGCGTCTCCCAAATCCCCATGCTTGGATTTCAGAGACACGCTGCTTTACCTGATGGTTGGTTTCTGTTCTGTATATTTCCCTGGGCAAAAGAGAAAGGAACTCCAGTTTAGAGGAAGTAGGCCACTTGGTGAGTAGAAGCGCCAAGGTATTGTGATTGAGAAATGCAAGGCTCTACCCCAGAACTCTGGGCAAACAGTTTTCTCTGTGTTAAATTGGAGACTAGAATGAGAACTTATTAAACAAAAGTGTAAAAGTAAAGGAAACTGGTTAGGACTGCCTACATTTCCCCAGGAACCTTTAGAAGAGCTAGTGTGAACCATTGGTGGTATATGATTTATCAGTATGGATTTCCATATTTAAAGGCTTGGGCTATTATTTTAGTTTGGTTTTCTTATATATAGCTGCATAGTCAATACATGGACTATAGTTGAAACAGGTTTAACTTTCAGAGAAAAATGGTAAAATAATGTTAAAGAGACTTCTCAATGAACATGTTCAGAAAAGAAACTATGAAATGAAAACAGTGCTCCATATACAAAATATCCTATATACATATATATGTGGGATGTATGTATGCATGCTTATAGGGTTTTTGCATATATATATATATATTTATAGTTTTCTGGATATTTGATATATACAAGTATTATTAATCAATAATTTTAAGCTTAAACTATAGCGTTTGATACAACTGAAAAATAGAAATTCTGTAGCTTGTCTTTGAATATACAGTATAGTCAATCTTTCACTTCTACTGAACATAGGATGCTATTGCTCTAAATATTAATATCTTTGTTATGGCAATAACCTATTGATTCTTTTGACTGGGTAGTAAACCTTTATTGTTCGTTAATATATACATCTTACTGTGTTCCTTTTGATGCCCTTGTGTTAGAAGTTGGTATCAAAGGGCAGTGTTTTTCTCTTTTTGTGTGTGCTTCTGTAAAAAATCATATTGAACCTTATTAAGGGAGCACAATGCAACTATGCAGACAAGAGGATGTATTTTAGCCCACAATGGTCACTATTCTTTAGGATCACTGAAGCTTAGCAAACATTGGAATAAAATTAAACAAATATGAAAGAGAAATGCTTACCACCATTAAAAGGAAAGGAAAAAACAACCAGCAGTTTTGTAAAATGACCTTGGAGTCTTCTAATGTAAATGTGCTCAAGAGACCATATCAATTAATGGGCTCAAATAGTTGGTTCATTTGGAGCAGAATTAGGTTCTTTGCGACAGAGTGCCAAACCAAACTCCAACCCCATGAGCAGCAGCTATTGCAGGCCATGGATTGGTAGTCATTACATCCATGTAGTAGGGCTTATAGGACATATATACCTATCCATTCGTCTTTGGGAGTTTGACTTATAATGCATACTTCATTGTTATCTTGAAAAGGTCATTTTTGCATGCTTAATGCACACATGCTATTTATATTTTAGTGGGTGCTTAAAACACATTCACGTGTCACTTGTCAATGGGTAGTGTTTGAAGAGTACATCATCAGTTGTCTGTGTTATTGGATATCTCTGAGTACACTTACACCCCTGTGAAACAGCCTATCACTCACTTATTCTATATTGTGTAGTTTATTGCTTATGGATTATACCTTATAGCAATTTTTTAAATATTATAAGCAGTTGTGACTATTGCAATTAAGAGGTTGATGGCTGATAGAAGTTTTGGTGTTCTATCAGTATATATGGGGACCCTTACTCTGTGTGCTAAATCTTCACCATAGCATCATTGTTGGATGCAGGTCTCTAAAAGCCTCATTACAGTAACTCAGATCCTTTATGAGTTACTAAGAAAATAGCTGGGTTTGGCTTCTCCTTACTGTGATTAGAGCTCATCCTTTACAGCGTGCCATAGAATTATCCCAAGGTTAAAATTGGTTGAAAATATTTGAATAGTATCATACAAAGTCAATAAAACTCCAAAAAATTTCTCTTTGATAGGCCCACTCCTGGGAGCCTCTATATGGTAATAAGTAGGGATGGTAGAAAGTGATTTGAACTCCCATATCAGTGCGCCTTAAACTTTATGATAATATTATTAATTAATAATTCTTGGATAATGACTACAGGTCTCTGTAATTCTCCATTGAAATAAAATTGACCGCTGTAGAATTTGGTTGCAATTTACTTATCCAATATGACTAATAATGTTGCATATATCAGACTAAGGAAGTGTGCTTAGGACTATAGAACACATAACAGAACGTGTGATTGGGAACTAAGTGCAAAGAAAAGATGCAAAACTTCATTTCATGTTTCTGTCTTTGGATTTTCTTAGATTGCAACAGTGATACTCTCTTATCAATTGAAGCAAAGTAAGATAAAGAGGTTAAAAGGCAACACTGACTATTTTTCCCATCCTCCTTTGTCGCCACCCTCCTAATGATACAGCCAACACTGACATCTTATTATTCATTTTTCTGTCTTTTTAATTTCTTGTGCAAATATTTAAATTGATTTAAATTTCCATGTCATTGGTGAGGTGTTTTAGCTGAACAAAATCATTCTGTATATATGTCTTTAATGTTCTGTTTAAGAAAAAAACAGTGTGTGTGTGTGTGTGCACAATTAGAATATATGTGTACCTCTATATATTGTGAAAAAAGCAAGTTGTGCAAAATGTGCAAATATGCCAAAAAAGAGCAATTGTGAGTGTGTATTTTGTTGCCAGGTCAGATGGGAGAAACTTGTCCAGTGCTTTTGAATGCTAGTGAGCTGCGCTGATTGAGATGGGGACGTTAAGATGCTGTGGGATAATGCTCATGTACACTGTAAATATTTGTCACTCATATTGGTTTAATAAAACACTGATTGTCCAGTAGCCAGGCAGGAATAAAAGGCAGGGCAAGGAGACTAGGAGAATTCTGGGAAGAGGAAAGGCAGAGACGTAGTCGCAAGCCAGTCACAGGAAACAAGATGAGGATGCCTTACTGAGATAAGGTACCATGGCATGTGGCTAAATATAGACAAGAATTATGGGATAATCTATGTTGTAAGAGCTAGTTAGTAATATGCCTTAGCAATAGACCAAACAGTTTATAATTAATATAAGCCTCTGTGGGTTTATTTGGTACTGAGCAGCTGCGGGACCAGGTGGGACAGAAACTTCCGTCTACATTAAGAAGGAACTTTTGTGTCCACAGAGGAGTTTAAAATTCCTGAAAGACACTTAAGGAAATGCTCAACATCCTTAGCCATTAGAGAAATGCAAATCAAAGCAACGCTGAGATTCCATCTTACACCTGTAAGAATGGCAAAGTTAAAAACACTGATGACAACTTATGCTGGAGAGGGTGTGGGGTTGTGA